>JARQOC010000003.1:543368564-543735387 GCA_033576535.1 Allobates femoralis
GGGGGCCGCTGTATAACCCCTGGGGGGTGCTGTATAACCCCTGGGGGCTGCTGTATAACCCTTGGGGGCTGCTGTATAACCCTGGGGGCTGCTGTATATACTGCTGAGGTCTGTATACCACTGGGGCTGCTGTATATACCACTGGGGCTGCTGTATATACCACTGGGGCTGCTGTATATACTGCTGAGGCCTGTATACCACTGGGGCTGCTGTATAAACCACTGGGGCTGCTGTATATACCACTGGGGCTGCTGTATATACCACTGGGGCTGCTGTATATACCACTGGGGCTGCTGTATATACTGGTGGGGTCTGTATATACCACTGGGGAGGCTGCTGTATACCACTGGGGTTGCTGTATATACTACTGGAGCCTGTATATGCCACTGGGGAGGCTGCTGTATACTACCATTGGGGGGCCTGTATACCACACTGCTGGGGGCTGTACACCTGTGCTGGGGTCCACCCTCGGCTTATACACGAGTCAATAGGTTTTCCCAGGTTTTGGGGGCAAAAGTAGGGGGGTCGGCTTATACACGGGTCGGCTTATACACGAGTATATACGGTATATAAAAAACAAAAAGCCTACACATATTTGGTAACCTCACAACTGTAATAATCTGGAAAATATTGTATATTCAAAAAGTTATTTGGTATGAAGCATAAACAGTAAAATACATAAATAAACTAAACAAAAAAATTTTTTCTAAATTTTTATCTCAAAACATATTTTTATAAATTAGGCAGTAATTCACATTTATATAAGTGTTGATAAACAAAGGATGGCACTCACCAGAAAAACATCTTCAAAAGTGCATCAATCGTTGAAGCGTTAACACGTGAAACGGAGCGCCTGTGGTCCACCCTGCACCCCCTCCCTCCCTGCACCGCTTGTAACCCCTTATTCCGGATTATGGAATAAAGATTGATGCACATTTGAAGACGTTTTTCTGGTGAGTACCATCCTTTCTGGCTCAAGTGGTTAGCACTGCAGCCTTTACAGCACTGGGGTTTTGAGGTCCTGCGTTCAATTCCCACCAAGGACATTAAGGACAACATCTGCAAGGAGTTTGTATGTTCTCCCTGTGTTTGTGTGGGTTTCCTCCGGGTACTCTGGTTTACTCCCACATTGTAAAGACATACTGATAGGATGTTTAGATTGTGAGCTCCAAGAGAGACAGAATTACTGATGTATGTAAAGTGCTATGGAATTAACAGCACTATATAAATGAATACATATTATTATATCATATTATTTCTTTATCAACACTTATATACAATCTACAAGCTCTTGGATTGTGCAACACCAGACTAAATCCACAGCAGATTTCCTGACTTCATAGTAAGACTCGTAACCAGGGCCGGCCTCAGGCTAAGTTGCGCCCTGTGCAAAATTCCCCTTTGGTGCCCCCAGACCATGTCACATGAGACATGCAGCCAATCAGTGGTACCTTCACTCTTTCCTCATATAAAACTGACATCCCGAGGAAATCAGGGAACAGCAGCAGCTCTCATTTATTCTGGATCACAGTTTTGAAGGAAGGGATAATGAAACAGCTGCTGATTGGCTGCAGGTCTCATGTGAAATAACGTCATGATATCACCCCCCCCCCGGCTTCGCAGCTGCCTGCACCCCCCTCCGCTCTGCAGCTGACAGCACCCCCCCTCCCTCGCCACAGCTGCTGCTGATAGCAAACCCCCCCACTGCTGCAGCTGACAGCACCCGACTCCACAGCTGTGGCTGGTAGCACCCCCTCCCTCTCCACTGCTGCAGCTGACAGCATCTCCCCCACCCCCCTCTACAGCTCCAAGCGGCAGCAGCAAACACCCCCCATACCCTCCCCACAGCTGCAGCTGACAGAACGAACCCCACCCACAGCTGCAAACTGCAGCTGATCATCTAAGGCTGCAGGGACGGCGGGGCTGAACACTGACAGCCCCCCCTGCAGCTGCAGCTGACAGCATGAACCCCACCCCCCCTCCACAGCTGCAAGCTGCAGCTGATCATCTAGGGCTGCAGGGGCGGCGGGGCTGAACGCTGACAGCCCCCACCTGGTGCTCATGTAAGGTTGGGTTTCGTTGTGCGGTACCTGTCCCAGCTGTCAGTAGTGACTCCCGCGGTCTGCGCAGATGAGAGTAGGGGCGGGCACAGCAGCAGGAAGTGGTGAGGCTTCCTCACTTCCTGCCCCGTCCTCCCTCCACTGCTCGTCCTCGGGTGCACGGGGCGGCAGGGCTGAAAGATCATAGCACCTCCACCCCCGCACCCCCGGTGCTCATCTGAAGCTGCAGGGGCGGCGGGGCAGAATGGCACCTATCACCGCCATTCCCCAGCTCCTCACGCAGGATCTGCAAACGTCCTGAGTGTGACTCGGGGTTACCGCTTCTGTCAGCTAAAGTTAACCCCGAGTCACACTCGGGAATACCGGTAGGGAGGTTAATCGGCGGAGCCGCAGAGAGACCATAAATATCCGTCTCTCTGGCGCCCCCTTTGAAGCATGGCAGGCGGCGCCCTGTGCGACCGCACAACTTGCACAGCGGTAGGGCCGGCCCTGCTCGTAACACTGCTAGTGCCAGGAATCCTCTATTACATCCAATTTACATTTATACCAAACCAGGGCTAAAAAATATTACAATTTGCCCCACATAAAACAAAATCTCATACACATATGGAGTGAATAGAAAAATATGGATTCTGAAAAAAGGAGAGGTAAAAATGGGAGAAATAAAAGTTTTCAGGCCTTATCACTAAAGGGCCCATTACACGCTTCAATGTCTCAGCGATCCGAGCAACGATCCGACTTGACCTGGATCACTTGAGCAATGTTCAATGATAGCTAGTGAAGTACCACACGTACTGATATTCTGAACGACGCAGCAACGATTCCGCGACAAGAGAACGATACTTGTGGTCGTTAGGTCGCCTACGTGCTTCAGTTTGGAATAGGTGAAGTCATAAACGAGATTGTTATCACGGTGTCACACACGACGATGCAGAAGATCGAACGTACGATCAATGACTGATTTACGGTCCTGTTCATAAACCTGTGATGAACAATCAGCCGACTTATCTTTGGTCGTATCTACGTGTCACACGCAACAACGTCGATATGATGTCATTGCTCCGCCCAAAAACCCGTGACGTACCAACGATATTGTTAACGATATCATAACGTGTAACGGGCCCTTAAGGGTCATAATAATAAAGCAAAGTTTCTCAAACTGAATATACTGCGTATGCTTCAACCTGTAATGTCTTGCAATTTATATTTGTGTTTATACAGTAAGTGTTTTATATATCTGTCTATATATAGAATGAAAGAGACAGCAATTTGGGTTAATCTGGCATATATGTTTGCATAATGAAGAATAAACATACAATTAATAATCTGTAATTACATAATTGTGTCATTTTGAATTAATAGTGCAACCTGCATTGAAATTATTAGTCTTACATATTTAAAATCAATACATATAGACTTTTTAACCCCTTCATAACCCAGCCTATTTTGGCCTTACTGACCTTGCCATTTTTTGCAATTCTGACCAGTGTCCCTTTATGAGGTAATAACTCTTGAACACGTCAACGGATCCTAGCGATTCTGAGATTGTTTTTTCGTGACATATTGGGCTTCCTGTTTGTGGTAAATTTAGGTCGATAATTTTTGCATTTATTTGTGAAAAAATTGAAAATTTGGTGAACATTTTGAAAATTTTGTAATTTTCAAATTTTGAATACTGTTAAACCAGAGATTTATGTGACACAAAATAGTTAATAAATAAAATTTCCCTTATGTCTACTTTACATCAGCACAATTTTGGAAAAAAAAAATTTTTGTTAGGAAGTTATAAGAGGTCAAAGTTCATCAGCAATTTCTCATTTTTCCTGCAAAATTTAGAAAACCATTTTATTAGGGACCACATCACATTTAAAGTCCCTTTGAGGGGCGTACATGACAGAAAACACCCAAAACTGCACCCCTAAAGCTACTCAAAACTACATTCAAGAAGATTATTAACCCTTCAGGTGCTTCACAGGAACTAAAGCAATGTGGAAGGAAAAAATGGACATTTTAATTTTTCCAACAAAAATGTTCTTTTAGCCTCAATTTTTTCATTTTCACATGGACAACAAGATAAAATGAATCCTAAAATTTGTTGGGCAATTTCTCCCGAGTACACCGATACCTCATATGAGGTCATAAACCACTGTTTTGGAGCACGGCAGGGCTCGGAAGGGAAGGAACATCATTTGACTTTTTGAATGGAAAATTAGCTCCAATTGTTAGCGGACACCATGTCGCGTATAGAGAACCCCTGTGTGCCTAAACATTGGAGCTCCCCCACAAGTGATCCCATTTTGGAAACAAGACCCCCCAAAGAAACTTATCTAGATGCATAGTGAGCCCATTTTATTTTTATTTATAGAAATAATTTTAGAAAAAAAATGACATGGAGCTCCGCCATATTTTTAGTCCAGCCAGGTACAACTAGGCAGCTGGGGACTGGAATTCTCAACATGAAGAGGCCCAAGCATTCTGGGCCCCGCATGCTGCAAATTGCTGCCCTCAGCTGCCCCAGAAAATGGCGCATTCATTGAAGCGCCATTTTCTGGCACTGTACCCAGACTCTTCCAGTTGCCCTGGTGCCGGTGGCAAATCAGTGCTGTGTGAGCCACCTATGAGCTCATAACCCTGTCCCCTCTGCACTGAGTGGTTCATTCATTTTGCTTTGCAGAATTATACCAAAAGCCCGGACAACGCCTTTAAGGTCTGAAACCTTGGTAAAAGTTATCTGAGCACACAAGTATTCAAGAATGCCCAAACTTTGGATTGACCCATTTTCCTTTTTGAAAGTTTTAAAATGTTAAAGATTTTTTTTCCTACAATACAAAATGTGTCATCTTTAAAGGGAACCAACCACCTCAGATCACCCTAATACACAGTTAGTACATGTCCCTGCACCCTAAGGATACCTTTCCAGCACTGTTTTTGTGTAAAATCTTGCATTAGTATAACTGATATAAAGAGTTTATAAACTTACTAGCCTGGTGACTTCTGGGCGTATCCCTCCTTCTGTTATACTTCAGGGCTGTGCATTCATTGCATGGCTGCGCTCCCCCTCCCTCTGTGCATCAGGGCAGGGCAGCAGGCACGGAGGGAGGGGGAGCACAGACATGCAATGCACAGCCCTGAAGTATAACAGAAGGAGGGATACGCCCAGAAGTCACCAGGCTGGTAAGTTTATAAACTCTTTATATGAGTTATACTAATGCAAGATTTTACACAAAAACAGTGCTGGAAAGGTATCCTTAGGGTGCAGGGACATGTACTAACTGTGTATTAGGGTGATCTGAGGTGGTTGGTTCCCTTTAAGTGTATGCTTTTTAGAGATCATTTTATCTTTAACTTGCTTAACTGTTCACAATATCAGTAAGTTATTACGATCACAGCACTTAGTGTCCGGGGAGAAGGAGTGCACGGTCACTTACCTCTCCCGGAGGTGATCGGTAGTGCCATGGCAATGTCGGGTCACCTGACCCAACCCTCAGAGATCATGTGATCGCTGAGACTTGAATTTTTGACAGTGATGGTGCACTCTATGGCAAAGATTTGCCATACAGTGCTCCATGACTATGGCCTGGGTCACACATCACATCCGTTTTTGGCTTAAATCTGTTTTTGGGAACATTTTGGACATTTTTTTCAAAGTCCAAAAACGCATATATGTTAACGCATGTGTGTGTGCGTTTTTATGAAGCATCCCAAAAACGCTGCTAGCAGCGTTTTTGGGTGCATTAAAAAAAAAATGCATGCGTTATTTTAACATGGGGCCCTATGGGAGACACATGCGTTAACGCATACATATAGGCACCATGCATTAACGCATACATTTTTGGTGAAAAAATGACTAAGTCCAAAAAATTCCAAAAAACGTCCAGGACCTCAGGGGACACTATTGCCACTCTTAGAAAAATGCATCCGTTTTTCTAAGGGCTTAAAAAAGCACATGGGCATGTGTGACCCAGGCCTATGACAACAGAGAATACAACGAGGGATCAAGTATCCTCTTGTTGTAGTCTCTGGGGTCATGGTGATAGTGCACTGTATGGCAAATCATTGCCATACAGTGCACCATGACTGTTACCCTAGAGACTACAACAAGAGGACTCTTGATCCCTTGTTGTAGTCTCTGGTGTCAGTGATGGTACACTGTATGGCAATGGTCTGCCATACAGTGCACCATCACCGTGTTCCCAGAGACTACAACAAGGGATCAAGTATCCTCTTGTTCTAGTCTCTGGGTTAACGGTGATGGTGCACTGTATGGCAGATCATTGGCATACAGTGCACCATCACTGACACCAAAGACTAGAACAAGAGGATACTTGATCCCTTATTGTAGTCTCTGGGGTAACGGTGATGGTGCACTGTATGGCAGATCATTGCTATACAGTGCACCATCACTGACACCAGAGACTAAAACAAGGGATCAAGTGTCCTCTTGTTGTAGTCTTTGGTGTCAGTGATGGTGCACTGTATGGCAATGATCTGCTATACCGTGCACCATCATTGACACCAGACTACTACAAGAGGACACTTGATCCCTTGTTGTAGTCTCTGGGGTCCCGGTGATAGTGCACTGTATGGCAGATCATTGCCATACAGTGCACCATCCCTGACACCAGAGACTAAAACAAGACATCAAGTGTCCTCTTCTAGTAGTTTGGTGTCAGTTATGGTGCACTGTATGGCAATGATCTGCCATACAGTGCACTATCACCGGGACCACAGAGACTACAACAAGGGATCAAGTGTCCTCTTGTTGTAGTCTGTGGGGTAATGGTAATAGTGAACTGTATGGCAATGATCTGCCTACAGTGTAGCATTGCTATGACACCAGAGACTGCAACAAGAGGACACTTGATCTCTTGCTGCAATTTCTGGATGTAGCAGAGGAAATCGAGCGTTGTGGGACCTTCGTTATGGACTACCTTGGAGACGATCGAGCGTCGTGGGATCATCATTTTGGACTACGTCGGATCTTTACAATAAATATGGAGCCCGAATTTTGTTTGTGTTTTTTTAAAAAAGCTGACATTAACCCCTTTATTACCCAGAGAGGTCACCTCAGAGCTGTGGATTCATCACAGTGCCTCAGAGATTACCGCTCTCATTGCAGTGCAGCAGTTCTGTCAAAGACGACATAGAGCAATCGAGTGTGTAATGGCCGGGCATACTTTGGAGACTGGAGGGGTCGGGAATACCAAAACAGGAGTGGCCAGGCACACTGGGAAGGGCAGGCATATTGAGGCTGGGGAGGTCAGGCAAGGCATGTTGGAGACGGGAGGGGGGCTGGCTTAGTGAGAGTGGAGTGGTCAGGCATTCTGACACAGGGAAGGACTTGTTGCTCTGTGGGGAGGGCTTTTAGGAGAGTGGATATGAAAAACCAGTTCATAATCAAACACGCCCCCTGGTTGTCTCCTGCAGATGCAATATAGTGATATCTAGGTAACCCTGCAAAATGTTGATAGGGTGTAAATTACAAATTGTCAACATTTTACAGCCTAGATATACACATGAATTATACCAAAAGCCCAGACAACCCCTTTAATAAGCCTGTTTGAGTTATGACTTGTTTAATTCCATCATTAGGAAAGGCCAGGTGATGCAAATTCACAGCTTTATTAAAAGCCAGCCATGGGTTCTAAGCAGCTGCCTAGCACTCCGAAAATGGAAATGGTGGAGGCCCACAAAGTAAGAAAAGTCTATGAGAAGAGAGCAAAGTATTTTCTAGTTTCCCTTTCCTTAGTTTAAAATGTAATTAAGAAATGGCAGTTAAAAGGAATAGTGGAAGTCAAGATAAGGTCTGGAGGACCAAACAATATCTCCATGAGAGCTGCTCATAGGATTGCTAGAGAAGCAAATCAGAACCCTGCTGGACTGCAAAAGACCTGCAGGAAGAGTAAGTAGACTCTGAAGTTGTGGTACATTTTTCTACTGTTCAGAGTCATCTGCACAAATATGGCCATCATAGAAGAGTCATCAGAAGAAAACCTCTCCCGTGTCTTTAGATGAGTCATCAGAAGAAAACCTCTCCTGTGTCCTCACCATAAAATTCAGCATCAGAAGTATGCAAAAGTACTTCTAAAAAAGCCTGTTGTATATTGGAAAGAAGTCTTGTGGCCTGAAGAGGTTAAAATAGCATTCTTTGGCCGCAATGATCAAAGTATGTGTGAAGGCACAGAATTTCAGAAAAATAACATCTTGACAACCATTTGGCATGGGGGTAGATCAATCATGCTTTGGGGTTGCATTGCAGCCATTGGCACGGGGAACATATCACAGGTCGAGGGAAAAATGGATTCAATGAGATATCAACAAATTCTTGATACAAACATAACACAATCTGTAAAAAAGCTGAAGCTAAAAAAAGGATGGCTTCCACAAATGGATAATGATCCTAAACACAGAATTCGCAGAATTCGCAATAGACTACTTCAAACGGTGCAAGCTGAAGGCTTTACAATGGCCCTCAGAGTCCCTTCATCTGAACATTATTTAAAATCTGTGGCAAGACCTCAAATGTGCAGTGCATGCAAGATGAGCAAGGAATCTCACAGAACTGGAAAACTTTTCCAAGGAACAATGAATGAAAATACCTCAAACAAAATTGAAGGACTCTACAACAAGTGTCAAGGTGGGTTTACACGCTTCAATCTCGTTCCGATATCGCAGTTCAATGGCGAGGGAGTGCGCATTGAGTGCACGTTTCTCCCGCATCACATTGGATGTTTACACGCTGCGATATCGGAATACAACGTCCGTGCGATGTCTACGCCCCCCAATCCAGGATCGCACACTTAACATGGGAGTGAATGGGTGACGTTTCAAATCGCATCGTAGTTGTGCGTTTACACAGCACGATCCGACTTCAATCTCCCTTCAATATCGGGGCATTGAATAGCACGCTCATTCAATCCCCGATATCGCATTGACATCGTTCCTGCATCGTATTGGACGTTCACACCATACAACGCAGGAACGATTTCGGCTCCAACGACTGAACCACGTGACTTTTCATTGAAATTGGACTACGATATCGCAACGTGTAAACCCGCCATTAACAAGCTGTGATACTTGCAAAAGGGGGTTCTAATAAGTATTAACCATGCAGGGTGCCCAAACTTTTGCAGTGGCCTACTTTACTTTTTGTAATCTTTCAAATGTAATAGATGAATTATATATTTTTCCTTAAAATACAAAGGAAATGTGTAATCTTTAACTTTATGCCTTTTAAAGATCATTTTATCTTCAACTTGGTTAACTGTTCACAATAACAGTAATTTTGAACAGGGTGCCCAAACTTTTGCATGTCACTGTATTTTCTCTAAGGTTTCTAGGTATTTTTGCGAGAAAATATATAAGTAAGCCTTTTAGTAAAAGCACTGAACTATTATTATCTGTATTTTTTGAATAGCATTAGGTGTCTAATGTTTGGGGGTGAGTAAAAAAGCATTTTTAGTTGATATACTTAGTAAATTAAATGTGCTTTAATGTCCTTGGTATCCTTTATAAAACTCATCATATTTTATATTTAACACTCTTTACTAAGAATGGATCCTGTGGTTAGGTGATTGTGGAGACATAGGGGTCAGTGGGTGCTCTTGTCTGCTGGCCATACCACCTTTAAAAAGACCGCATGGATCA
This sequence comes from Allobates femoralis, assembly GCA_033576535.1. Lineage (NCBI taxonomy): Eukaryota > Metazoa > Chordata > Amphibia > Anura > Aromobatidae > Allobates > Allobates femoralis. Next base: position 543,378,272 of record JARQOC010000003.1, read on the forward strand.
GGGCTAATCCCAGTGAACACCCGAACTTCTTACCCACTGGCAGAACACTACTCAGACACAGGGTGAGGGAACCACAGATTGGTTAGACTTTATTGCATCCTCAACAGTCAAAGACATATAACACATACTCAGCAAGAACACACAATTTAAAAAGCAACATAATCTCACCCTTCCACTGGTTCACTAGGGATTAGAATATTTGTGCCTTTGGAGCTTTCAGGGCCAACTAGCCCAGTCCAGCAGCACCCCACTTTTGGCGGGCACCTACCGAGAAGGGATATCGGTAAGCTTAGCAAGCTAACCGAGCACAGCAAAGTCTGTAGTCAGGAGACCAAAGTGTTCCAACCTGGGTATCCTGCCGAATCCAATGATCTTAGGCTAAACTCCTGCAGAATACGATCCAGTTTATGATCTTCTAGCTTGGACTGAAGCCCCTAGGTTGAAATCACGAAGCATATGTCTACTGGTGACTGAAGCAAATCTTTTTATGTACCCCGAGACTTCACCTCAGGTCACTGTGTCTCATAGGATTGGTTCGAATAGGCCTGTTCTCTGATTGTTCTGCAATTCAATCCAACTGCATTACTTTCCTCTGAATGATGTACACAAAAGTGGACTGAGGTCATTTACATTTAGTTAGCAACACGCAAACTAAGAGAATGGAGGCTCCAAGCAGTCTGATTAGAAACAATGATTTACCTCTCATGAGTTAACAAGCAAAAAAAACAATATGTCTGGCCTGACTAAGGATATTTAACCCACAACACAGATGGTAATATGTTGTGTCATCACAGTGATAACTTACTTATCACTGGAACTCCCACCGTAGGATCAGCACCAATCCCCAGCATGTGGATTGTCTATGAAACCCAGTAGGTTAGGTTGGTGATAATTTATATTCATCGTACAACATTTTACTCAGATACATGAATATGCATGCAGAATTACATTTTATTATGTATCTACTATTTATATCAAGTTGCTATGCTGATGAATTCATGCACATATATTGATCCATGTACGGTATTTCTTTTTGCCCATAGTACAAATCGAGGTGGAAGAAAATGAAGGTAAAATATAACTACTTTCTATTCTTTATAATATATAACCATAGTGTACATTAACATGTAATTAATTTGGTAGTCAACTAATTCATTTAGTCCATCTTTTGATTCAATAAAAATTTGCAAGATAATCTAGGGTTAAAATTTGATAAGCTGGCACTGGACTTGTCTCATCTAAGAGGCATCTCCCATATTCCACTGAATATACCACAAACGTATTGGCATATTTGAGTCCCACCTCTAGGTGTTAAACTGTACTTCCAGTACATGAGTCTCCCAACACCCATTCAGCCTTCTGTGGAGAGCCCTGGCTCTCACTTTCAAGCAGATACTTAATATTGTAGTTCCCACATATATAATTTATAGCATGTCATGTAAATGTGCCATAGATGTATACAGAAAGAATACAACTTAAAAATAATTTTATTGGAATATATTATAAGTTTAAAACTGTTAAATAAAAAAATCTATGTAAAAAATAAAGGAGGGGTATATAACAACTTATGAAATTGCAAAGCTTATCATAAAGTTATCCTTCAAAAATAAAAGTAACAATCAGATTAGTTGCCATATAAATCAATCATTTTTCCCTAATTATTACCTCTCAGAGTTTTTCACTATCTAGTGCTACATGGAAGAATAAAAGTAGTCACTTTTTGTACAGTAAGTGCCAATGACAAATACAACTCATGTCTTAAATGTTTACCTATGTCTATCATTGGGTAAGGCCAGAACATTCGTCTCCAGTAGACAGTCTTATGGTACCTTTACACGCCGCCACAACAGGATGCATACAACCCGCTACAGGCTACAAATGTAGCTTGTCGCGCCAATATCGCCCGTAGTAGCGGCGTCTGAAGACGGGACGACACAGCCGGCTACAGATACCTCTGTATCCGTGCACTGCCCATAAACATATGGCAACATCGCCGATTGTAGCGAGCTGTATCGGCGTGTAAAGAAGGAACAGAAGGGAACTCTGGACACCCGGCGATGTAGCTGGAATGTAGCTAAGGCGTGACCCAGGCTCCGGGATACCACGCCCCTTCAGCGATCATTGGAGGAAGCTCCTTCGTTGCGATTGGTTGTCGCTGCACAGGGCGGCATATTTAAGAAGCTGACCAGTCACACTACGCAATTGCTCGAGCGTCATGTATTAATCAGCCTCCTGCGCTGGCTGGCCAATCATGGTATTATTGCTTTGTCCTATCAGCGTACGGACGTCTCGTAATCCACAATTGTGGCACGCCTATGTGCTGTCCCTCCTGCCCCAGGTCCGCCCATATTAGCTTGTTATTGCGGTGTGTAAATGAGGTACGCTGAGCTACAGACGGCTACTTGCGACACCCGGCGATGTAGCTAGCTGTAGATGTAGCGTAGCGTAGCGCACCTTGTGGCGGCGTGTAAAGGAGATGCGATTACCGTTTGTAACCGTTTGGCCGTGCTCGTGCACGTGAAGTTGCCGTTGGTATCCATCCTGTTGTGGCGGCGTGTAAAGGTACCATTAGGGCCACGTCACACGCATCAATTTGCAGAACGATATTGTTAGCGATCACGTGCACACGCGATCGCTAACAATGTTGTTCACATCGCTGGTGAGCTGTCACACAGGCAGACTCACCAGCGATGTGAACTAGCGAGAACGCTGGCAACCATGGTAAACATCGGGTTACTAGGCGCTGCGCGGCGCTTAGTAGCCCATCGTTTACCATGGATACGAGCTACCAGCATAGGCTAAAACCTGGCGACCATCAACCAGCGATTTATTGCTGGTTGATGCGCCCTGTCACACACGTCAATATCGCTGCAACGTCATGTTCAGCAGCGATATTGCACACGATATTGACGAGTGTGACGTTCCCATTAGAGGTTGATTTATCAAACCTGCTGCAAAAGAAAGTGAGAGTGGTTCTTCACATCAACCAATGAGATTGATTTTTTATTTTCTTCTTTAGTGTTTTAAAAAATTAAAGGCTGTATTTTGATTGGTTGCTTTATTTTTTCCTTTGCGCCAGTTTGATAAATCTCCCCATTTAGATTGTATAGTGCAAGGCCAAGTTAACAAAAGCATATTTCACAATATATATACTGACTTTATTACCCAGTCTGACCAGAAGTTTCTCAACCCAAAGCCTTGGTTCCTCCGGTCAGTTTGGGCATTGCTGTCTATATACGGATCATGGGTTCACACGAGCAAATTTCATGGTCTGTATAGAGATTGCAATGCTTGGACTGATTGCGGTTCGCCTGACCTAAACCTACAGCCCCAGTCTATAGGTACAGTCACACAGTACAACTTTGAAGCGATGTCGGCAGCAATTCCACGGGTGCGCGCTCGCTTCCGACATCGCTTCCTTAGGTGTCACACGGAGAGATTTTGAAAGTGACGCAGCCGCGATGTTGCAACAGCTATCGCTCGCTGGGTTGTGCACAACCCAGCATTAATGTTGTGAATAGGCGACATCGCTTACAACATTGCTATCGCCGTGTCACATGGAGCGATGTTTGCATATCGCTGGAGCAACATCGCCAGGTTTACCAACATGTTGATAAACCTGTTAACTGCAATCCAACGATTAATCGCAGTTGCATTCTGCTGTTACATGGCACAACGCATTTGTGATGTCGCTGCAACATCGCTGAACCTGGGACTTTTTGGCGATGTTGCATGCAACATTGCCCCGTGTGACGGTAGCTTATAAGTTTGGGTGTAATGACCTGCAGTCAGTCTGGGCATTGCAGTTTATATAGGGACCATAAAATATGTTCTTGTAAACCCAGACTAACTGTAAGATTATACATAAATTAACCCCTTTTACTTTTCTTTAAAGCGGTGTCCCTTTTGTAACCATTTCATTTTTCACATGCATCTAGAGTAACAAAAACTCTGTTGGGGGTCATCCAATGCTCTTTTCTTTTCTTATACAAATTTGGCAGATTGATTACTAGTAAGGGATTATGTCTGTGTGGAGATGCATTGGTCTATCAATGGAAGGAAAGTTTTTTGAAAGACTGTTTGTAAAGTTGCTCTATTTTAGATGTTTTGTAGCTATAAAGCAAAAATAGTTGCAATGGTAGGTATAGTTAGTAAATGAACAAGGTAAGCCAAACCAATTACTGCAAAAACATTTTTTTTTTTATAAAATACTCTCATAGAACATGCAATATTTTTAAGAAGTTTTTAAATTGTTACTTTCTATTTAAGAAGAAAAGGGAGATTCTGAAGAAGAGGAAATTCAACCACCAAAACGTAGAGAGAAAAATTGGCGAGTACCCAATATGAAGCCTTGGCTGGCAGAATCTGATGATGAGAACCAACCTCCCAAAAATGAGGAGACAAATGAAGAGGATGGAGAAGACAATCCACAAGGAAGAAAAGGAAGAAAAGGACGGAAAGGAGCAGGAGCAGCTAATCGCAAAGCAAGGGAGAATGCCAAGAAGAAGGACAAAAAGAAGAAAGATGCTGATGAGTAATTATTTTACTTTGTATTATATTGTGTATATTTAATAACAACTCAGTAATAAATAATTTGGCTATTGAGTAAAATCATATCAAATGTGTAGGGCTAAGAGAATATTTTCAAAGTAGAATTCACCAGTTTAGTAAATTTTTTTTAAATTAGATTGACAGCAAATCAATTCTCCATGAATTGAAAGTATGGCAAAACCTCCAATTACACTGACAAGATATGAATGAGGTTTCCTATCCTATGTATTCAGCCCTTTTTAAGCTGTTTCCAAAACGCAGAGTTATTAAAATTACAGTGATCTCACCATGTATACCTATGGGTAAACAGATTGGTAGTAACTAACAGCCTGCTCCTCACACATCTTTTTAACTGCTGTGTTGTCGCATATATTACCTGTACTGTTTATTTTATGATTTTGTCTCTGTATCTATATGACTAAGCTGTGAACTCAATTTCCAGATTCATAAAAATAATAGCTGCTGCATTCCCTGCTTCTGCTTTTATACAGATTATGAGATTCTCTTTTGAATAACTAAGCTATTCCATCTGATGTAATAATTACAAGACATTATGGGAAAGCCTGCTTGGCTGTGTCCAAGGTCATTTCAGCCTTCTGTGCCTGGTGAACTCTTCTGCAATGTGCAAAATATCTGTGGCTATTTTAGGTGATTGAATCACAAATTTTTCAAATTTGACGGTTTGTTCATCTCTGCGATAATGATTATGATCATACTGATACTAAAAATAACTCACCAGGCAATTCTAATACTAATGAACAAGCAGGGTACAGAGAACTCTCCAGAGTAGATATGGGGTAGAGCTTGTGCATCATGCAGATGGAACAACCACTCCCAGCCTTCTAATGGAAGAGAGCAGCTGCGTGCATAATGTACACTAATGATGCTGCATCGGGAGACTGTCATATAGTTGAGCGAGATACACACTCGTGTCTGATTGTGAACCTATTTGTTTTTTTGCAGGGTGCAGTGGGGCTTTCTGAGTTTAGATGGTAAAGTGGTGAGCCTGTCTTGTGAGATACACTCATATAGTTAAAAATGGGAAAACAAAAGGCGCAATAGGGTCTTATCATTATTTTTAAATGAAATAATAGTGATCGTCACTGCTTACCTGAGCCGCTTGTGAGACTCACAACCAGTTTGTACGCTTAGTACAGACGCTGCTGGATCCACACTCCACGTGCCCTGCGGTAGAGATACATAAATCCAATGGATAGTGCTTTTGTGATCCGCACTAACTGTATATGGACAATGGAAAGAGAAAGCGGTTTCAGAGGGCGCTAAGGAAGGAGGGGAGGCAATGGGGTTTAGTATATCTTACTTCAGTTTATTCCTGTAGCCAATCACAACGCATTTCGGCAGAATACTCCGCCTTCATCGGGTGATCAACTAGGAGATTTCAGGACCTGCGGTGACGTCAGCAGCACGTTATCGGCCTCTCCGGCGGCTGAGATCAGCGTGTGGTGCACGCTAACAGCACCAGAGGCATCCACCCCGAGTTAACCAGGTTAGTGCACCACCTGCACACACATAGATTCAATATACCATCGGGTATAACCCCAAGAGCGCCTTCCTGGTTTTTTATGTTTGTATATGGACAATGACAACAAAGGATCTATGGATAATGGTGCTTTATTTCTATGCATTTCAGAGCAAACCTCGCTCCTTCCTCAGTAATTCATACCTGATACACGAGCGAGGTTTGCTCTGAAATGCATAGAAATAAAGCAGCATTATCCGTAGATCCTTTGTGGTTATTGTCCATATACAGTTAGCGCAAATTACAAAAGCACCATCCATTGGCCTTTATGACACTCGTATAGTGTCAACTAACCCACCATACTAGGCGTCACTAATAGGCTACTGTTAAGACACGGTGCATGTATTCATGCAGTGTTAACTAGCCCACCGTAGCTGGCACCCAGGGGTCCATCGAGCATCCCTGCCGCCTGAGCCCTCCAGCTGCCGAAGTGAGGACCGGGGGAAGGGGTGCTGTCACTCCACAGCACCGCCGCCCAAGCAGCCGCCGAAGTGAGGAACGGGGAGGGCTGCTGTCGCTTCACAGCACCGCCGCCCCCCTGCAGCATTTCAACGCCTCTTGCCTAATGCAGCTGCCGGCGGCGCCAGGCACGCAGGAAGTCGGTGTGTGGTGTTGGTGCCACCCCCTTCTCCACTGTCGCTCCCCCAGTCTGCCTGCCGCTTGATCCACAGGGCTCACACTGTCCTATGGACGGTGCGGCCCTGCTGGCACCACTAATAGGTTCATGTTCAGACATTAGTGTGTATGGCCTTGTTCACACATACGAAATCCGTTTTTTAAGCCCTTAGAAAAATTGTTGCTTTTTTTCTAAGGGTGCCAATAATGTCCCCTGGGGTCCTGGATGGTTTTGGGACTTAGTCATTTTTTCATGAAAAACGCATATGCGTTAACGCAGGTGCCTATATGTGCATGCGTTAACATATGCGTTTCCCATAGTGCCCCATGTTAAAAAAACGCATGCGTTTTTTGAAAGCATCCCAAAAACACAGCTAGCAGCGTTTTTGGGATGCTGCATAAAAACGCATGTGTTTTTTTAAAAAATGCACACACATGCGTTAACGCATATTCGTTTTTGGACTTTGAAAAAAAAATGTCCAAAATGTTCCCAAAAACGGATTTAAGCAAAAACGGATGGTATATGTGTGAACAAGGCCTATCTCGCTCAACTATATAACAGGCTCCCTATGCAGCATCATTAGTGTGAGTTATGCAAGCAGCTGCTTCCCTCCATTAGAAGGCAGTGAGTGGCTGTTCCATCTGCATGATGCACCAGCGCTGCCCCCATCTCTACTCTAGGAGGTTCTCTGCACCCTGCTTGTTCATTAGTATTAGAATGACCTGATGAGCTATTTTTCAGATACTGTTGGATATGTTCCATGGTTTAGCGAATTAGTTAGGGATTTGCAAGCATGAGGACCCTTGACGTATGGTTTGCAAGCTTCCGTTTTTTGCCCAAAATACCATCTAATACCTCACATTTTTTATGCACATTTTATAATTATTTTTCTTTGCAGGGTGCAGTGGGGCTTCCTGAGTTTCGATGGTAAAGTGGCAAGCCTGTCTTGTGCGATACACTCATGTAGTGTCACCTAACTCGCCAATACTAGGCATCACTAATAGGCTACTGTTCAGACACAGTGCATATACTCATGCAGTGTTAACTAGCCTGCCGCAACTGGCACCTCTAATAGGTTCATGTTCAGACACTAGTGTGTATCTCGCTCAATTATATGACAGACTCCCAATGCAGCATCATTAGTGTGCATTATGCAAGTAACTGCTCCCCTCCATTAGAAGGCTGGAGTGGTTGTTCCATCTGCATGATGCACCAGCGCAGCCCTATCTCTGCTCTGGAAAGTTCTCTGTACCCTGCTTGTGCATTAGTATTATAATGATCCGGTGAATTATTTTTGAGATATTGTTGGATATGTTCCATGATTTAGTACATACTAATATTACAATGCTTTAGATTTGTTCATAAAGTTAGTAAAGCTTTATCTTTCCCTTCTATTCATCTCAGAATTATTTTTGATAATATTATGTAGTCTGATGAAGAAGACGCCATAACAGAAGAAGAACTGGACAAGTTAAAAGAAGCTGTGGAGGAAAAAAAGAAACTAATTGCCACTATAAGAACAAACCTTGGAAGATGAAACAAAAGCTGGAAGTCCTTAAGTAAGAAATAACACATAAGGGTTGAACCATAATTTTATACAAAACACTGTATAACAATATTTATCTGGAAATATAGGGTTAATCTACAGGTTAATAATGTTATGAAGGCACCTGGCCTCTGTACTGACAGATTTGGCACCCAAGAGAAAAGTAACTCTATTTCTCCTGGGAGCCACCTGCTTTCAGTCATATAGGCATGTCGGTGTGAGTTCAGTCATCCCTCACTATACTGAGAGCAATGGCCCCACCGCATTGACTGAAAGCCTGCTTAATAGTGTATGTTGGTGCAAAAAGGCTAAACAAGAGTGTCAAAATACTGGCATGCTCAAAAATACAATGAGGATCCTGCAATGAAGTTGTGCCAAATGTAGGGACTTTTTAAAAAGGCGCAGCAGATGAATCGGGGGAAAACATCTGGAATGGCTAAACTCTGCTCACAAAGCAGAAAAAAACAGGTGAACAAATATACAATACACTTCATTAAAGTAGCAAATAGAATAATAAATCAGGGGTAAAAGAACAGGAAAGGTGCAAAGCACGCAAAATTAAACAGGAACAGTTGCAAATTCAGTGATGAATTGGGGCCTCAGTATCTGTTTTTGGCTTTACTTCTTGTAACTTTTATAAGTATTTTGAGATTTATTTTCTCAACACTTGTTTCCAGTGAATGGATCATCCAGAAGGAGAACTTCACACACCTGTGAGTTTGCTTAGAGTTGGAGTACCCGAAGTCAATAGGGAACTCAAGCATGTTTCCGGAAGAATTCCCGAAAAATGTTTGAGTTATCTATTGACTTTCATTATACTCGGGTACTCGACTAACGCCCATCTAAGCATCCAACTGTTCGTTAGGAGTACCGAGCACTGAAGCATGGTAGTGTTCAGTCATCCCTAGTAGCGATTACACTAATGTGAACAGAGACATATAAATTTTACTTATTTCTACACATCATCTTTTTAAAACAAAAGAGTGATTTGTGCTGCTGATGTATTTGGATCTACGTTTTAACATCTTGTAGGGATGCCCAGGAGTTTGTGGAAAAATTTGAAGGAGCACTAGGAAAAGGAAAGGGGAAGAAATTTTATGCTTACAAAGTCATGATGCTTAAAGTAAGTATGTGAGGAGTAAGTATAAAGGTAATACCAGGACTACAGCGCAGTATGGGAATATGAGAATTGTACAGTTTTATTAATAGCATTGGATGCATGGATGGATGGATGCAGGGCTGGCTGGCCCAGGTGGCAGGAGGGCAGATGCCCCCCAGGCCAGTGGTCAAGCAGCAGTTTTTGGGCCGCCCGGCCATCTGTCATATTGGTCTGGGAGGCCGCTCTGCCCCTAACGCTCACTGCTCATGGGCCACTGCTGTGTGCTTGCCCCCCAGGCAGACACTTGCCAGCCAGCCCCTGGATGGATGAATGGATGGATGGAGGGGTTACTTGGATCTTGATATACAAGCGATTTCTCTTTTTACAATTTCTTATTTATCTTCTCTCCTTGCTCGAGCCATGCAATTTTTACTTTTTCCTAGGCATCAATATAAGGGCAGATGTTGTGTGATATGCGAAACAAGTCGTAATTTTGGAATACACCAATAAACTTACCATGTCATATACTGAGGAATGGTAAAAGAAATCTTAGAGTTGTGAAATGGTTAGAAAAATGCTATTCTGATGTTGTGTTTTTAGTTTTTTTTAATGCAATGATTGTGCAAATAAAACGACCTTGAAATCTGATCTATCAATATCAGAATTTTAGAATTTTTATGTATTAGTGGATAAAAAAATGCAGTACCTTGTAAAAAAAAAACTAATTTGTGTCTATTGCAACTTTTTATTCTTTATCAAAAGAGCTGTATAAGGGCTTGTTTTTCGTTCTTCAAGCAACAGTTTTTACTAATATTTTAGGGCACATACAGTTTAGATAATTTTTTGTTTAACTATTTCAAGGAAAATCTGCCAATGGAAAAGAGCTTTCTGATATTTTGATTATTATGGCCTGTATGCATTAATCCAATGTTACTCTATAGTTTACTAAGCACTATAATGATGTTGCCATTTGATAATAGCTTAGTAATAAAGGCGGCAGCGGAGTGTTAGTGTAAAATGGTAATAATAAGGGCTCGGGTGTCCTTAACTTGCCACTGACAGTCTATTTCCATAGGAACCATAAAATACTCTATTTACTTTGAGGTGCTGTTTCAAGGAAATTATATGCATGCTGATGGGTTCCTTCAAAGATTACAATGCATCGCCCTGTGTCTAAGCCAGGTGTGGGAAACTCCAGTCCTCAAGGGCCAATGTACTGATGTACTGTCAGGACCTTGCAAACTGGCCAATCAGGTGGCCGCTAGCGATGACGTAGTTGTGACGTGGCGCCATCTGATTGGCCAGATCGCTACCGCCTATCTGATTGGCTGGTATTGACAGGTCCTTGTCCAGCGATCGGATGTCTTATCTGCCGGTCCCTGTGCAGGCGTCGGACAGGTAAGTTTGTAATTTTATTATTTTTTAACAACTTTTATTCACTTTTAGGCTACTTTTACAGTGTATCTAGAGATACACTGCAAAAGTATTCATACTCGCTATACTCGCAACGAGTAGCAAGTACCGGTACCTACTCGTTGCGAGTATAGCGAGCACGAATATTAAGGTACTCGCTCATCCCTACTAGTACACACTCAGTTCCACTCCATAAACCTCGGACACACTCTGCTCTGCTTTGTACACCTCGTACACATGCGGCTCTGCTCCGTACATCCCGCACACACTAGGCTCCACTCCGTACACCTCATACACATTCGGCTCTTGCGCCTTACGCCCTGTACACACTCAGCTCTGCTCCATACACCTAGTACACTCTCAGTTCTGCTCTGTACACTTCGTACACACGCGGCTCTGCTCCATACGCCCCGTACGCATGCGGCTCCGCTCTGTGCACCTCGTACACACTCGGCTCTGCTCCATACACCTCATACACATTCTGCTATGCTTCGTACACCTTGAACACATGCAGCTCTGCTCCGTACACCCTGCACACACTTGGCTCCACTCCGCACACCTCATACACACTTGGCTCTGTTCCTTACGTCACGTAGACACTCAGCTCTGCTCCATACACCTAGTACACTCTCAGTTCTGCTCTGTACACCTTGTACACAAGCAACTCTGCTCCATACACCTCATACACACTCGGCCCTGCTCCGTACACCTGTAACTCCGCTGCATACACCTTGCACACACTCGGCTCTCCTCTGTACGACCCATTCGAATGCGGGTCCGCTCCGTACACCTAGTATACACTTGGCTCTTGTTCGTGTGACCCATACACATGCAGCTCCGCTCTGTACACCTCGTACACACTCGGCTCTGCTCCGTACACCTTGTACACACTCTGCTTCATACACCACGTACACATGCAGCTCTGCTCCGTACACCTCGTACACATTTGGCCCCACTGCGTACACCTCATACACACTCGGCTCTGCCCCTTACACTCTGTACACATTCAGCTCTGCTCCATTCACCTAGTACACTCTCAGTTCTGCTTCGTACACCTCGTACACATGTGACTCTGCTCCATGCGCCCCGTGCACACTCGGCTCTGCTCCATACACCTTGTACACACGCAGCTCTGCTCCGTACACTTTGTACACACATGGCTCTGCTCCATACACATAGTACACACTTGGTTTAGCTCCGTACACCTTGTACACACTCGACTCCGCTCCAAACACCTTGTACACACGCGGCTCTGCTCCGTACACCTAGTACATACTTGGCTCTGCTCCGCATGACCCATACACACACAGCTCTGCTCCGTATGCCCCGTTCACACTCGGCTCTGCTCCATACACTTAGTACGCACACGACTCCACTGCGTACACATTGTACACATTTGGCTCTGCTCCACACGACCCATACACACGTGGCTCCGCTCCATAGACCTAGTACACACTTGGCACTGCTCCAAATGATCCTACACATGCGACTCCACTCATTACATCTCGTACACACTCGGCTCTAATCCGCATGCCTCGTACACATGCGGCTTTGCTTCGTACGCCTCGTACACTCTTGGCTCAGCTCCATACACCTTGTACACACTCAGCTCTGACCCGGATGCCTCGTACACCTGTGACTCTGCTCCATACACCTAGTACACTCTTGGCCCTGCTACATTCACACTGTCAATCCCTCCTGACCTCACACAAACTTCACCTCATCCAGGACCATGATAACCTGCACGGTGGAGTCCTGCTCACACCGAGGAGCTGATCATGTGATCCCTGACTGCTCCACTTCATTGACATCATCACAGGTCCTGTCAGCACACAGCAGAGTGTGCGGATCTATGGAGAATAAAGCTGGCTCACACTGCCAGGGCAGCGCAACATGCAGCCGGCGGGAAGAGAGACCATGGGCGCTGCAGCGGGAGGCACAGTGGCACCCCCCCTGCCTGCTGCACCCCGGGCAGATGTCCCGCCAGCCCCCCCATAGATACGCCACTGACCTAGTCACTGCAGTGGTGGCGGCCAGGACTATAGGAGCAGGAGCAGCATCTGAAGGAGGCCTCGCTACCACCAGGCGCCTCTGTGGATGCCGCCCCCCGTCAACTAACAGGGGTCACCACCTTCATGTCGCCTCATGGTAGACGCGCCCCTTATTGTATTGTATTTTCTGATAACTGTTTCCTATGATTGTTTAAATATGAATCTGTGAATTGTGAAGCACTGCGGAATATGTTGGCACTATATAATTAAAGATTATTATTATTATTATTATTATAGACAAAAATATAATCACCTGCAATGGTGGTGATTCCAGCACTTTGTGCAATGCTATGGAAATCCTGAAAATATGCACTGTTTTAGGCCCTTGAGGACTGAAGTTCCCCAGCCCTAGTCTAAGTAATATGACACAATGTGATCACCTTTTCCAAACTGGAGACCCTTGTCAGGTTACATCTTTCTTGAAATACTCATGTGAATAGTTAAAAATAAAGAGTATTGGAAACCTAAAGAGAATCTAAACTTTTTTTGTTTAACTATTGATCAGACTTTGCAAAGTTATACATCTTTGTGGTATACTTCTTTCTACCCCAAACACTATTTAAAACCACCCTCCCTGTCTGAGATTCTCTGCTCACGACACCCCATGCTCAGAAAGTGAGAGTATTTGTATTCAGTGTTTGAGTATGAATTCTTGACAGACGAGCAGTTCAAAGCAACATATAAAAGAGCATAAATAAGAAAGCTATAAGAGCACTTAAAGCATGTTATTTGTAAAAGTAGGAAGAAAAATAAATTAGTGGAGTGTATTACAAAGATATCTAACATTACAAAAGCTAATCAATATTGTTAGAAAAAAGTATACCGTAGTTATTTTTTAAACATTTTGTTGAAACTCAATATACAGTTGTGGCCAAAAGTATTGACACCCCTGTAATTCTGTCAGATAATACTCAGTTTCTTCCTGAAAATGATTGCAATCACAAATTCTTTGGTATTATTATCTTCATTTAATTTGTCTTCAATGAAAAAACACAAAAAGAATTGTCCTAAAGCCAAATTGGATATAATTCCACAACAAACATAAAAAAGGGGGTGGGCAAAAGTATTGGCACTGTTAGAAAAATCATGTGATGCTTCTCTAATTTGTGTAATTAACAGCACATGTAACTTACCTGTGGCACCTAAAAGCTGTTGGCAATAACTAAATCACACTTGCAGCCAGTTGACATGGATTAAAGTTGACTCAACCTCTGTCCTGTGTCCTTCTGTGTACCACATTGAGCATGGAGAAAAGAAAGAAGACGAAAAAACTGTCTGAGTACTTGAGAAACCAAATTGTGAGGGAGCATGAGCAATTTCACGGCTACAAGTCCATCTCCAAAGAACTTAATGTTCCTGTGTCTACCGTGCGCAGTGTCATCAAGAAGTTTTAAGCCATTGGCACTGTGGCTAACCTCCCTAGATGTGGATAGAAAAGAAAAATTGACGAGAGATTTCAATGCAAGATTGTGCGGATGGTGGATAAAGAACCTCGACTAACATCCAAACAAGTTCAAGCTGCCCTGCAGTCTGAGGGTACAACAGTGTCAACCCGTACTATCCGTCGGCGTCTGAATGAAAAGGGACTTCATGGTAGGATACCCAGGAAGACCAAACTTCTTACCCCGAGACATAAAAAAGCCAGGCTGGAGTTTGCCAAAACTTACCTCAGAAAGCCTAAAACCTTTTGGAAGAATGTTCTCTGGTCAGATGAGACAAAAGTAGAGCTTTTTGGGCAAAGGCATCAACATAGAGTTTACAGGAGAAAAAAAGAGTCATTCAAAGAAAAGAACACGGTCCCTACAGTCAAACATGGCGGAGGTTCCCTGATGTTTTGGGGTTGCTTTACTGCCTCTGGCACTGGACTGCTTGACCGTGTGCATGGCATTATGAAGTCTGAAGACTACCAACAAATTTTGCAGCATAATGTAGGGCCCAGTGTGAGAAAGCTGGGTCTCCCTCAGAAGTCATGGGTCTTCCAGCAGGACAATGACCCAAAACACACTTCAAAAAGCACTAGAAAATGGTTTGAGAGAAAGCACTGGAGACTTCTAAGGTGGCCAGCAATGAGTCCAGACCTGAATCCCATAGAACACCTGTGGAGAGATCTAAAAATGGCAGCTTGGAGAAGGCACCCTTCAAATATCAGGGACCTGGAGCAGTTTGATAAAGAAGAATAGTCTAAAATTCCTGCAGATCATTGTAAGAAACTCATTGATGGTTACCGGAAGCAGTTGATCGCAGTTATTTTGGCTAAAGGTTGTGCAACCAAGTATTAGGCTGAGGGTGCCAATACTTTTGTCCGGCCCATTTTTGGAGTTTTGTGTGAAATGATCAATGTTTTTCTTTTTGCTTCATTCTCTTTTGTGTTTTTTCATTGAAGACAAATTAAATGAAGATAATAATACCAAATAATTTGTGATTACAATCATTTTCAGGAAGAAACTGAGTATTATCTGACAGAATTGCAGGGGTGTCAATACTTTTGGCCACAACTGTAACTATGTGAAATCCAATAGTCAGTAAATAAAGAACGGGCGGTACTCACTGATCATCATAAGCAGTGCAAGATTTTATTCTGTAATGCAGGAGGGTTACATTGATCGCAGGGAGGAGGACTATTGGATATAACTCTATGCTTAGGGTTAGAGCAACGCCTGTCTTAGTTCCTGCTGTCTGGTAATCACCTTGGCTGGCTTAACTACGGTAAAAAGCCTATAAGGTTGTTGTTGCCCGGATTCCTTTTCTTGAATAACTATGTGAAAAGATACCTAATTTTGCATAGCAATTAAAGTAACAATTTGAATAATAATATTTTTTTCAACCATTTGGTTTTGTTTAATGCATTGTTTCCCCTAGAAATGGATGAAGTTTCAAAGAGATTTTGAAAATTTTAAGACTGCCTGTATACCTTGGGAAATGAAAATTAAGGAAATTGAAAGTAAGTGCAAGTAAATTGCATACCAATATTACCAAATTAAAGCATAATTTTTTGGGAATCGAAAGCTACCGTAATCTAAAATGTTAACCTAACCATTGTAATAGAAACTGCCACCAATGCAGATTTTATTACAGTAAAGCTATAATTTTTCTAAAAGCAAATGACTTTCAAAAATAGGAATTAATCATAATGTTTTGTGAAAGTCCCAGAATGTTCTTATTAGCCACTCCTTAGGGCCCTTTCACATCAGCGTTTTTTTCAAATCGCGGCAGATGCGGTGAAAAAACCGCATCTGCCGCGATTACCGCATACCGGCTGCACTTGCGGCGCAGTTGCGGTTTTTGCCATGCAAAGTATAGGCGGACTTGCGGCAGGTGCGGCAAGTGCGGTTTTGCACTTGCGGCAGGTGCGGCCGCGAAAAAAACCGCGGCTGACCGCGGTTTTTTTCGCGGCCGCACCTGCCGCAAGTGCAAAACCGCACTTGCCGCACCTGCCGCAAGTCCGCCTATACTTTGCATGGCAAAAACCGCAACCGTGCCGCAAGTGCAGCCGGTATGCGGTAATCGCGGCAGATGCGGTTTTTTCACCGCACCTGCCGCGATTTGAAAAAAACGCTGATGTGAAAGGGCCCTTAGACTGATTTTACACATTTCATAATCTGATAACAGACTGTGACAGCTGAACCAGCCGCAGGTGATCAACTGTAAGGGAACAAATCTGCATGTGTTCAGTTTCTCTGTAACCACACCTTAGAGAAAATATACATGCCTATGAGACTGTTAAGTTCAGGTCTGGAATTCCTCTCCTATCCTGGACATTGTGGCTGTGATCATAGACGTGAAACCAGACTAAGTCTGCTTGACGAATGAGACAAGGGCCATGTCTTATTCAGCCAACACTGGTTTTTTTTATAGTATGACTTTTGACATTTCTTTCATGATTACTTGCTTTCTCAAAAGTATAGTGCAAAACATTATAGTGTATACATATCTTTTAACTTATTAGCATAATTGCCATTACTGTTGCTTACCCAGAAAAGGTCATTTATAGTAAGACTTATATATAAGGATTGAATTTAAAGTGGAGGATAGGCATTTGAAGATGACCATGATGTTGTAAATTATGAAAGTTCCACACTCCAAGATGAATTCAAGTAGTTTTATTCACACATTTCTGGTTTGAACCGAAACCTTTTTCAAAATGACTACAGGTCAGTCTATCTCCAAATGCTTATCCTGCACCCTATATCCATTGTATCTTCCTGCTAGCGTGACTGCATCAGCTTATTTTAAAGAAGAGGACCTGTCACCAACCATACATGGTGATCTAATTACAGCACTGAATGCAGCATGTCTGCTGCATTCAGGCAAGGGGTCCCCCAACCCTTGACCCCCCGTTTACCCCGAGATAATACACTTTGAAAACTAACATAGTGGAGCCAAATAGGAGGTGGCTTGTGACGTCACTGCAGGAGGCGGGGCAAAGCGGCCAGCACTGCAATAAGCTCTGTGTACTATGCAGCAGGTGAGGGAGACAATGATTGGCATCAGGGAGGCGGCGGTGGGCGGATTAAACATACAGGGGGTGTGAAACTGCTGTTTGGCTCCAGCCACAAGCCACCTCCTATTTGGCTCCACTATGTAAGTTTTCAAAGTGTATTATCTCGGGGTACAGGGGGGCTCAAAGGCTGGGGGACCCCTTGCCTGAATGCAGCAGACATGCTGCATTCAGTGCTGTAATTAGATCACTATGCATGGTTGGTGACAGGTCCTCTTTAACACAAGGTTTATATTGGAGTTGTGACATCACAACTCCATCAGGCAAGTAATATCTCACTCCCTATCCCGAATGTATTACTTGGTGTTCAGAAGGATTCTTTAAGCTTCATCTTTGCACTCACAGAGCTAGGAAGGGCTGCTTGGTCAAGTGATCTGCCGTTTGGCTATTCACCACTCAGCCTTGTTCAGGGTATTATACTGTAGGGATAGAGAAGCAAACTGCATAATAATCCCTGGTAAATAGTGACCCTAGATAAAATGTTATTCTGCATTGCACAAGGTCACTTACCCAACCAAATACCTTGAGGTGGCAACATGCCAGAGAATTCAACATCAGTTTAGATTTCAGCCATGTAAAATTTATTCTGGGCAACTATTGTTAAAAAAAACATCTATAGATTAAGATAAAAGATTAGGTATGGCACTTAATTAGAAATATGTCTGAACATCTTAATCTTATACTGTATGCTGGAAACTGTAGTGTAGTTAGAAGCTATATATTTAACAATACACAGATGCTCCTTATGATTGTTAAGATAACGTAACCAGTAAGGATAGGAACATGTATTTGAAAGGAATTGAATTCTACTGCAGTTTTCCAAAAATTCATATTCTCCAGAATACAGATTTTTTGTAATATACTTTGTACGAATAAAGCAAACTTGCGAATAACTGCAGACACCATCTTGTTGAACCTTAGTGCGTTGGAATAAAGGAGGAAAAGAAATACCTCCCTGCTCATCTTTCCCAGAATGCCTGTTGCTTCTGCTACCTGTTGTCTGGTCTTCAGCATCTCTTCTATCCACTGTTGCCCTGCATCTCTGGCCTTTTCTCTTTAGTACAGGACTTATGGACTTCACTAGGCCTTAAATGTCATGGTGTTGTAAGGTTGTGACATATATTATTACATCATGGTGTGCACCCTGTTGGCACAGCGCACAGTGTCGCGTCAGATCTGGTCGCGCTGAAAAGCCAGTAATAGAGTACAGTAACTGGAGATGCAGAGTATGACATGGAAAGAAGGAGCAATGAGCACTGGATGGTGGGCAGCGGAAGCAGCTAGGGTGCAGGGGTGCAGGGACAGGTGAGTATTAGTTTGTTTTTATTGTGTAGAGACTCCAAAGCATAGCTAAGAATATTCAATTTCCAGAGAATAACTTTGCCCCAAATCGAATTTCCCAGTAAAATCTCAGTCATTTGATGAATTCAAAGTTTAACGAAGTCGTTCTTCTCTAATAACAGTGCAATATATTTCTGTTATCAGGTCACTTTGGCTCATCTGTTGCATCTTATTTCATTTTTCTTCGCTGGATGTATGGTATCAATATGATACTCTTTGGACTCACATTTGGTCTAGTCATGGTACCTGAGGTATTGTATTTAACTATTTATTATGAATTTCTCTGTTTCCTTTGTTTCTTAGACGTGTTAGTTTTTAAAATCCCTGTTGATTTTGTTGTTCACATATGAAAAAGAAAGTATTAGCTTCTCCTATGCATTAAACTGTAATTTAGGACAATTGAGTTGCATTGATGAGTTTGATTTGCAACATGGATTAAAGTAGGACACGTCTACAAATTTTTTTTTGCGGACAATCATTCTGCAAAAAAAAAAAGGAGATGCTAAAGGTACATTTGCTGTAGTGGATTTGTTATGCATTTGTAAAAACCACAGATAGTATATGAAGCAAAAAAAAACACCTGATGTGTGAAACTAGTTCTAAAGGGGTTTTCCAAAAACAAAGTTAATTTTAAAGCTCATTTTAATCAATAGATATTGGAATAATAATACTTTCCACAATTGGATGTTTAAAAAATGTTCCCGTGCTGAGATAATATTACCGTATATACTCGTGTAAAGCGACCCGTGTATAAGCCGACCCCCTACTTTTGCCCCCAAAATCTGGGAAAACCTATTGACTCGTGTATAAGCCGAGGGTGGACCCCAGCACAGGTATACAGCCCCCAACAGTGTGGTATGCAGGCCCCCGCAGTGGTATACAGGCCTCCCCAGTGGTAGTATACAGCCCCCAGCAGTGTGGTATACAGCAGCCTCCCCAGTGGTACATACAGGCCCCAGCAGTGTTACAGCAGCCTCCCCAGTGGTATATACAACAGCAGCCCCAGTGGTAGTATACAGCAGCCCCAGAGGTATATACAGCAGCCCCAGTAGTAGTATACAGCAGCCTCAGTGGTATATACAGCAGCAGCCTCAGTGGTATATACAGCAGCAGCCCCAGGGGTATATACAGCAGCAGCCCCAGGGGTATATACAGCAGCAGCCTCAGGGGTATATACAGCAGCAGCCCCAGGGTATATACAGCAGCACCCCCAGGGGTATATACAGCAGCAGCCCAGGGGGTATATACAGCAGCAGCCCCAGGGGTATATACAGCACACCCCAGGGGGTATATACAGCAGCAGCCCCAGGGGTTATACAGCAGCAGCCCCAGGGGGTATATACAGCAGTAGCCCCAGGGGGTATATACAGCAGCAGCCCCAGGGGTATATACAGCAGCAGCCCCAGGGGGTATATACAGCAGCAGCCCCAGGGGGTATATACAGCAGCAGCCCCAGAGGTATACAGACCTCCCCCCCATCAGTAGTATACAGGGGCCCCAGCTGTATACAGCCCCCCCCGTGGTATCCAGGGCCCCCCTTGCTGCACACCTGTAAAGTAAGATGTCAGTATACTTATCGCTGCCGCCGCCGCTCCGCTGCTCGGTCACCGCGCTGCTCCGGGTCTTCATGCTTCCTTCTCCGGCACTCGAACAATGACGTCATTTCCTGTGCGCCGGAGAAGGAAGCATGAAGACCCGGAGCAGCGCGGTGACCGAGCAGCGGAGCGGCGGCGGCGGCAGCGATAAGTATACTGACATCTTACTTTACAGGTGTGCAGCAAGGGGGGCCCTGGATACCACGGGGGGGGCTGTATACAGCTGGGGCTACCGTATATACTCGTGTATAAGCCGAGGGGGGACTTTTCAGCACATTTTTTGTGCTGAAAAACTCGGCTTATACACGAGTATATACGGTATATATTTGTCTGTGCTATGTACTGTGTAATGGCTGTGTCTGACCATACAGGGACATGGTCTAATTATACCACCGCTCCTGGGCAGAGGAGGATGTAAAAGGGTGTATACAGACATCACAGCACAGGATTGCAAATATTCTTTCTTTGAGATAAAACAATAAAAAAAGAAAATAAGCAGGGAAAATGTTTTACTTCACAGAACGAATCATCTATAATTCCCTGCTGTGCTCTCTGTGATATCTATATTTCTCCTGAATACAACGATACCTCATATGTGGCAGAAAACCACAGTTTGGGCTCACGGCAGAGCTAAGAAGGGAAGGAGCGACATTTGATGTTTCAATGCAATCGTGTGTGCCTAAACAGTGGAGTGCCCCCACAAGTGGCCCCATTTTGGAAATTGGACCCCCAAGGAACTTATCCAGATGCATAAGTGAGCACTTTGAACCCCCAGGTGCTTCATACATTGATCAGTGAAAATTAAAAAGTACTTTTTTTTTCCACAAAAATATTCTTTTAGCCTCAATTTTTTTAATTTTCACATGGGCAACAGGATAAAATGGATCCTAAAATTTGTTGGCCAATTTCTCCTGAGTACACAAATACCTCATATGTGGTTAAAAACATTGTTTGGGCGCACGGCAGAGCTCTGAAGGGAGGGAGTGACATTTTGGAACACAGATTTTGATGGCATGGTCTGTGGATATAATGTCCTGTTTGGATAGCCCCAAATGTGCCTAAACAGTGGAAACTCCCCACAGGTGACAACATTTTGAGTTCACTGGGTAATAAAGGGGTTAATGCCAGCTTTTTATATTGGCAGCTGGCACTAAGCCCAAGATTCATAATGTCGGACGTATATTAGACCCGGCATTAGGAATCTCTAATAAATAGTAAAAAAATCCACCACACAGAGAATAACCTTTTTGTTAGAAAAAAAAAACACAAACCAAATTCAAACTCCATCTTTATTGCTCCATATACTCTGACATAGTCTAAAACGATGGTCTCGTGACACTCGATCACCTCTGCTACATCCCAAGACTGCAGCAAGGGATCAAGTGTCCACTTGTTGTAGTCTGTGGGGTAACAGTGATGGTGCACTGTATGGCAATGATCTGCCATACAGTGCACCATTAGTGCGACCCCAGAGACTGCAGCAAGGGATCAAGTGTAATCTTGTTGTAGTCTTTGGGGACACATAGATGGTGCTCTGTATGGCAATGATCTTCCATACTGTGCACAATTAGTGTAGCAAACCAAGTTTCAGAGATTACGTGATCTCTAGGCTTGGGTCAAGTGACTGGATGTTATGGCGACATTGAGTTGCCATGGCAACTAGAGTTACCATGCTGATCCGCCCATTACAATTACATTACGATGCCAATCACCACAGTAAGAGGTAAGAAACTGTGCGCTCTCTCTCCCTAGACCCTAACTGCTGCGATCGGTAAGATTGCAACACTTAGGGGGTGACACAGAGCCAGGGCACAGTGATTGCATAGTGATCTTAGCCTGGCTGTCACATCGCTTCTCCGCAGCCTGATCTCCATGCACGGAGATGAGGCTGTGGAGGAGCAATGGGCACAGGCAGGCGGGCATGCACAAGAGGGGAGCGGGATCAGGATGTCAGCAGGTGGAAGAGGAGAGTAGGCACAGGAGAGTACAATAGCAGGATCAGGATGGGGAGGGGAGCAGATGGAGGAAGAGGGGAGCAGGCGCAGATGGGTGGGCAGGCACAGGCTTGGGAGCGGCAGCACCACTGCCATGCTTGTACTGATGGGAGTGATCAATACCACTAGATCTCTTCCATCAGCGCTGAAAGGGGAGATACCCGACCCCTCCAGCACTCCATCCTATGGAAGGAGCTATGACAGCCCCTTCATAGCTGGAGAATGACAATTGCTGTAATTGGCTGTTTGAAGATTCAACAGCCAATCACAGTGATTGCAGGTGCGGGGTGGTAAAGCCACTCCCCGAGGTAAAGTAGAGGTCACCTCCTACCTGTAGCTCCGGTGACTTTTCACCAACCCCAGTCACCGGGGCTACAGGACTGCGATCCCGCCATGACGCTGTACAACATCAAAGGTTGGGAAGTACCTGAAACCCATGACGTTGTACAACCTCAAAGGTCAGGAAGGGATTAAGCTGTTTATAGCTACATACAAAATGATGGCATGCAAATACCTGTTTATCTGCCTGATAGAAACAAGCTTAATTAATTCTGATGGGGATCTAAATATCCCTAATTTTTTTATGTACAACATACCTCTTGGACATTTAGTATCAGTACAGGGATCAGAGACCAATTCTATCTCCAGTCTAACCTCTTAGAGCCATGGTCAATGGCACTTATGTACCAAAAGGGAAAAGGATATTTTTACTATCCCATTTATCCCTTGATGAGGAAAATGTTTAATATGGCATCCTAGAGCCTGAAATTCTGCATAGCAGACCCTGTTTTTATGCAGGTTTGAAAAAAGACAAACAGTGTTGGGACAAAGGCCAGACAGTGTTCAGAGTGATTCCATTGGCTTCCTAAAGCTGAATGGCTGCTTTTGAGCTCTTTTGGGGTTCCCATTGGGATCCTGTTTATTGAAAAGCAGTGTATGTGCTACCCTATCCTAACATATAATATCTATCTCTAAAATTTAGGATGCTTGTGTCTTCATGGAATTATCTTCATTTTTATTAAATCTATGTTGTTCTCTTGCATGTCTGTTAGGCATTAATGGGGAAACCATATGGTTCAATTCCAAGAAAAACTGTTCCTCGAGGTGAACAACACTCTGCTATGAATTTTGCCACACTGTATGATTTTAGTGTAAGTGTTTTCCTATAAAGTTTTATGAATTAATATACTGTAAGAAAATACACTTTGTGCACAAATATTAGGCAATTTGTTTTTGATGGTTCATTTTATTATTGAAAGTAAAATCGAGGTCCAGAAATATTTAGACAGAGTTTGACGCTTAATGATTTGGGCTCTGCATGCCACTAAGTTTTATTAAAAATGAAACAACTGAGATTTGAATAGTAGATTTAACTAAAGCGGTTGAACAAAAATATCCTGTGGAATGTTTAGGAATTGCAACCATTTCAGTACAAAGCCTCCTCATTTCTGTGGCTCATAAATAATTGACAAATTTACTTTACCATAAATAAAATGTTCATTTCCAATACTTTGTAGAGAATTCTTTGCAGGCAATGACGGCCTGAAGTCTGGAAGCTGTAGACATGACCAAACGCTGGGTTTACTCTTTGTAATGTTTTTCCAGGTCTTGACAGGAGCTGACTTCCATTATTGCTTGTTTGTGGATCTTTATTCCTTAAAGAGATTTTCCTACCGACAAAGTAAAATTTAACGTTCATTTTAATCAACATATCTTGGAATAATATGTTCCACAATTGAATTTTGTGAAGAACGGCACCTCACAGCCCCTTCTGACATCACTAATACATCAAGGGTTTGACAAAGTACAGGCTCTCCACTTTCACCAGAATGTGACAATCCACACCCCTGGAAATAAGTATATTAATTTGGCAGTTTTACACCGACACTCCCGGTCCATATAGGCACAGTGAGGCATGGGGAGTGAGAGAAGGTAGCTCACATGACAGCCAGTGTGACACAACACTCGCTCACAACCCTGACACCAGTGAAACAGAGCCCCGCTAGCCCCTTAGGACTGACACCAGTTCCTCGTTAGATATAAGCCTGGTCTATTAACGGGATTATATTGGGCCAGAAATCAGCCCTGATAGCATATGATGTTAAACTGAGAACATTAACATGGGAATTTGTTGATTTGTTAAAAGAGAAGCCCAAGGTTAAGTTGGATATCTATTCATCTTAAGAGTACACTAGACAAAACACTATACACACAGTGGATATACAGTTACGATGGTCAGATATGCAAATACAGGTGGTAGTTCAATAAACATAAGCAGCTGATGCACAAGGCAGATACAAGTTGGATGTTAGGCCTTGATGCTGCGCAGCCACATGATCAGATCAGCTAACATGTACAAGGAATTATGCGAGCTCAGCGCATGAGCTCACATCAAATTGAGTGACATGGCCAAGGATGTATATATATTTCTTTGATTGTGAAGGGCTTCAGGCAGCTTTCCTCTATGAGAAATGCTGCAGCAACGTGGTCTATGCCTAGAGACATGCTGCTAGTTGTCAGGTCCCTTTTAGCTATGCTGTATCCTGAGTCCCATGCTTCACCTTATTCGTATCTGTTCCCTAGCAACCACCCGAACAGCCCTCCTACTGTCCCATCAGTGTCAGCCTGAACCTTCCAGCTGCCACACTTAATTATTTAAGCAGCACCAACCACATCCTCCCATAAACTGTTCAGCGAGGTATGTTGTTTTACTTCACCATTAATCTCTAGTTAAGAAATGTCCACAAGTTCTCAATAGGGTTTAGATCTGGTGAAGAAAGGGTCATGTCATTTTTCTTTCATCTTTAAGGTCTTTACTAGAGATCGGTGAACCTGAATTGTGAAGTTCACTAATATACACGGATCCCAAGCACGACTTCTATGACAAGTCTGTGTTACTGTTAGGGTTTGAGTTCGGCTATGGAGCTGTAAAACAAAGGAAAATGAGCATTAAAAGCAGGACAATCATACTTACCAAGAACCGCGTATCTCTCACATTACTTCCGGGTCTGCTCATTAAGCCTCATGTTTATTCACTGGTTCCCCCACCCACTGTCTGTTACAGTTTCTGTGATTGGCTGTTGGCATATTTGTTAGGTGCGCGGTCCTCGGTTGTTGTGCTTGCGCTGACCTTGCTGAATGCTGCTGTATGTGTTGTGTTTCCATTCCTTCATGAGCTGCATGAGGTATCGGTTGTGAAGGTCTTGGTCCTGACTTACCACTTGCATTATACTGCAGAGCTGCACTCACTATTATGTTCAGCTGCTGGTTGAGGGATTGATGTGAGGCTTGGGTGTGACTCACCTGGAATCCCCTCCCCCTGGCTTTAAATAGCTTCCCCCCCTCCTCTGTCAGATGCCGCTGATAGAGTTAGTTTACTCTTGGTTGTTGTGCTGTGCAGTTGCTTGCTGCTGGGCTGCAGTCTTTGCCTTGGGAGTAGCTGTGATTCCGGATCTGTGGGTGGAGGTAGGGGCTCTCAGCCTAGGGCTGATCAGGAGCTCAGAAAAATAGGATGGAGACTCGGACCTCCTCACCTTCAGAGGTACCTCTGAGAGCAGGACGAGCCAAGGACCCCCAGTGTAAGGGTCAGTTTAGCTCTCCCTGGATCGTTTAGCCCATTACATCATTCAGTTACCTGTTTCCCTGTCCTCCTAAGCGTGACATTAGTAAGTCTGATTCTCCTGCTTTTAAGATCCATTTTGCTTTCTTTTACAGCCCCATATCCCCCATTTTATAGCACTTAACCTCTGGTCCTCATAGACGTTTATGGTGTTTGGGGTTTAGGCTCAAGTTTGGGTCAAGTCCGTCTTGAACGCAGACTGGTTCCGCCAAACCTGAACATCTGTGGGTTTGGCCATCTCCAGTCTTTACTGGCAACAAAGCAGAGGACTACTTTGATGAATATGATGGATCGTTGACCTGCATCAAAATCATGTTTTTTTTCATTTTGATGTAGGTGCCACTGAGTTAAGAAAGTGTCTTCCAGAGGTCCAACAAGGTCATCTTTATAATAATAATAATAATAATAATAATAATAATATAATAATAATAATAATAATAATACCACCATCATGTATTAAATAATAACAGCCCATAGCAGTACCCCACCTCCAACTTGCTGGCATCTGAGTTGATGTGGAGATATATGCTTGTTTATGATACAGCCATGAGCCCTTCAAGACTTACTTTCACCTAATCTGGCTAAAAAACCTTTGACAATTCTATCTTCGTATATTTGTAGGCCTAGTCTTGACGTTTCAATTTATGTGTCTTGTTCAGTGGTGGTTGGGTTTCATCCTTCTTCTGGGCACTCAAAGGAGATTGCAGCTCTGAAATGTGAGAGCTTTGAAAGATAATCGGTTCCTGGTTGCTTCGCAACTGATTTTTTTCAAATGTATTGCAGATAAAGTGCCTCTTTTTTCTCAACAAGTTTGTTGCAACCTTGTTGACTATTTGCATCAAAACATTTCATGGTGATCACGCTCCAATATCTAAACAGTTTCATGAGTGCTGCATCTCTGTGAAGACTCTTCAGTCAGTTACATCTTCCTAATCTTATGCCTGATCTGTTTAATCCAAAAAGCATTCACGTTCTTAAGGTACCGTCACAAATAACAATATCGTTGCCGATATCGTTCAAAAGTCACGTGTTCTGTGACGCTTGAACGATGTCGAAATGACATCGATGCATGTGACACTACAAACGATGAACGATCAGTCGGCTGACCGTTCATCGTTTGATTTGAGGACAGGACGTCAAATCTATCGTTGGTCACTGTGTGTGACTCCGGGAGATGACCGATAAGCCAGCTCCCAGCGCCTCTCTGCAACCGCTGGGAGCTGGTATCCAAGGTAAATTGCGGGTAACTAGGCAGCGCGCACTGCCTAGATACCCGATGTATACCTTGGTTACCAGCCTTCTCCGCTGAGAGGCTGGTATCCAAGGTACAAAGCGGGTAACCAAGGTATACATCGGGTATCTAGGCAGCGCGCGCTGCCTAGTTACCTGCAGTTTACCTTGGAGACCAGTCTGCTCCCACTTACCGCAGCCTGGCAGCGGGAGCAAGACATCGTGGAAACGATATTTAAATAGTTTCCACGATGTCTCTGGTCCATTGATCGCTGGTGAGTCTGCCTGTGTGACAGCTCACCAGCGATCTGAACGATGTTGTTAGCGATCGCGCATGCATGTGATCGCTAACAATATCGTTCTTCAAATTGATGTGTGTGATGGCACCATTACAGTTTGATGTCAGAAATTATGCTATTATGCTATGTAAATATGATGATATAATCCAAATACTCATTTACCTTATAATTGTGTGCATGCAGTGTATGTTCCTTGTGTTAATCTGCCTTTTTTAATTAAATTACTCCAAGCATGCTTTACGAAATGTTGCATAATTAACGTGCATTTTGTTTGATTTTTTTTTTGTAATTACAGGGATTTGCTCAATATTCTGTCCTCTTCTATGGTTATTACAATAGCCAAAGAACCATTGGATGGCTGCAGTTTAGGTTACCTCTTTCCTACTTATTAGTGGGAATTGGCACCATTGCATACAGCTTCATGGTTGTCATTAGAACGTAAGTGGTTTTGGTTTGGTTTTAAAGGGCTATCCCCACAATTGCATTATTTTTCACAAAACAGTATCAGCATAACTGCATTGTTAATATACAAATTCGGGTGGGGGTGCGGAGTGACTAGGATGGTTTTGGGGTGGGCTTTTTTGACAAAATTTTCTAGCATGATTACAATGACCTCAAACTTATATAACATTTTATTATAATTTAGGGGTTAATTTTTTTTAGCACTTTCTAAAAACAGCATTTTGGTTTGTATCCCCATTTCATGAAACCAGTTACTTTTGTAATTTTATTTTTCCTGCTTGGTGCACATATTTCGTGCATGGGCTAACATGGTTTCATAAATCTGATTTCCTACCATCACCATGAGGGACACATATATTAGAATATATGAACACAGGGGGCAATATTATCTTAAAAGTACACAGAGTACTATTACCATATATGGACACAGGGGGCACTATTATCTTAAAAGTACACAGTCCTATTACCATATATACTGTAAAAAGAAAAATAGGGAGGGGGACAAGAGGCGCAATAGTGCCCTATCACTTATGACACTTGTGTAAGGTGGTGGTGCTGTGAAGCTGCTCACCTGGTCCAGTTGTGATCCCCACAACTGGTTTGAAGGCGTTTTGGAATCAGTGTTCCAGCTGCTGCAGGACCTCCACCGACCACTGGATAGTGGTTTGAATCCAAGACAATGATGGGAGTGCTGGTGTGTCACGGTCCGCGCTGCTGTGGCATGAATAAACTCACCAAAGAGACAGCAGTTATTCCATCCTTTTATTTCCTCCTCTCTCCTACGCGTTTCAGCGCCACACCCGGAAGGCGCCGGGTGTGGCGCTGAAACGCGTAGGAGAGAGGAGGAAATAAAAGGATGGAATAACTGCTGTCTCTTTGGTGAGTTTATTCATGCCACAGCAGCGCGGACCGTGACACACCAGCACTCCCATCATTGTCTTGTATTACCATATATAGGCACATGGGGCACTATTATCATGAGGAACACAGTCCTATTAACATATGTGGGCACAGTGGGCATTATTGCCATGAGGAACACAGTCCTATTACCATATATGGGCACTATTAACATGAGGAACACAGTCCTATTACCATATATGGGCACTGGGGGCAATATTACCACAAGGGACACAGACTACTATTACTATATACAAACGATATTATCACATATGCGTGACACGAGCACAACCAGACACAGGGGCATTGACAGACACGATAAGGCAATTATATATATAGATGAAATGTTTCCAATATCTTTACTATACTATAGATAAAAAAAGAAAAATATATTCAGCTCACCACCTAGATTTCTGTGTAATGTGCTCCAGCAGAGAAGAAGCCCAGCCAAGGTCACACAAAGCAAAATCCAGAAGGAAGAAGTCATCCACCGAAACGTGTCGGTTTTAGGAGGTGTGGGGGTTCTTTGTTCTGTCTAGTTTTGTAATTTCTTTGGGCTTTATTAAATTACAAGTTTTGCATACATCTGCAACATCTCCTTCCTTGCTCATTGGATATTCTTCCTTCTGGATTACTATACTATAACCATTTTTTTAACTATATTTCATACTTTGTACTGATTAGGAATTGATCATTCCAAAACTGTTTGTTTTCAATCTTAAATAAAAAAATTTTAAATTTCTTTCAGCATGGCCAAAAATGCTAATGATGATGGGGGAGGAGATGACAATAGTTTTAATTTCAGCTGGAAAATGTATACAAGCTGGGATTTTCTCATTGGAAACCCCGAAACCGCTGATAATAAATTTGCATCAATTACAACAAGTTTTAAAGTAAGACCATAATAACAGTTCTAAATTCTAAATCTTAGTGTGATCTACACAATCTTCATTTCTGTGGTTACAGGATTAGAAGTATGGAATTTGTATGAAACGCAAGCTTCCAAGTATTTCAAATGTTTCTATGGCCCTCATAAAACCTGAACACCAGCCATTAGTTGTAGAAGTAGTTTAGTTTATTTATTGTTTGTAACTCCTTCTTGATCTGGTGATTTTCCTTTTTTTGAGTATTTATTATTTTTTCTTCTCTGCTGCAACATAACCAAAAGAGGCTTGCTTTTTGGAAGAAAAGTTATAGTTTTCAATTGCACTATTCTTCTTGCCATATAACTTATGTGAAAATGGGAAAAAATATCTAAGAGTGATGAAATAATGAAAAAAAATTACAATTCCACCAATGGATTTTTTGCGTTTTGTGTTTTCACTACTCAAATGACCCGGCACTATGATTCTCCAGGTCAGTACAATTACGATGAGATTATATTTTTAAAATTCTTTAGAGGGAACCTGTCAGCTCGTTCTCCCCACCCCATGCTATCATTACCTGTCCCTGCACCTTGCTAGCTGACCTGTCAGGTCTAAAAGTGCCCTATAAAGTTTAAGAAAAATGATTTATAACTAGCAAGCAGTCTCCATCCGTAGACTGGAAAGGTGGGCTCCGGGGCTCCATTCTCCCCTCCTCGCTGGCTCCTAGCACGCCCCGCTGGGTTGTTCCACCTCTTTTTGATATTCCCGTCACCTTTGCTACTATGATGCGCTGGGCCGGACGTCATATCTGGCCTGGTGCATTGTAGGGCTGACCACGAGGTACAGCCCGGCTCTGGCATATGCACAGTGCGCATATTGTAGCCGGGCTGTACATGTCATAAGCCCCCACAATGCAGCGGGCCAGATATAACGGTCCGGCCCGGCGTCATACTGCGAGAGGAGATGGGAATTTCAAACAGAGGTGGAATAACACTGTCACGTCCTACTGACGGACTCACACGTGGACCCACTGGACCGCGTAAAGCGGATGCTGATACCGGGTGAAGGAGAGGCAGACAAGTACCGTAGAGTCAACAGGTTTATTAACCAAAGCGGAACAGAACAAAACCCACGCCCCTGGAGAGGGCCACACGGTCGCAGCACAGGAAACCCAGTGAGGGAGACCCCGGAGCGCTTGACCCCTATACAGGGATACCGCCGGGATCAGCCTCGAAGGGGCCAGTGAAGTGAACACGAGTGTTCAACCGACCCCAGGCGACGTGGTAACAAAACAACAAGAAGCGGAAACTGAGAACACAAAGGACCCGGAACACGGGGAACCAGGAACACAGGGGAATCCAGGAACACAGGGGAATCCAGGAACACAGGGGAATCCAGGAACACAGGGGGATCCAGGAACACAGGGAATCCCAGGACCACGGGGGATCCGGAGCCGGGAGAGAAGCGGCGATCAGCTTGAAGAGATCCAGGAGACCATCCAGGAACACGGTGATCAGCCAGGAGCCGGCAGGAATGAGATCTGGAGGAGGTAACACAGAAAGATCAGGTAACAGACCAATTAAGGAGCGGCCTGACAGACCAGTAGTGGCAGCTTCACTAAGGAGAAGGTTGCCCTGGCCCCGACTGATTGAAAACAGGAGGTTTAAATCAGAACAGGGCAGTCCTGATTGGCAGGACACAGAGACCTGGTGATTGGCTGAGGGGAGGAGCAAGCTCCCTGCAGTCTTCCCAGCAGAAACTGAATTGGAGACAGTTTCATGTGCTGAAGCAGTGGTACCGGAAGTGAGAGGAGCAGTGTTGCTCCAGCAGAGGGAGTAAGGGCAGCAGACCCCGGGCACGGGCGGCAGACCCCCGAGGGGTAACAGTACTCCCCCCTCTACGCCCCCCCCCCCCGGACGGAGACCGGCCCGGAACCCGCGCAGGGGGCTCGGGGCATCGGCGTCCCCCGCCCCGGTCCCAAGGACAGAAGGGACCCGAGGGTGGTTGTTTTGGCGTCATGTGACAAGCACAGGAGGAACAGGACGTCCTCATGGACACCAACAGGCAGGACGTCAGCAGGGGCACCGACAGGCAAGACGCCATCATGGGCATCGACAGGCAGGACGTCCTCAGGGACACCGGCAGGCAGGACGTCATCAGGGACACTGGCAGGCAGGACGTCATCAGGGACACCGGCAGGCAAGACGTCATCAGGGACACCGACAGGCAAGACGTCATCAGGGACACCGACAGGCAAGACGTCATCAGGGACACCGGCAGGCGGCAGGACGCCATCAGGGACACCGGAAGGCGGCAGGACGCCATCAGGGACACCCACCGGATCAAGGCTGGAGACTCCCCAGGAACACGGAGGAGGAGCCAGTCCAGGAACGAGACACGATGGGACGGTACCTGGGCTTCCTGTCGTTCTCGGTAGGCTGGCAAGCCGATCATCCGTAGAGGACATATGGGAAGCCATCTGAGTCTGTACCTCACGCAGAAGGTCCCACTCCTGGTGGAGACTCAGCACCTGGAAAGAGAGAGTGGGATCAACAGTAGAGGACGCCCCCAAGCCGGCCTCTGAAGACTGGATAATCGCCACAGCCCGGTCGTGACTCCGGCGGAGTGCGGTTAGCTCTCTCTGGGCGTCAAACCAGGTATCAGCGGGGTCCATGGCCAGGGCAAAATCTGTCACGTCCTACTGACGGACTCACACGTGGACCCACTGGACCGCGTAAAGCGGATGCTGATACCGGGTGAAGGAGAGGCAGACAAGTACCGTAGAGTCAACAGGTTTATTAACCAAAGCGGAACAGAACAAAACCCACGCCCCTGGAGAGGGCCACACGGTCGCAGCACAGGAAACCCAGTGAGGGAGACCCCGGAGCGCTTGACCCCTATACAGGGATACCGCCGGGATCAGCCTCGAAGGGGCCAGTGAAGTGAACACGAGTGTTCAACCGACCCCAGGCGACGTGGTAACAAAACAACAAGAAGCGGAAACTGAGAACACAAAGGACCCGGAACACGGGGAACCAGGAACACAGGGGAATCCAGGAACACAGGGGAATCCAGGAACACAGGGAATCCCAGGACCACGGGGGATCCGGAGCCGGGCGAGAAGCGGCGATCAGCTTGAAGAGATCCAGGAGACCATCCAGGAACACGGTGATCAGCCAGGAGCCGGCAGGAACGAGATCTGGAGGAGGTAACACAGAAAGATCAGGTAACAGACCAATTAAGGAGCGACCTGACAGACCAGTAGTGGCAGCTTCACTAAGGAGAAGGTTGCCCTGGCCCCGACTGATTGAAAACAGGAGGTTTAAATCAGAACAGGGCAGTCCTGATTGGCAGGACACAGAGACCTGGTGATTGGCTGAGGGGAGGAGCAAGCTCCCTGCAGTCTTCCCAGCAGAAACTGAATTGGAGACAGTTTCATGTGCTGAAGCAGTGGTACTGGAAGTGAGAGGAGCAGTGTTGCTCCAGCAGAGGGAGTAAGGGCAGCAGACCGCAGGCACGGGCGGCAGACCCCCGAGGGGTAACAAACACAAGGAATGAGGCCACTAAAAGCAAGTGAGGGGGGTGGAAATGGAGCTCTGGAGCCCACCTTTACAGTCTACGTATGTGACTCACCGTAGCCAGGTGCTCCACGTCGCAGGCGTTTTCTTCTCCCGGTCACGGAACCGCGCCTGTGGCTGTGGGGGCCCGGTGGTCCAGATCAAAAGGGTTGGCTGAACAGATAAGGGGTTAATTCTTGTCGCGATGCCACCTGCGGGAATTCCGGTGATTTCACCGGCACTGCTTGGGCCTCCAGGGGATGTGATGCAGCAAGATGGGACGCTCCCCACAGGACGAGCAGGAATCCCCGGAGCCAGAAGCTGCACTTGATGTTGTGAGGCAGCTTAGTTACTCTTAATATGCGGAGTTAAACAGTTCTGAAAAAGGCACGGACACCAATAGTCTCTGTAACGGGTATTTTACTGCAACCAGTAGATGATACATGGTATACAGGTAACGGGCAACGAACTGGGTGGACTTAGCAATGACCGGAGTGGTTTCAGAGCTCCGCGGTGTTCCTCCATTCTAAACTTGTTCTAGTTGAGTTGCCGATGTCGCCTTAGTGTGCCAAGTTCGGGTGCAAGGGGCTACTTAAATTTCCCTGCCGGTGTGTACGTTCCGGTGTGAGGGGAGCCTGGGTCCTTTTGGTGGGTACTCCACTGGCAAGACGGCTGTGTTCGTGGCCGCGGTGGGGTACTCCTGTAGAGCGGTCCCTCCACTCCTGGTTTGCTTAGCAGTGCTGAACAACTTGCTAGCTTTTGAACCAGTGATCCGGTGGTGTGATGGGCGCGGGTGTATTTTGACCTGTAGGTGTTCGCCCAGGGTACGGTTGTTAGGCACCGGGTAATGGCGCCAACCGGTAGGTGGTCTCCGGGCTGCACGGAACTGTGCAGAGCCCCCTCTCCTACGTTCCTCCCAACCACTTCCTTCTCCTTCCTTCTTCTCCTACATTCTCCTCCACACTCTACTCCTACACTAGGACCTTATTGGCCCTCTATGCTAGTGATGCATGTAGGGTATGAAGCTCTGAGGTTAACCATGTCATTGCTTAGTCAGAGAATATTGCATCTTCAGTCTGGGATGCAATACCCTCCTGTGACGCACTCGTTGCGGGCGCTACATATGCAGACTGCATGTAAGTTATAAATCAGTTTTCTTAAACTTTATAGGGCACTTTTAGACCTGACAGAGATAGTTAGAGATCAGCTAGCAAGGTGCAGGGACAGGAAATCATAGCATAGGGGGGAAGAACGAGCTTATAGGTTCCCTTTAAGTGGTGAAAAAACAGAACTTTAAAATAATTGTTTTGTTTTGCCATTGTTTTGCTACCCATAATGTTTTAATTATTCCTTCAATAGAGCTTATTTGTTGAATTATGAACTGAATTTTTACTGTTTACTGCATTTTTTGAGGTGGAGCTACAGAAAACCACAATTTTGGTAGTTCATTGTTTTTCTACTTTAAGGCTTTTATCGTACAGGAACCTACTTTTCTATTTTGATAAATCAGACTTTTACAAATATGGTGGTGAGAACAAATCTGTTTATTTTTTCTATTGCTTTATTTTTAAAGGGAAAAGGGGGAAATTGATTAACATTTTTGCAATTTAGTTCACATTTTTCTTTGTTTTTCAGTTTATTTAGAGGATTTGAACCTAAAATTGTCTAATTGTCTGTTCTACATTCTGCAATACTGCAGTAACTGGGTATATAACTAAAATTACTTTCTTTTACGAAGCCCAGCCTGTGACTTGGCATCATAGAAGTGCCAACATGGGGGACTTCAGTGGACCACTGCGAACCATGACAAACCATTTGCACCTCACAACCAAGTCACCGGGGACAAAGAACAGCATGTGCCCCTGGATCACGGCCTTACTGTAAATGCTGAGATCAGAGATTGACTGTGTCATTTGAGGGCTTAACATCAATAATCAAAGCTTGGCTTTGACTGTAGCTGTTAGGAAACACATTCAGCATCTGCTTTCTATGGTGGGGTCTAACATCCTAAGATTGTTCCATACACTAGTTACTGACATAGGATATACCAGTACATCCCTTGTTGGGAAGGGGTTAAAGTATTAAAATGAGTTATCTCATAAAGATAATGCCTTTTCAAAGAAGGACATATCAGCTATTGAAACATTAACAGTTCCTTTAAGGTCCAGTCACACATAACGATCGCTCCAACGATCCCGACAGCAATAACGACCTGCCGGGATCGCTGGAGCGTCGTTACCTGATTGCTGGGGAGCTGTCAAACAGGCAAATCTTCCCAGCGATCAGACCATGGGAGCAACCTCCCACAATCGCTCCCTGCTTAGCGCTGCCTTATAGGCAGCACTAAGCAGGGAAAACGCTGGTAATTATGATAAACAGCGCGGTATCCAGGCAGTGCGCGCTGCCTGGATACCCGCTGTTTATCATAGTTACCTGCATTCTCTATGCTTAAAGCTGCCTGTAAGCAGGGTGAACACTGGTAACTATGATAAACACCGGGTATCTAGGCAGCGTGTGCTGCCTAGATACCCACTGTTTATCATAGTTACTAGCGTTCTCCCTGCTTACAGGCAGTGCTAAGCATGGAGGACGCTGGTAACCATGGTAAACCTCGGGTATCTAGGCAATGCGCGCTGCCTGGATACCCGGTGTTTACTATAGTAACCAGACCTGTGAGGTCACAGATCGCCGGTTTCTCACGGTCACACGCAGTGAAGCGTGCTGACCAGCGGGAAAGCAACGATCAAAAAATGACCCGCAGCACTTTGCAATGATCAGCGACCTCACAGCAGGGCCTGATTGCTGCAAAGTGTCACACAGAACGACATCGCTGGAGAGATCATTATAACGTCACAGTTACAACGATCTCTCTAACGATATCGTTATGTGTGACTGGGGCTTTAGATTGAAGTCCCATAGCCCCATGGAACCCATTTGGCTCCATCAGACACAAGTAGTCCAAGCACAGCAAAATTATTTTCTGTTGAATTTTATATGAAATTGAGGTATAGAGGTAAAGTAAAAGGCTCACACATTTACTGTACATGAGCATGATCTGATGGCTTGGTAGACTATACAGCTCTCAAATTGATACAAAATGCAGTCCATGTGCATGAGGTCCTAATAGTCAAAGAATTGTCATCAGACTGTTTAGATCTTTAGTAATGATGCCCCTCAGTTTATAAGTAATAATAGGGGGTTAATCTAAAACAAATTTGGTCCATTGCTTAAAATGTCCTTTTTTTAAATTTTCTATTATAATCTATAAATTAATATATTTGTGATTATTTTAAAATATGTAAGAATATTTTTCTTCTATATTTTCAGGATAAGTATTTTGATTTCACTTCTTCTACAGGAATCAATCTTAGAAGAACAAGAAAACAGGAAAGAGGAAAACATTCACTTAGTCCGATTTCTCCGAGTTCTTGCAAACTTCCTAGTTCTGTGTACACTGGCCGGAAGCGGTTACCTCATATATTTTGTTGTGCGTAGATCCCAGCAATTTGCTTTGGAAGGTCTGGAAAACTATGGTTGGTGGGAACGTAATGAAGTTAGTATCATTGTGAAATACTCTATATCAAGCCTTGTAAACCATGCTGATATTGTTGTGTATTTCAAGAAGTAGAAACATTTTCTAAACATGCAACGTTCAGTGCTGAAAGGCATTTTTTTCATTCTTTTCCAAAATGAAGGTTTTTTCAGAGTAAAAAAGGAGTTTGTTAACAGAATATGACTGTTCATGCCAAGCAAAGTCTCTTGGTTCCCCCTTGGTGTGGCTAGATACAGATTTATTCCTCAGAATTGAGAATTTTGATAATTTCTGATTAATTATGGAAAAGAAAGAAGCAAATTTGTGTGATGAGATATATTACAAAGTTATTTATTTTCATGTATACTACTGATTTATGAAATAAATTAAAACGACAGTTACAATTTAAGCTTACTTGTAATTTCACAGAGGCCTCATTGAAGCTGATCCCTGCTATGATATATGCTCAACCAGTCGCAAAACAGCACTTGCAGGGGTAGTAGTATTGAAAAACAAGTTCTAGGCTACATCTTTATAACAACAACCACGGCAGCGACTTAAAATGTTGTAAATTGAGCAAAAAGCTCTTTTCTTTGTCACCTGACTATGGAGAGCAAAGTTAATACAATTCCCAATATTTAATGCACACAGCACAATTGTGGACTTTTAACAGATGTATTAAGGAATGTATTATGGATCCATAGATATTCTATAACACATAGTATAGTGGCTTCGGTAAGTTCCCATATGTTAGGACTTTTGATCTTCTATTGACATTCTATGCGTCTTGCCCCATTTCGAGATAGCCTCTGCTGTTTCATGTGATTCTCTTCTCTGCCTTTATAAACCTCAGCCTACTGTTTAGCCACCCTTGAGTATTCAGTGAGAATCTCTGTCTACCTGCTGCTTTACCAGTCTGCTTCACTCCGTGCTGATCTGCTTTGGCTTCTCTAGCAACGGCAGTTTTTATTCCAGCAATTTCTCCTGTCTCCAGCTTCTCATCATTCTTGCTGCCCGTAATGTGTTCCTAGACTCTGCTACGTTTCTCCACTCCAGTTACATGTAAGACCAGTGTATCCTACTAGCATTTATAGTTATTTATTGTGCAGATGCAGCAATCCGAACATTTCGAATATTTGGGTCATTCTTACTCTGCTCTGTACTATTGAGTTGTGGACTTGTATTGCTGTGGACTTCCGTTCCCAACCCTCTGTATGTATAAGACTGTTTTCTCTATCATCATCTCCCTGTGAGGTTTTTTTCTAGAGACTGCCTTATTTATGTTTTTATGCTAGTGCACTTTCTAAAGACTTTCAGTTATTCCTTTTTGATGAATTTTTTCATTTGCTGCACTTCACATTATATATGCCATGTGTGTTACATACAAGATTGTTCACATTAAATTTGGTTCCAGTGTGTGTGTTTGTGCTCCCAATTGCTAATAGATCCCTGAGTAATCCTACAATATATTACGCTATATTACTGAGATATTGTAACCTAGAAGCAATGTTTCCTGAGGAGAATATCTCCATATTATGGTATCCAGTAGAGCTTGCCACATATTATTTATTTTACATTGCAGAAATACACTTATACACATGGGACTATAGGCAGCATATCCATAAAAATATAAGTAAGTAACTCTGAATATTCTGATTCTGACATAATCTTATTCCTCGCAATACATTGAAACGTGTGGCCTACCGTTTCACCTCTGGGTCTTCTACTGAAATCAATGCAAACTCAACTGAGACGCAAGCCACTGTCCGATATCAAATTAGATGTTGAATTACTTTCTTTTTGTCCCAATACTGTTATTTGAGTAAATTTAACCTTTGATAGATTTGTAGTAACCTAGTGTGAACATGCTCCTTAATTTTGCATGTATTTCAACTTATGCTCCAGCTCATTTCTTTGGTTTTACTGTAGTTTTTTGTACTTTGTACAAACTGGCTTATGGTCCCTCTTGCTGAGATAGGCATTTATTTATATAACTTCCCATAGACAGTTGACTGAACAGTTGGGGACCCTGTCCTACTCTGCCCTTATTCAGATTGAGGTCGGCTGACACATGTTAAGGTCTTAATATTAGAGACAGGCTAGGATCATCACGACTGGCTACACCTTGTCATGGTGGGATGGCTTTTATGCTTTTATTTATCATAACTGTATTAATCAAGTACTCAGTATTATTTACATGTATTATTACGGTTTACTTATTGACTTACTATAGGGTATATGCTCAATTTGTTGTTTGTTTTTTTTGTTTTCTTCTTGAGTTTTGTCTGTAAAACGTTGCATGTACATCAGCTTATGCTGTGGCTCATTTCTTTGATTTATATTTGTAGTAATTTACACTATAACAAAGAAGATAAGGAGTTTGTGCACTTCTTGTTTTGGTAGGTGAACACTGTTATGTCTCTGTTAGGAATGTTTTGTCCAACAATGTTCGATGTTGTCAGCGGACTGGAAAACTACCATCCTCGTATAGCTCTACGATGGCAACTAGGCCGTATATTTGCCCTGTTTCTGGGAAACCTCTACACATTTCTTATTGCTCTCATGGATGAAATAAATCTTAAGGTACAATGAATAATTGTTTCATAGAGTTTCAATTCTGTATTAAATTGCTATATACATAACATTTTTTTTTTTTATAATATTTCTAGCGTCAAGAAGAAAAGATTGTTCAACATAATATGACACAATGGTATGCCAATCTTTTTAATGGGTCATATTCAGAAAATTCAACTTTTCAGGTTGACCCATCAGATGTTCCTAGAGGACCCTGCTGGGAGACAATGGTGGGCCAGGTTAGTAACTTTAAAAATAGTGTGAAGTATGTTTAGCTTATTTAATTATTTGAACAGCAATAAATAATTTATAGAAATAATATAATGCATTTAGAAAATTTGTTTAATACTAAGTTACCGGTGTATACAGCAAGTGACATCCAGTCATAGCCGAAAGTGTTGGTACTCTTGAAATTGTTCTAAAAAAAGAAGTACCGTATATACTCGTGTATAAGCCGACCCGTGTATAAGCCGACCCCCCTACTTTTGCCCCAAAAATCTGGAAAAACCTATTGACTCGTGTATAAGCCGAGGGTGGACCCCAGCACAGGTATACAGCCCCCAGCAGTGTGGTATACAGGTCCCCCCCCAGTGGTATACAGGCCTCCCCAGTGGTAGTATACAGCAGCCCCAATGGTAGTATATAGCATCCCCAGCAGCCCCAGTGGTAGTATACAGCAGCCGCAGTGGTAGTATATAGCAGCCCCAGTGGTAGTATATAGCAGCCCCAGCAGTAGTATACAGCAGCCCCAGTGGTGTATAATAGCAGCCCCAGTGGTAGTATATAGCAGCCCCAGTGGTAGTATATAGCAGCCCCAGTGGTAGTATACAGCAGCCCCAGTGGTAGTATACAGGAGCCCCAGCAGCCCCAGTGGTAGTATACAGGAGCCCCAGCAGCCCCAGTGGTATATACAGCAGCCCCAGTGGTAGTATATAGCAGCCCCAGTGGTAGTATATAGCAGCCCCAGTGGTAGTATATAGCAGCCCCAGTGGTAGTATACAGCAGCCCCAGTGGTAGTATACAGGAGCCCCAGCAGCCCCAGTGGTAGTATACAGGAGCCCCAGCAGCCCCAGTGGTATATACAGTAGCCCCAGTGGTATATACAGCAGCCCCAGTGGTATACAGGCCTCAGCAGTATATACAGCAGCCCCCAGAGGTTATACAGCACCCCCCAGGGGTTATACAGCACCCCCCAGGGAGTATACAGCACCCCCCAGGGGTTATACAGCAGCCCCCTGGGGGTACCCAGCAGCCCCCAGGGGGTACCCAGCAGCCCCCTGGGGGTACCAACATACCCCTGGGGGTACCAACAGCCCCCAGGGGGTACCCAGCAGCCCCCTGGGGGTACCAACATCCCCCTGGGGGTACCAACAGCCCCCAGGGGGTACCCAGAAGCCCCCTGGGGGTACCAACATCCCCCTGGGGGTACCAACAGCCCCCAGGGGGTACCCAGCAGCCCCCAGGGGGTACCAACAGCCCCCTAGGGGTACCAACAGCCCCCAGGGGTACCCAGCAGCCCCCTGGGGGTATCAACATCCCCCTGGGGGTACCAACAGCCCCCAGGGGGTACCAACAGCCCCCACAAGCTGGCACTGTCCCCCCTTGTAAGTGCCCCCCCCCCCCCCCGGTGCTTATACATTACCATCCCGGTGTTCTGATCGGCGCCGCTCCTCCGTGCTGCGTCTTCATCCTCCCGCGCTGGCTGCATCCGGGTTCTGAGTTCTCCAGCGGTCGCGCGATGACGTCACATCGCTGCGACAGCCGGAGATCACGGATGGAGCCAGCGCGGGAGGATGAAGAAGCACCGAGGAGCGGTGCCGATCAGAACACCGGGATGGTAATGTATAAGCACCGGGGGGGGGGCCCTTACAAGGGGGGACAGTGCCAGCTTTTGGGGGGCCATATGCACTGCTTCCCCCTGCCGCTGATTGACAGGGGGATGCAGTGCATATTTAATGAGCGGCCCCACGTGACGGGGCCGCTCATACAGCAGCCCCCCCGCCTCCTCCAGCCTCCACAGCCCCCACCACACAGCCCCCACCACACGGGTCTACCGTATAGACCCGTGTATAAGCCGAGGGGGGGACTTTTCAGCCCAAATTTTGGGCTGAAAAACTCGGCTTATACACGAGTATATACGGTATTTCTTCCAGAAAATGATTGCAATTACACATGCTTTGTCATACACATGTTTATTTCCTTTGTGTTTGTTACCACAACCCCAAAAGAAACAGAGAAAAAAAGGCAAATTGTACATACTTTCATGCAAAATCCCAAAAATAGGCTGGACAAATTTATTGGCACCTTTCTAAAATTGTGGGTAAACTTTGTACTGTGTGATCCTCATGCAAACTCACCTGTGCAAGAAACAAGTGTGCCCAATATAAAAATCACACCTGATACCAGATAAAAAGGTGAAAAGACTCAATCTTTGCATTGTATGGCTGTGAGAGGGAAGAAAAGAACTGTCTGAGGACAACACAACCAAAACTATTAAAAAATATCAACAATCTCAAGCACTGGCAGACAAATACAGAAGAGAGCCCCTGCTAGAGATGGGCGAGTCCTAAAAGACTCGGAATCGCAAGACCCCAACGAGTCCGAGTCAAGGACTCGGGACTCGTTGCGAGTCCAGCGAGTCCAATGTTAATGAATAGGGAACCGAGTAATAGCGAATAATGACATTTACAACTCGCTGATGTGTCTCTGAAAGTGTACGAGTCCAAACTCGCTGGTTTTTCTCTTAGGCTATGTGCACACAGGAAGGTTTAGTGAAGGTTTAGGAGCGGAACCGCCGGTCGGTTTCCATCAGGTTTATGCAAATTTATGTTAATCCAAAAGCGGCTTTTGGATCAACATAGAAACCTATGGAAACCGACACCCGGTGTGCACACACCGGCGGTTTCCACATGCTCATCCGTTGCTAACCCGCTGGGTCCCCAGCGGGTTAGCAAAGAATGTGCATGTCCTATAAACCGGCCGGTTCTGCAGCGGCTGCAAGCAGAATCATGTGCTGCTTCCAGCCGCTGCAGAACCGACGCCACTAACCCGCTGTTCACCGCCGCACACCCGACCGTCTTCCGCAGCACGGACCCGACAGGAAGCCGGTGGACGGCTCCGGAGCTTCCTGTCGGGTCCGCCCAGCCGCCGCCGCCCCTAACCCGCCCCCGTGTGCACATAGCCTTATTTGGAGGCTTGGAGCCGATGATGATACACACTACACTCCCTAAAAAAATTGGTTTTAAGTGCGCACAGCCACCCAGATGTGGTTTGGTGTTGCTGTATGCGTCACTTGCTGGCGGGGTAAGTGTGCGCGCTCACACTTGGCAGTGAAGCCGCACACTACACTCCCTAAGGTGGTGTACGTGCTATTTAAAGGTAGGAGAGCAGCAACGCACTGGTCTGCCACACAAAAAATAACGCTCTATGGCTTATTAGGAACAAAAATCGATCTGGTGCAAAAACAAAAAGGAAACAGCACCTCAGCTAAGCCTCTGACTGCAGCTGTTAGCAAAGCTGAGTGAGTAAGCTAAGCTATGAGGTCCGTCCTGTGTGCACTCTAAGGCTTCTCCTTCCTTCCCTCCCTGCCTGCCTGCCTACACAGCACTACTCTGTCCTCCTCCTAGCTCTCAGAAGAGCTTTTTGGGTTAATATAAGGAATCTTCCCTACACTGACAATTCCTGATCTGCTCCAGCATATATCTCTCTCTCCCTATACTAGGTCAGATCGTCTCAGGAATGTGGCCAAAATGGCGGGGACAAGCCTTATATACTGCCTTCCATGTCATACATGACATAGGCATCACGATGGACAGCAGCCAATCATAGTCCTGACACAACCAACTTTGCTATGCCATTACCGACTATGATTGGCTATCTTCACAAGTTTTCTGACCTAACACGCACGCTGTGCTGACTCGGAACATAACAGATTCTGTATTCGAGAGTCCGACTCCCGAATACAGTATACAGGACTCGGAATCGTAGACTCGTAGGACTCGGAATCGTAGACTCGCTCAGACTCGCTGCTGACAGCGGGTATCTGTGAAGAGTCAAGCTTATTGCCATTGAATTCCATTGGACTCGTCACTGTGCGAGTCCAAGCTGGAAGATTCGCCGAGTAACGAGTCCTGCGAGTACCTTCAGAATCGCCGAGTCCCGAGTCCTAGCGAGTAGACTCGCCCATCCCTAGCCCCTGCGCGCAAACAATATATTTGCTCTTTCCAGTCCTATAACTAATCAAAATGCACAATTCCACCTGCTATTTGTGGCCCCCTAACCACTTGGGCCCCTGTGCAGCTGCACAGGTTGCACCAATGATATGTCCACTCCTGATCTTAGGGTTACAAGTCCATCGCCAGAGATCTTGATGTTCACTTCTCCACAGCACATAACATAATCAAGAAATTTATAACCCATGGCACTGTAGCTAATTTTCCTGGAATACAATTGATGAAAGGTTGCAACACAGGATAGACTGGTTGGTGGACAAGCAGTACTCATGAAGTTCCAAAGAAATTCAAGCTGTCCTGCAGGCTCAAGGTACACCACTGTAAGCGCAAGCAATCCATCGACATTTGAATAAAATGGTTCTCAGGATACCAAGGAGGACCTCATTATTTCTTCTGGCACAGAGACAAAACATGTAGACTGCATTTTGCCAAAATGTATGTGAGTAAGCCAAAATCTTTTCAGGGAAAGTGTCTTGTGGATAGATGATACCAAGATAGAGCTTTTTAGTAAAGCAGATCATTCTACTGTTTACTGAACATGGAATTAGCCCTGCAAAGAAAAAAACAGAGGACTTACAGACAAATATATTGGAGGTTCAAAGATGTTTTGGGATTGTTTTGCTGTCTCTGACACTGGGTGTCTTGACTGTATGCAAGACATCATGAAATCTGAAGATTACCAAAGGATTTTGGGTGTAGTGCCCAGTGTCAGAAAGCTGCATTTGCTTGCTATGCAAGACAATGACCCCAAACATACTTCATGAATCACCCAGAAATGGATGGAAACAAAGCGCTGGACACTTCAGAAGTGGCCAGCAATAAGTCTGGATCTAAAAGCAATTAAACGATATTTGAGAGGCAGAATAGCGGGGCACCGATCACTTAAGATCCAAAAAAGCGGTATCAACAGTGTCAACTGCAGCAGAACCGGGGGTGCACAGTATTATAACAGCCTGAGAGGTAAAATCACATTGAAGAAAGAGGCACTCACCCGGTGATAGTTGTTCCTCAATGGATGACCTTAATCAGCATTAGGGTACAGGGTGCTGGGGAGGGGGTGTCGGAGGTGCAGACGACGGCACCTCCGACACCCCCTCCCCAGCACCCTGTACCCTCATGCTGATTAAAGTCATCCATTGAGGAACAACTATCACCGGGTGAGTGCCTCTTTCTTAAATGTGATTTTACCTCAACAGCAATTAAACACCTGTG
Source organism: Allobates femoralis (assembly GCA_033576535.1). Classification (NCBI taxonomy): domain Eukaryota; kingdom Metazoa; phylum Chordata; class Amphibia; order Anura; family Aromobatidae; genus Allobates; species Allobates femoralis. The sequence goes on from JARQOC010000003.1 coordinate 543,422,996, forward strand.
GAGAAATCTTAAAATTGTTGTTGGGAGAAGGCACCTTTAAATATGAGATATCTGGAGCAGTTGATGTTGCCTACAATTTTGTCTGGTCCATTTTTGAGGTTTTGTGTGACATTTTGCCCAATTTGCCTATTTTTTGGGCTTTTTTGCATTTAAAGTACTTTGTTCTTTTGAACAATGTATCAAACAATTCATATTTCTAAGACTTCTAAGGAGAAATGCGTGTACAACATGCATCAGAGCAACTTGATTCACACCTGCTTCTTCACAGAATGATTGACCTCACTAATTGACAGGGGCGAACTGACCCAGGTGGTAGAGGGGCAAGTGCCCCCCAGGCTGGTGGTATTGTCCTCATTTAGGGCCGCCCCCCCACTGAAATGGGCCGGCCGCCTTGCTTGGCGGCCGCAGCTGCAGAATAACAGGCGATGCGGCTGATACGCAGGTGAGACCTTGTGCAGACAGCATCCACCCCCCTCCTCACCTCACTTCGGCCCGACAGCAATCATTTCCCCCCGCTCCTCACTTCAGCCCGACAGCACCCCCCTCCACCCGCTCCTCGCTTCAGCCTGACAGAAACCTCCGCTCCTCACAGGACAATTCTGCCTCCCGGTATTGAAAGCGCCAGTCCGCCCCTGCTAATTGAACTCCACACTGTTATTATTTTGAACACCCCCTTTTCAATTAATTATTCAAATACACAAACTCAGAAACATGCAGATTATGAATGTTGAGTATGTTGGTTTTCTGAGACTCTAGTGCCACAACTGGTAAATGTTTGATGTGTAATATAATTTAAACCAAAAAATGTCAATAATATGGTTATTCATATTGGACTGTTATTATTTTGAAAACTACTGTAACAATACTGTACAAATGTTTTAGGCAGGTGTAAAAAAATGCTTTTACAGAGAACGGTGAATCGATTTGCAGGACTCTGGTCCATCGGCGAGGTCAGTAATCTCTAACTGCTAGATGGGAGCCTCCCAAATCTCTTAGGGTGCCTTCACACTGTGGTCAGGTCCAATCCGGGGCTGTCAGGGTGAACCTGACAGCCCTGGACCGGATCAGCACACAGAACTGGAGGGCTAATATGCCCTCCGGTCCGGTGTGCAGCCTGATGCAGCTGCCGCTGCTGATGATTCAGGACCGTGGCTTGCAGGGAGCTAGCCACGGTCCTGAAATAACAGCGGCGTGCGCTGGGCTTCGGTTCCCGGATCCTCCTGGATTGGGGCAATCCATAACCCCATAGGCTACCATGTTAAGGGAGCACCGGATTGCCCCAGGCGGATCCGGGGGAATCCGGGAGTCGCCAATTTTGGGGAGATTGTTCTCCCCAGACACAAAAACGTTGCAAGCAACATTTTGTGTCTGGGAAAAAATCCCACTTCTCCCAGATTCTTTCGGAGAGATGGAATCCGGATGGCAGATAGCTGCGAAATGGCTCCATCCGGCCCTATAGGATACTATGTGGCCAAAATTCGGCCCGGGGCTGTTACCCCTTACAGCCCCGGGATCGGACCTGACTGCAGTGGGAAGGCACCCTTAGCTTTCAGGATACCTGGCATGGTACTTGATTAGTCAGGCTGGCACAATTTCATTTGATTGTCACACCACAATGATAACATGTATCCAGCCTGGCTTATGAAAACTGTTCGGAGGATCCAGAGATTACTGACCTACCTGATGGACAATAATCCCACAAATTGATCCATCTTCAGCTGGAACAGAAGAATTTTTTTTCTAAGGAGGTGTTTAAGAGAATCTGTCAGTAGGTTTTTGCTATGGAATCTAAGATCAGCATAATATAGTGGTAGAGAGCCTGATTTCAGTGATGTGTCACTTATTAGGCTGCTTGGGATAGTTTTGCTAAAATCCTTGTCATCTCAGATGTAGGAGTGCTATGACTGCTGAGCTGTATAAAACCACGCCCACTCCTCTGATGGACAGCTTCCTGTGCACATTCTGTAATCTCAGCAAGCTGCCCATCCTTTGTGACCAGAGACATACTCCTGTAGCCATAATCTTCTGCTAATAAAACACTGATTGTATTTCAACTACAGCACACAGCCTAATTAGTGGCGCATCCCTGGAATCAGCGTTTTAAAGGTGACATTATGCTGCTCTCAGATTAAATTGGAAAAAACTGCTGCCGATAGATGCACTTTAATTGCTTATTTTTATCAATTAACAAAATGCAGAGTGAATAAACAAAAGAGAAATGTAAATCTAGTCAATATTTCATGTGACCCCTCTTTACCTTCAAACACATCAATTCTTCTACCTACACATTTTCATATTTTTTTAATGGAACTTGGTAAGAAGATTGTTCCAGACATCTTGGAGAACTAACTACAGATTTTTGGAGGATGTATAAAAAATATTAAAAAAAATATTAATTTCCTGTGAATATTTCCACATTTTTTCACATTACACCCATGCATTTGAATGTATTTTATTGGGATTTCATCTGATATACCAACAATAAGAAGAAAGTACTTGTACAGTATAAAGCAAATGATACATGGTTTTCTAAATATTTTAATTAAATAAATTAAAAAAATTGTAATGTGCATTTGTATTCAGCCCTCCTGAGCTAGTAGGACAAAATTTCAAAGCAATTATTGCAGTACGTTTATTGAGGTATGTCTTTACCAGCTTTGCACATTTGTAGCCTGAAATTGTAGCCCATTTTTTTTGGCTTCAGCTCAGTGAGATTGAATGAAAACTGTCAGTAAAGGGCAATTTTCAACTCTTGCCACCGATGTTCAATGGGATATACATCTGAACTTTGACTGGACCATTCACACACATGAATATGCTTTGATTTAAACCATTATGTTGTAGCTCTTGTAGTACAAGTATGTTTAAAGGGAACCAACCACCCCAAATGACCCCCCCGGACTGTTAATATGTGTCCCTACACCCTGCAGACACATATGGGGCAATCGTTTTTGCTAAAAAAACGGATTTGTAAAAGCTAAGATATAGCTTTATAAACTTTTAAAAATCTTGCCAACTGGGCGTTATCTAGCTGCCGGGGCGGTGGGGGTGGAGCGCTGTGCAATATGTACAATCTGGTCCGGTGCCGTCCCTGCACTCCTGTCCGGTGCTGTCTCCCCGCTGCTCTCTCCGGTGCTGTGCCCGCTGGTGTCCTCCTGTCATGGTCTCCATGCTGTGCCCCAGGCCAGTAACATGATTATCGGTGCGGGCTCCGGGCAATGGGGAAGCTTCCTGCTTCCTCCTGCCCATCCCCGCCCAGGTCAGCCCTGCACCAATGAGAACGCAGGGCCAGTGATGTCATGTAACCGCCCCTGCGCTGTGATTGGCTCACAGCGGCGATCACATGACACAATGACCATGACAGGAGGACACCAGCGGGCACAGCACCGGAGAGAGCAGCGGGGAGACCGCACCGGACAGGAGTGCAGGGACGGCACCGGACCAAGTTGTACATATTGCGCAGTGCTCCCCCCCCTCCCCACCCCCCTGGCAGCTAGATAACGCCCAGTCGGCAAGATTTTTTAAGTTTATAAAGCTATTTCTTAGCTTTTACAAATCCGTTTTTTTAGCAAAGACGATTGCCCCATATGTGTCTGCAGGGTGTAGGGACACATATTAACAGTCCGGGGGGTCATTTGGGGTGGTTGGTTCCCTTTAAGGTCATTGTCCTGCTGGAAGGTGAACCTATGCTCCAGTCTCAAGTGTTTTGCAGCCTCTAAAGGCCCCGTCACACACTTCAATGTCGACAGCGATCTGATCCATGATTTTTTCCTGAGGAAGGGGCCAAAGCGCCCTGAAATGCACTGTAGACTTCCACAATTCTGTGTCTTCATGTAATTCCACCCAGACTCATTGGTGATACGATTGTGAGTCTTTGGGGGCTATATCATCACTTTCAAGACTCCTTGTTCCTGAAGATAGTTCTTTATTGACATTTGTTGTATGTTTAGAGTCATTGTGATGTTGGGGTCCGTTTGCTGTTGGTATCAAAATCTTGTCAGAGGTTATCACAGTAAGGACTTCTGCCCTAATACTCTAGTACATGGAATTAGGATGGCAATACGGCAGATAAGTACATCACAGAGCAAAAATAAATCTTCTGCCATCTGGTCAAAAGCTAAGCACATTCAATCAGAAGCTCGGAGCCTTCTGTCCAGCATCTTAAAACAAAACATAGTCCATATCATTCCCAATATAATTGTCATAGACTATATATAGTCAATCAACCAAGATCTTGTGCTGGCAAATTGATCTTTAGGTTGTGCTGTATATTCTTTCCATTTTATGAATATTAATTGCATTGGGTACAAATGTCATTACAATCTTAACAGTTTGTTTCTAATTCTAGGAATTTGTACGACTTACTGTAAATGATATTATGACAACATATGTCACTATATTAACTGGTGATTTCCTACAAGCAGTTTTTGTGCGTTTTTTCAATTATTGCTGGTGTTGGGATCTGGAGTATGGATGGGTATGTAACTATTTATTTTGTGTACAACTCAAATCTCATGATTAGGGTTACCCATTAGGGTTTCCAGTGCAGGGGTCCTGGGTTTATAGTTAGTCATGAGCCAGTAGCAAAATATTCGTACTCGTACTTGTAATGAGTAGTTTTTAATACTCACGTATTCTTACGAATAGTGAGTCCAATGTTAGTGAATTAGTGATAGGCTCCACCCACACATTCGGCTATAAAACAAGCATTTCCAGGAAAAAGTGGGAGGGTGGGCTTTTTTGCGATGTCACTGCATAGAACACCTTGCTGTGCCCCCCCAGTGAGACCTTAACATTCAGTCTGCTCTCTCTGGGGTGCCGACTTCCATTGTGTACTGAAGAGAGCTGGCAATTTGTTTCAGATCGATAATGATGGACACATCACTCATGAGCACCAGCGATACTCGCTGAGTAAAAAGTATCACGAACACTGTACTATCCATGCGAGCAGCGAATAGTAACAATTACCCTCACTCATCACTATTCTTAATTCCAACAAGGACAACATCTGCAAGGAATTTCTATGGTCTCCCCGTGTTTGAATGGTTTTCTTCCGGGAACTACCGTTTCCTCCCACACTCCAAAGACATACTGATAGGATGTTTAGATTGTGAGCCCCAATGGGGACAGTGTTGCTTGGATGATCTGATTTATTGGATGAATCCATGTGATCTGTGGCACATTTTCAGTATTCTAGTTTATAAAACACGTAGGAATTTCAATTAATTAATCTATGTTACACTTAGCACTTTTAGTTGTCGGGAAAGTTATATGCTTAGTAATATGGGATTTATGCTAAATGTCCTTTTTATTAAAGCAATAATCTATCTCTATAGGTACCTTTACACGCCGCTACAGAAGGTTAGAACAACCGGGTGCTTCACGTGCACGAGCACGTACCAATGGTTGCAAACGGTACCCGACACCGCCTTTACACGCCGCTACAAGGTGCTCTACAGAAGGTTTAATCTATCTCTGGATGCACCGCCGGGTGCTCAAGTTACCTTCTGTAGAGCACCTTACCTCACTTACACGCCACTACAGAAGGTAATATGGGAGGACCTGGTGCAGCAGGGACAACACATAGGCGTGCCAGAGTTGTGGATTACGAGACGCTCGTACGATGATTGGACAAAGCAATAGCATCATGATTGGCCAGCCAGCGCAGGAAGGCTGGCTAATACATGACGCTATAGCAAATGTGTAGTGTGACTGGTCAGCTACTTAAATATGCCGCCCTATGCAGCGACAACCAATCACAACGCAGGAGCTTCCACCAATGATCGCTGAAGGGGGGCGTTTTCCCGGAGGCTGTGTCACGCCCCGGGGAGTTAACTAGGTGGCGAAAAAACCTTACCGTACCGTATTTAGACGCCGCTACCATCGGGTTGAAATCAACCTGTTTTAGAGCACTGCTCTGAAACAGGTGCCGAAAGTGACGGGTGGCAACAAGCTAGTTTACACGCCGCTACCTCGGGTTCATTTGATGGTGCAAGATACATTTGTCTCCGTAACCCGGTTGTTTTCAACCTTCTGTAGCGGCGTGTAAAGGTACCATCTTGCTTTCTTTGGAACCACCTTGGTTACCTCTCTTTTTCTTTTACTTTTGTGGTGCTATTAGTTCTCAATAATTTTTAATCATTTATCTGTAAATTCATAACATTCTGTTGTATTTTTAGATGTTCATTTCTGCTCTACATTGTGCTTTTCTCATTTGAATGAGCAAATACTAAATTCTAGTTATTCATACATAATGCTTTCTTTTTGTATTTTCAGCCTTCATACTGTGAATTTGATATTAGTGGTAATGTCTTGGGATTGATTTTTAACCAAGGAATGATTTGGTAAGTACAATATTTTTCAGACTATAAGATGCACTTGACTATAAGACACACCCAGGTTTTAGAGGAAAAAAATTTTGAAGAAACATTAATTCAAAACATGTGGTTGTGATGCACTGTTATTAGGTGGTTGTGTGTGTGTGGGCGGGGATGGGGGGGAGGGAATCTGCTGCTGATACTGTTATGGGATTATGGTCCCTTAATTCTGTACTAACGTCTCCCATCCTGGGCCCCTTTCAGGTATATATGTCCCCCATCTTGGTATGTGGTCTTTAACGAGATATATGTCCTTCAGCCTGGTATATGTTCCCCACCTTTATATATGTTTCTCTATCTTGGTATATAATCATTCATTCTATATATGATCCCTATCCTAGTATATGATCCCCCATCAATGTATATATCCCCCATCCTAGTGTATATGATCCCCATCCAGGTCCCCCATTCAGGTTCAGGTATTTATGATCCCCCATTCTGGTACATGTAAATCCCCATCATGGTGCACAAATTAAAAAAAACAATTATACTCACAGTCTATTGCTCGTCCGTAGTGCAATGTCCTCTTCTCATGCTGGCAGTTGACCAGCAGGTAAGTGAGCAGCACATGACATCATTGTCATGTGCTGCACCACCACATGCCATCATATGCTGGGATAGTTACTGTTCCCTCTCTTGGGATGATGTGTATGGGAAGCAGTGAATCTCCACTTTTTTATTAGCGAGCACACATGATCACCCACAACTGCAGCAGCGGCTGTTGGGTTATCGCGTGTTCCCGCCATTTAAGAAATTTAATATGCACATATCCCCCTGCCTACCTTTCGGCGCTGGCTTCAGTTCTGAGTGGTGATGAGCAGTTCATTTTACATTTTTAAACAGCGGGCACAAAAGATAATTGGCAGCTGCTGCAGCCTACTCCTTCCTCCTGTGACCTGCTCCACCACTGCTGCCTCCCGACAGACACAGCCAGGTACTGTACATCTGGTCTATAAGACACTCCCCCACTTTCCCATAAAACGTTGAGGGAAAAAAGTGTGTCTTATTGTTTGATCACTGCAATAAACTCCCTAAATATAAGATTTCAGTGTTTTAAGCATTCCATATACCTCTTGGTAAATTCAGTGTAACCATAATTTTTAGCTCAGGTTTCTAAAATGAGAGAAAACTTATTTTCTTTGTATGATGCATATCCAATGTAAATTCAAACAACTTGATGTAATTTCATAATGTGGTAAATAGGCAAGCCGTAAAAGAAAATGTTGACTTAAGCCTGACAATTCACTTTAAAATTTCCAGCTGACCTCTGCCTGTTGTCAAGTGTCATCCATCTCTATAGCAGATATACTGAGAGAGATTATATGATGTGGGGCATATCTTTCCTCTCTGCTCCAGCTCTCAATCTGTTAAACTGCATACTGGGACACGATGGCAGGAAATATATTGAACAGTGTTAGCCGCAATGCATGCTGGGAACTAGGAGAAGGGTACTATAGTGGTAGCGAATGGCGATAAGAAGAAAACATTTGGCAAAGTTATATGATGGGTTACTGCTTGATAGTAGATGAAACATTAGTATTCATGTAAAACATGCAATATCTGTTAGTCAAAACCAAATTATTGTATGTATATTATTATGTATGTTGACTAATTCATATTTTCATGTACTTTCTTTTAGGATGGGGTCATTTTACGCACCCTGCCTGCCAGCCATTAACGTATTTCGTCTTCATACGTCCATGTATTTACAGTGCTGGGCAGTGATGTGCTGCAATGTTCCTCATGCGAGAGTGTTTAAAGCATCCAGATCCAACAATTTCTACATGGCCATGCTGCTCTTCATATTGTTCCTAGCTATGTTACCAGTCATCTACACAATTGTTTCCATCCCACCCTCTTTTGATTGTGGGCCATTTAGGTAATCATCTTAATAATAACTTTTATTTTACACTTTGATATATGTACAAAAGGGCTCACCTACCATATCATAGGCTCAGGATAGCTGTGTTGGTAGGAAGCAGTGATGGTGGGATGCTCATAGAAGGTTAACGGGAACCAACTACCAAGATATAACCACCTGTAAATCAGTGCAGCAGCCAATTGACATGTGCAGCCTCACATCACCATTTAGGGTTTTTTTTTTAGCCCTCCCCTGTGGGCTTGTCTTTTTGCTGTAAGCCAACCCCCCTTCCCCTGTATGAAATGGGGGGGGCCTCAGTTTACAGCAGAAAGACAATCCCACAGGGGAGGAATATAAAAAGAAAACCTAAATAGTGATGTCATGCTGCACACGTCAATTGGCTGCCGCACTGATTTACAGGTGGTTAAATCCTGGGGGTTGATTCCCTTTAAATTTACACATGAAAACACAGAGAGATGTAAATTCATGTTTAAACTGTGAAATGAATTTGACATTATGTAAGTGAAAAAGTGGGAAATGTATGTAGCATGTTATATTTTCAAAAGTGTTTGCAATTTTTTTATTTTTCCACCAATCATGTGACTCTTGTTATCCCCTTCAAGACTTTTGATATATAAGTACATTAAAAATTGTGTCCCTTCCTTTGATATGAGCTTGCACAACAAGCCCGCGTCTTTCCCTGCACATGTCGACTGATTTTATCAGCTTTAATGTGCCTGTAAAAGCTACAGGTGGATCAGAGTTCTGTCCGCAGCTGTTAACCAAATAAAACCTTCTGTAATTCTCTAACAGCAGATTTAAGACGTGACGAGGAAGGGGGGACTCATTCCCTGCTTCCTACGGTGCACCCGTGATGTGATCGTGGGGTGTCGATGGGTTGTCATAACAGCCAGAGGTCATCTGATTACCCCTGTGTCATTCATTAGAATCCTCCCCTGAATCGTGATTTCTGCTGACATACTGCTCCGTATAGCACAAGTGATTGGACAATTGCAACTTCAAGTCTCCAAAGAGACCAATTAATACAGTAAAAAGTGAACAAAAGTTTTTAAAAAAATAAAAAAACATAAGAATTCAAAGAACCTCCCTTTTGCACCATTAAAAATAACTCAATTAAAAAATACATATATTTGCTATTACTGCATTCAGAAATGTCCTCTCTATCAAAATATGAAATAGTTTAATCTGATCGGTAAACTGTAACAAGAACAAATAAAAAAATTGATGTTTTCTTAGGTTGCTACAACAGTCCAATAAAATAAAATAAGAGACAATCAAAACATTGCATCTACCCAAAAAAAAGGTATCACTAAAAACATCAGGCCAGTTATACCGAAAAAAGAAAACATTACAGGTCACAGAAAATGGCGACACAAGTGACACACATTTTTTATTAACAAATTTCCAAATTATTTTTCAGCACTTTAAAAACAAATAGAAAAAAAGTATACATGTTTGGTATCTGCAGAACATACTCATACTGAGCTGGAGAACCATACTGCCCAGTCAGTTTTACCATATAGTGAACATAGTAAAAAAAAAAAAAAAAATTTTAAAATTGTGGAATTCCACTTTTTTGCAATTTCACAGCACTTGAAATTTTTTTTGCCATTTTACAGTCCACTTTATGGTAATTAGTGGAGTCATTTGAAAGTACAACTTGTCCCGCAAAAATGCAAGCTCTCATACATGTATATTGAAATAAAAATAAAAATGTTATGGCTCTTGGAAGAAGGGGAGGAAAAAAGGAAAACTAAAAAATGGAAAATCGCATAAGTTGAAGGGGTTAAAAGGTATAGGTGAAGGTCAGTGGCCAATCATGCCCAGAAAAATGTACTATTATTTATGCCAGAAATTAGCATAATTTATATTGAAAATCTACTCTGGCTCACGGTCAGCTTAGATTTAACCCCTTGCCGACACAGGACGTTGTACGTCCTGGGCCGGTAAGGGGGCTTTGATGTGAGCTCCAGTGCGGAGCTCACATCAAAGCTCCGACATATCAGCTGAGATGTCGGTGTAACAGAGCCGATCGGATCTGGGATCCAATCGGCGCTGTTAACCCCTTGGATCCCGCTGTCAATCTCTGCCTGCTCCGGAGATCCCCGCGATAGTGTCGCGGGATCTCCGGTGCTCATGTGACAGCCTGGGGTCCTGGCTAGACCCCGAATGCTGTCAGAGTGCAGTTTCCAGGTCCGCGATTCTGAGAGATACAGATGAGCTGCAGCTCATCTGTATTTCCCAGAAGCGATCGGATTGTCCAACAGGGTGCCTCTTAAAGGGGCAGTGTAAAAATAAGAATTAATAAAAAAATGAAGTTTTTAAAAACCTGTAGAAAAAAAAAATATATAAAAGTTCAAATCACCCCCCTTTTCCCCCAATCACAATAAAAGTATTAAAAAAATAAAAAAATACACGTTTGGTATCGCCGCTTTCAGAATCGCCCGATCTATCATCATATTAAATCTGTTGAGACCCGTAAACTCCGTAACAGAAAAAATGGTCCAAACGTTTTTTTGGTCGCCGCAACATTGCTATAAAATGCAATAACAGGCGATCAAAACTGCGGATCCCCCCAAAAATGGTATCATTAGAAACGTGAGCTCAAGACACAATAAATAAGCCATCATGCAGCCCCAGATACCAAAAAATGAGGGCGCTACGGGTCGCAGAACATGGCGCAAAAAGTCCGTTTTTGTTTTTTTGCAAACTTCTGAATTTTTTTCCACCACCTACATACCAATAAAGGTATACATGTTGGGTGTCTACGAACTCGTACCGACCCGAGGCATCACCCTGTCATGACATGTTTTACCATATAGTGAACATGGTGACTAAAATACCCAAAAAACAAACGTGTTATTGCACTTTTTTTTTGCAATTTCATTGCATTTAGAATATTTTTGCAGTTTCCCTGTACACTATATGGTAAAATAAATTATTGCATATGAAAGTACATCTCGTCCCGCAAAAAACAAGCCGTCATATGTCTATATTGACGGAAAAATAAAAAAGTTACGGCTCTTGGAAGCAGGGGAGGAAAAAAACAAAAATGAAAAACAGAAAATTGCCCGGAGGTGAAGGGGTTAAAGGAAATCTGTCAGGTTATTTATGCCCCCAAACCTATCACTACCTGTCCCAGCAGCGTCCTACTACATTACTAATCATCCCTGTCTGACCTAAATGTGAAGTATAATGGCTGTAAAAATGTTGTGTACAACTTAAATTTTCCCCCATTGTGCAGACCTGTGGGTGACATGTGGGCAGTCTCTCTCGGTCCATGTCTCTACTCGCCCCGTGGTATCACACCCCGGTGGATGAAATAACTAATTCAGAAGTACGGTCCCGAGTTGCAAATCCATGGGCTGCTCCTTCCGGATATGATGCTGCGGTCGCGTTATTTCTGGTCCTGCGCAGTGTGCTGTTGTATTGGTTATACTGGGCGGCTCTGAATGCGCAGTGTGCATTCTAAAGCCGAGAGTAAACCCCATAATCCCCCACAATGCACCGGACTGGAAATGACATGCCTGCTGTGTCATACCCTGAAGGAGCAGCCCATGGATTTGAAACCCAGGACTACGCTTCTGAATTACATTATCACGCACACTGGGACGTGATACCACCAAAGCGAGGAAAGACATGGACACGAAGAGAACACCCACATGTTGCCCACAAGTCTACACAATGGGGGAAAATGTAAGTTATAAACAACATTTTTACAACCATTATAATTCACATTTAGGTTAGACAGGTATGATTAGTAATATAATAGTAAGCTGCAGGGAAAGGTAGTGATAGGTTTGGGGGCATAAATGATGTGACAGGTTCCTTTTAATTTTCTGTAGCAGAGAAAGCCATAAATGAGCACAATTTCTTAAGAGGCCTCTTCCCCTTACTAAATAGAGTACATTTTACTCCATCTGGCTTCTCATAAATGCCCCCCAATATGTTTTTATATATTAATTTAACATCAAAAGTTCAGAAGAGCAAAAGAGTCCTATAAGGGTGAATAAGCCCATGACGATCTGGAGGGGTCTGGGGTCTGAAGGGGTTAATGGTTTGAATGCAGGAGAGCATTCTGTGGGGTTATGGAATTGGTGGAAAAAGGGGGACAGTGGTGATTGGAGGAAGGATTGGGGGGCTGGCTGATTAGAGGGTATATGCAGGGGAGCAGGATTTGGGTACCTCCTCTTTGCTGTACTGTGTCAGATCCTTGTGGACTGCAGTTCCTGCCCAGTGTGATGGCTGACCTTGCTGCACTCTTTAAGATGGTGCGTGGGGCCTCTGAGGTCCTGGGAGTCGAAGCACTCTGGGAGCAGCTGGCTGCTCTGCGCACTCCCTGCCCGGCAGTGCCTGCGTCTGCACCCCGGACTGAGCCGGAGTGCTACTCACCTAATGGGGGGAGGAGAAGATTCGGGAGTCCCCTTGGGGACCCTCTGTGATGGGGGAACCGCCTGATGCCTCCCGGGCCCTCCTCGGTTACCGGGAGGAATCCGCACCGGAGAGCCCATGAACCGGAAGTGGGCGGAGCTACATGGAGGCCTACTTCCGGTCCACGGCCTGCGAGGCCACAGACGAGCTATACGGCAGCACCCAGTGATGTGTGGGCTGGGAGATGAGCCCAGCTAGAGGAGGACTCAGCGGAGACTTCCTACAGGCAGCAGGGGAGCAGTCAGTGGTGGGACCAGCTGCGGGTTGGAGGGACCACTGGATGGATGGATGACGGCAGACTGGAAGGTGAGGATGGTGGCTCCTGCAGTCGGCAGCGGCACATACTGAGATCTATGGTGACGGTTCCCACCAGCGTGGATTGTGCTGGGGGGCTGACCTGGCAAGCAGCGGAGATGGAGCAGCCGTCCTGCAGTTGGCAGTGAGGGGGACCAGTGAGGACATCTGAGGATCCGGCGAGGTATAGTGGTGGCAAGATGCCGCGTCGGGCAAAGAGGAAGTGAATCAGCAGGACACGGCTAGCAGGACAGGGTGCAGGGACTATGGGGGTTGACAGCCACCAGGAGCTGGCTGTCCCTCTGCTGGTCCCCCTGAGGCTGCCAGCAGTGCTATAAATATATATATAAGTGGTCTGATCGTTCATCGCAGATTTGAGAACCGGACCCCAAATCAGACGATGTCGATCATGCAATCTGCTGCATCGTTCTGTGTGACACCTCGATAACTATTTCCTTAATGATTTCTCCTATTCACATCATTGACAAGCATCAATCGTTGGTTGTGCGAACGATACCTGCACATAACAACATTGCTGCGTCCTGAACGATATCTATAAGTGTGACACCTCACTAACGAAGTTGTCCACGTGCGCGCACCCCTGAGATCGTGGGTGAGACCGTTCACAAAATCGTAGCGTGTGACGGCCCCTTGAGAGTTGTAATGATTTTTTTTAAAGGACCCACAGATGCAGATCCAACACACTTATATCACTATTGGTCATGTTTGAGGAAAAATCACAGACATGACAACAGCACCAATCACTACGAGGCCCTGTGTCCACAATACGTTGTTTAACGTAGATTTTGAGAATCTGCAGCAGAACCCACATCTCTATCCTGGAACAAGCAAAGTCTAGGAGAGTTCAGAACTGCTGTGTCAGCGTGTTTTTTTTCCCTTGCAGATTTGGTGCAGAAAAAGTAAATCTTTTTTTTTTGCACCAAAAACGCAAGGAAAAAACGCACTTTGTGCACCGTGGGCACAGGGCCTTATGGTTACAAGAGCTATCCCTCACAAACCGCGGATTACACTCCTACACAAGAAACTGACAAGTACCGTAAATGAAAGTCACATACATAATGTTTAAACCTGCCCTCTTTCAGTATATACTCGTAATCCAAATTAATATTACCAATTGTTTATGTATAGTATCTATATTAAAAGTGCTAATTGTGCATAGAGCCAGAGAGAGTATCTGACCTCACCTACTTAATATATAACATTTGATACATTTCATTTTTCCTTGTATGCAAACAATTTTGCAATGATGATTTTCAACCCTACGTTTTATAAAAATAAAATACAACTATGTTGTTGAATTAGTGCTGTAGTGTACAATGTAGAAATTCAGTTCACGGAGTAAACTGTATTGGAACCTGAGAGCCACCAGAGGGCGCTATGCTGCTGATGTAAAGTATCATAAGGAACATATTCTATCCGCTACTTTACTATTTAGAATGTGAATATTCAGACAACGCGCAGCAGGGCACTGATTAATACTAATAATGCAACAGAGAGATGGCCCACCTCATTATTACTGCTTACTATATAACATCAATATCTCATGACCATAAAGTAGACACATTTCAGCGTTCATACTGCTGTTGCGACGCCTAAAGTTTGTTTTTATAATAAAGCTAAAAAGGATGTTCGAAGGTTTTTTTGCATGTTTGGAGTGGGTACTCGCCAAAATGCTATTCAAAAACAAACCCAGGATAAGGCCAGAAAATTACTGTATTAACACTATATTGATCACTGTATGGCAATGAATAATATTGATGGAAATGTAGCACTTAATTGTATGGTGATTTATATGAGCATGTTGTTCAATAATGAGAAAGATGTATAACAATGTTTAATGAGACTCTGATGGTAAAGTGTGTAAGACCCTGGTTAGTTTGACCAGAGGTTGCTGGAAGAAGGATGTGTGTACCCGAAACGTCGCTGTGCCCATGATGTAATAAAGTAGCCCTTTTCACATAGAAGGACTTGAGTGGCTTCAATGAGGGAAACTTTGAGGGAAACTTTGTTACAGGCACCTAACTTTATAGTGCTGCTCCGTTTTCTCTATCTATCATCTATCTATCTATCTATCTATCTATCTATCTATCTATCTATCTATCTATCTATCTATCTATCTATCTTCTTATCTATCTATCTTCTAGTGAGATCCACATGCTTAGTAGGCATACTGGATACGGTTTCAATAGATCCTCCCTGATTCGTTAAACCGGATCCACCGTACATTCACTTTCATTTCAATTTGTGCTGGATCCTTCTGGATCCGGTTGGTGGCTACATGTTGCGTTTTTGGAGGTCGGCAAAAAAACAGTTTCTGCTGGATCCAGCAGCAACCTGAGGCTACCAGATGCATCAGCACAAACCTGGTTTGCATTCTGGTTTTCTAAAAAGAGGGATCCCCACTGGATGTCTGTATATGTGTGTTTGTGTGTATTGAGATATTGAACTCTTTGCTTTTGGCAACATCCTGTTTGCTTTGCTACCTGTATTGCAACCAGATTTATTGAGACAAAACCTCATCAAGTATACATGTGACAAAAAACGACATACACAAGTGCAAGGAAAACATTCAAGAAAACTAAGGAGGGGAACTGCCAAGCCTACAACCTACAATGAGACCCGGTCCACCGCACCGCCTCACGACCGACACCTCCCCCTCCTACTGTATCCCCTCCCGCCCCTCATGGACTGTGAGCCCTCACGGACAGGATCTTCTGCCCTATTGTATCTGTACGTTAGAATGGTCCACAGCCATTGTTACTTGTATTGTTACTATGTTACTTGTCCTAGTCTGCCCTCTTAACATGTAAAGTGCCATGGAATATTATGGCGCTATATAAATAAATAATAATAATAATAATAATAATAATAATAACTGATGCTGAAATTCTGCAGCATCAAAATCTCAACTGATCGTAGGAACGTACGTAAGAAGGACATCTGGAGGTTTGCTAGGAGAGGTGTTTGAACATGTATTATACAAGGAAGGCCCAGCAGTGATGTGCATGGGAGCAATTAGAACTGTACTTTGCTATAGGACACTGGTTCATCTAGTTACACCCTTGTATGATATGGTTTGCTGATAATCTATCATTTGACTTGAGGAATTCATTAAAGGCAAACTAACCCCAGGTTTTGTCTACCTCTTCTGAGAGCAGGATAATGTAGGAAAACAGACCCTGAGTCCAGCGAAATATTACTTAGTTTACTTTGGTGCAGCAGTTCTGAAAGTTAACCCCGACTATACCACCGATTTCTGCGTACATTGAATATTACATTGACAGTGAGCTACAATGCTGGGTATGTGGTTAGACCAGACTTGTAAGACCTAGTCTGGGCAGTGATAATCTTTTGGTGATATAACACTCATTGAATTGAAACAACAGCACAGAGTCTAATAAATAACCAATCCCTGGAATCAGTGGCTCAGCCCCTATCTCATGCTGTCCTCAGATTGCACAACAAGAACTTGTTGACAGATTCCCTTTAAATACAACTAATAGCAATAGGAAATATATAACACTTTGCTCTCATTTGCATCATAGCTACCATTTGTAAGGTTGCAGCTCTACTGTCTTCAAAGGATGACAAATATACTTGCAATGACAAACCTGACACACTCCATTGTAGTCAACGGGATCCAGTTTGTGTCTGTCATGTGCTGGAACTATTTTCTACATGAAAAACAAAACTCAGTACATTAATGTAAACCTACCCTAACTTGCCTGTAGTACATGCTGTTTAATATTTTGTTGATACATCTGTTTTGTTTTTTTAGCGGAAAACAACGAATGTTTGAAGTTATACAGGAGACTTTACTATACGACTTCCCAGCATGGTTTGCAAAAGTATTCAGCTACGCTTCTAACCCAGGACTAATTCTACCATTCATTTTGCTAATGGTGTAAGTACAATAGTGGCAAGGTAGAATGTAAAGAATTATTTGTTATGATTAAAGGATTACCCTTCCCTCTTTTCAGGAGTGTTCCACTTTTCTGCCTCCTGGCTTCCTGTTTATCAGTAGGCCGAGGGTTCAGCTCTATAGCGGAGCACGCAAACTGTATAGTACAGAGCTTTCAAATGCATGCTCCATGCCTGAGAAACCGGCCCCCTCTGATAGACTGCAGAGTTGGAAACAAGTTGTAAGCTATAACATTAAAATTTGCTCAGTTTTTGAGAATGATGAGGATAGTTAATTTGAAAGTTGACTATTTGTACAAGCAATTTTTCTTAATTTTGATTATTCTTGATTATGAGAAAACCTCTTTAACACCACTTCTATCTATATTTTGCATCAGTAAACAGTAAATTAGGCCCCTGAATATAAAAAGTTATCTAACCATCAGAGAAGTAATAATGAGTGATTGCTAAGGGTCTGACTGCTGGGACATCCAATGATCCCAAGAGAGAGTCTCTTTAAAGCCCTCAATATGGAACACAGGCTGAACTTGTGCACCTCTGTTCTATTCATTATTTATGGAACTGCTGGAGAGAACTAGGCACCCATAGTGGTTTTAACATAGACACAACCGGCAGGAATAAAGCTAATCTTGATGGCAACATTCCTGGGAAGCCTTATAAATCTAATATCGTCATGAGACTAGAGCTAAATCTAATATATAAAGCTGAATGTGTGTATGTGTGTATGTATGTATGTGTGTATATCCGGGATTGGCATCTACACCATCGCAACTACAGCGACAAAATTTTGCACAGTCACACGTCTGGACCCCGAGAGCGTCATAGGCTATGTGGTGAGGCGAAATTTTAACCCTGCGCGTTCCAGTTCACCAAACAATTTTGGCCCTATCTACATAATGGGGAAAAAGTAAAAGGAAATGGGTGGGAGGAAAATCGACAGCTGCCAGCTACAGCCACAAAATTTTGCACAGTCACACGTCTGGACCCCGAGAGTGTCATAGGCTATGTTGTGAGGTGAAATTTTAACCCCGCACGTTCCAGTTCACCAAACAATTTTGCCCTTATCTACATAATGGGGAAAAAGTGACAGTTACCAGTTGACAGTTGTGAATGAGAGGGGCTTAATGACCGCGCCAAAGACTAACAGCATATTCCAGCATATAGTCACTAAGGTGGGGCCCTGACATGGGACATTCACCACGTACAGGGACATGTATACACACCACACGCACACAAAGAGTAACAGCAAGTGTATAGTCGCTAAGGTGAAGGTGCAGCCCCAACATTGGATACTCAGCAATTGCCTCACACAACTCGCCTCATACGTCTGGTATCTTTACTTTCCAAACATAAACATCTCATAAAAAACACCCAATGTGCAACACATGTGCCATATAGAGAATGAAGGCAGATCACATGAGCTGTCTATTATGTGTATATGTGAGGTAACATATACTGCCTGGCCGGAGGGGGGTTTACTGTTGGCTGGAGATTAGGGATGAGCGAGTCCTAAATTACTCGGAATCGCTAGACCCGCACGAGTCCGAGCCCAGGACTCGGTACTCGTGGCGAGTCTAGCGAGTCCAATGTTAAAGAATAGGGAATATGGATTCGCGAGTCCCGAATAGATAATACAGGACTCGGAATCGCAGACTCGCTAGGATTCGGAGCATTGGACTCAGGGGCTGGCTGGAGCCTCTTCCCCTGGGTGGCAGTTAGGTATCCCCGGCCCTGGTTGAGAAGCGGGGGGGGGGGTGCTGTCGGGTCCAGGCAGCCTTGAGAACCGGGGGGGGGGGGGTGCTGTCGGGCCCGGCGGCCTTGAAAAGCGGGGGGGGGCTATCAAAGCTGACCTTACCTCCTCCAGCCGCGAAGCAGCCCGCCTGCCGCAAACCGACTCGCCGGCCGCAAAGCGACGCCCGATTTGGACTCGTTACTGAGCGAGTATTCGCTAAAAGACTCACCGATTCCCGAGTCCAGCGAGTCCCTTAAGAATCGCCGAGTAACGAGTCCTAGCGAGTAGACTCGCTCATCCCTACTGGAGATTTATCAGGCTGCCTATAGCAACCAATCACAGCTCAGATTCTGTTTTCCTACAGGTCATTATTATGACATGTTCAATTCTATTTTGTTATAGCTAACATCAGTTATTTATTAACCTGGGCGTAGCCGGGTACTACAGCTAGTAAGTCATAAAATGTGTATAATATGTAATACACCTTAACCCTTCTTTTAAAACTGGCATAGAGGGTTGCGATGATTTTACCATAGTGTTTTATTTCCTTTTATGAATGAGGTCTTTAATTTTTTATGATTTTCATTTATCTTTTGTCTAGCATGAGTATTTATTACCTTAATGCTACATCAAAAGGTTATCAAGCCTCCATTCTGGAACTGAAGAAGAAATTACAAAACGTAAGTAGAAACTTTTTACATCTCTTTTACTTTGTGTCAACTGTTTCATGGTGATTTTATCTGCCCTGTAGCAAGCGGAAGAAAGTAAGAAGAGGAGTAAAAAAGCAGCCGAGAAAGCAGCAGAAGCCAAAGAAGATCCATTTCAACCAAAAGACAATTCTGCCGGTAAGGCTTCAGACATTAAAGGTGAAATCTGAGTAGTGGCAAAGAGGTTCAAACATGATAACTAGATGGTGGCCCGATTCTAATGCATCGGGTATTCTAGAATATGTATGTAGTTTACATACCGTGACTGACAGAACTTGTTCAGTCAAAGTGAGTGAACTACACCGCTCCTCCTGGTACTGATCCTCCTGTCCCTGCTCCTCCTGTCACCACTCCTCCTGTCACCGCTCCTCCTGTCACTGTTTCTCCTGTCACCACTCCACCGTCTCTCCTCCTGTCCCCGTTCCTCCATCTCTCCTAATGTCAGCGCTCCTCATGTCCCCGCTCCTCCATCTCTCCTCCTGTCCCCGCTCCTCCTGTCACCGCTCCTCCTGTCCCCACTCCTCCATCTCTCCTCCTGTTCCCGCCCTTTTATCTCTCCTACTGTCACCGCTCTCCTGTCCCCGCTCCTCCGTCTCTCCTCCTGTCATCGCTCCTTCTGTCCCCGCTCCTCCAGCTCTCCTCCTGTCCCCGTTTCTCCTGTCCCACCTCCTTCATGTCTCCTCCTGTCACCGCTCGTCCATCGCTCCTCCTGTCACCGCTCCTCCTGTCACCACTCCTCCATCTCTCCTCCTGTCCCGCCCCTTCATCTCTCCTCCTGTCACCGCTCCTCCGTCTCTCCTCCTGTCACCGCTCCTTCTGTCCCCGCTCCTCCATCTCTCCTCCTGTCCCACCTCCTTCATCTCTCCTCCTGTCACTGCTCCTGCTGTCCCCGCTCCTCCATCTCTCCTCCTGTCCCCACTCCTCCTGTCCCACCTCCTTCATCTCTCCTCCTGTCACCGCTCGTCCATCACTCTTCCTGTCACCGCTCCTCCTGTCACCACTCCTCCTGTTTCTGCTCCTCCTGTCACTGCTTCTCCTGTCCCCGCTCCTCCATCCTCCTCCTGTCACCGCTCCTCCTGTCCCTGCTCCTCCTGTCACCACTCCTCTGTCTCTCCTCCTCTCACCGCTCGTCCATCGATCCTCCTGTCACCGCTCCTCCGTCTTTCCTCCTGTCACTGCTTGTCCATCGCTCCTCCTGTCACCGCTCCTCCTGTCACTGCTCCTCCTGTCCCCACTCCTCCTTCTCTCCGCCTGTCATCGCTCCTCCGTCTCTCCTCCTGTGCCCACTCCTCCTGTCACCGCTCCTCCGTCTCTCCTCCTGTCACTGGTTGTCCATCGCTCCTCCTGTCACTGCTCCTCCTGTCACCGCTTCTCCTGTCACCGCTCCTCTGTCTCTCCTCCTGTCACCGCTCCTCCTGTCTCCGCTCCTTCATCTCTCCTCCTGTCACCGCTCCTCCTGTCCTCTCTCCTCCTGTCCCCGCTCCTCCATCTCTCCTCCTGTCACCGCTCTTCCGTCTCTCCTCCTGTCCCCACTCCTCCTGTCACCACTCCTCCTGTCACCGCTCCTCCATCTCTCCTCCTATCACTGCTCCTCAGACCAAGCAGCGGTGACCAATCAGAGAAGTAGCACGGGTTGGTGGGGAATTTGAATCCCGCTCCCCTGATTGGTCGCCGCTTAATAATAATATCGAATAATATCCATGTGAGTAGCAAATTGTTAATGATTACACTCGCTCAACCCTAGTTGCAGTATCAGAGGAGTTCTTTCTTTCTTTCTTTCTTTCTTTCTTTCTTTCTTTCTTTCTTTCTCTTTCTTTCTTTCTTTCTTTCCTTTTTTTCCTTACTTCCTTCCTTCCTTCCTTGCTTTCTTCCCTTCCCTACCCTCCTTCCTTCCTAGCAGATGCTATACCCAGGACATAAAGCAGTATATCATTAAGTTGTGCATGTCAGCGTATTGTTATTAGCTCAGACCAGGTCCATAGTGCATGTTCCAATAATGTCAAGTAAGAAGGATGCAGGCCCAATGTGTATCACTACTACAGCAGATTCATCAGGAGAAGGCAAATAATATCTGAACATATAAATGTAACACCCTTTAATCTGCTGCCATGGGCAGGGTGTTTGGTAATTCTCACCTGGCGCAATTCCTCCACCTGAATTTTGCTAGTAGCTCTAGAGGAATGCAGAAGGGTCTTTGTCCTTCTTGGGAAACCCCTGTCCACACTCCGTAACACTCACAAAAGATGAGGTTAGAAATCTTAACAGGTTTATTTAAAGAGGATGAGAAGGGACAATATGCAGGGGGAATAGCAAGTAACAGTAAACTGGTAATGTTATGCAGTATTCTACAGATGTACAAAAGGCGCTTTGCAATACACCTAAATGTTAGGGGTGATGCTTCCCTTTAACTTATGACACACACACTCCTAATCTACAAATGTCTGTAGGCTTGCAAATGACACAGTTCCAAATTGGTGTCCCCAGTTGCCTTGGATGTTGTATGTGTTTGCTGTACGTTGGTGCACTTAAGGTAATGAAAGGACTGGTCCTATATAAACTCCTAATTAGTGCAATCAGAAGTTTCTTTAGCATGGCCTTGTAATTAGCATCGGCATACTTCTCAAAGAGTAGAACTAAAAGTCCCAGGCCACCACTCTATTATAGATAACTTCAGTGATCTTTATACTACTCACATCATCTCAGCAGAACTACAGATCCAGCAATGACTCCTTATATCAACTCCAGCATATTCTCCAGCAGTAGAAATACAGGTCCCAGCAATGCTCTCTTATAGCTAACCCAGCATACTTCTCCAGCAAAAGATTTACACGTCCCACCAGTAGCTACTCACTCATTTTTGCAGCAGATCTATATTTTCCCAGCGTTCCAGACTAGAGCTTCAGGGTCCAGTTGTGTGGGAAGAGTGAGAACAGCAGGCAAAATCCTTCTTGTAAGGGAAACCTAGAGAGTGACTAGCTCATATTAACAGTTTGTCCTGTAGCTTTAGAAATCAGTCTCTCTTTACACAGATCGGCAGCTTTAGTTATCAGTACAGGCTTATCACTGCTCCAAGGTTGTTTAGTCCCGTCACACACCTAACTACAATACCCTTCTTCCTTCTTCTTCAGCTGCTGCTCCTTCTCCCTCAGATTGTTCACATGAGCACGGCATCTTGGGAATTGTAGTTCACTGCAGTGAGGCAAAAGGATCAATCTCTGTAGAAGTGAATGTGTGTGGCACTCTATACACAGCTTCCACAGAGGTGCTACTTAAATAAAAAAAAACAATCAGGTTAACCACCGGTGCCTGTCAAGGCATAACATTATGTGTCATGGATGGTCACGTGCTCTGTGGACTACACATAACCTTCTTATGCAGAACTTTAAATGGCTTATTTAGCCCTGGTTTAGTCTAGAGTCTTTGGCTCATGATAATGACACTTCCAATCAATTTTAGAGGATAGAGTGATGGAATTAAGTCTAGTCCTATACATGCTTGGCAGTACTATTAACATGGACAGGGAAGTACTCTTGTATATTCTGACATATGGCTGTACCCAGTGATAATTGTTTGCAATTGGTTTACAGTCTAAAAATAATATATCCAGGAATTATTTTTATTTTTTTACACTTATTTCTAATTAAATTATTATAAATAAATTGAACTAACATATTTGTGTTTTAGGAGGTGAACCCAATAAGAATGATGGACCTAAAGGGAAAAATCTTGAAGTTCCTCCTCGAATTGCAGTTACTAGACCACCCTCTTCTAAAGGACCACCAGTGCCTTCGTGAAGACCAGAATTATGGAAAAAAAAATGTGTTGAGAAACAAGTTTGAGTAATGTCAGACATTACATCATATGTCTTACTATTATTATTATTTTGCCTATATGAAAATTCTGATATAGGACTGCCAACCTGATGTAGCATGCCGCCATGCTCCATGCTATTTGTGTATTGTAGCTGTTTTATTAAAAGTGAATGAACATTGTAATGTACAAATAGCATAGGCACTGCAGGCCACATCTATGTATTATTTACAGTAATGCATCCAAAAAATACATCTGTAATGATATAGGGTAAATGTTCAGGGATCACATGGCATTATATAAATTTGTTAATCTGTTTTACTATTGAGCTTAGCACTTTATGGTTTCATTTTTTGTCCCACCATGCAGAAATTCTTCAAAAAATGTTTTTTAATCTAGTCACTTAATCTCAGTGTGTCTGAGCCTTAAATTGTATGTTTAACAATGCCAGGTATATAGTTTCTTACCTTTGGCATTAATGATATATTTTCAGGAATCATCCTAAAACATTATGTTTACAATAAACTCTACAATAAACTAACTTTTCCTTTGATCAGTATCCCACATTTTTTGTCTGTCCTTGTTACCTTTAAATCATCTCTTCAGATAGGAGTTTTGCTAATAGGAATTATATGAATTTAGACTTTGCAGCACTGCTAACTATTAATGTCATGGGTTCTATATGTTTACCTCACAAGACTTTATACAAGGTATATTATTAACCAAAAGATGTTAGCAAACTGATGCACAGGATCCTGGTCCAGCAGTTGTCAGTGGTTCTTGACTACGGTTGAGAGCTTGATAAACCACCTATTACCTGCTGGAGATCTGGAACCAGCGGAGAACCTCTTCTCTCCCACACTAAAAATATGAAATTATAGTAGATATACAATCAAAAAAAATTAAAAAAATCAAACAATGGCACCCCAAAAATATTTGTACGGGCAGATGTAATACATCTAATGCAATATATGTATAAAAATGAAAGGTCAACCAGGTAATAGGTGAAAGTTAAAAGGTACAGAACCCCAATCTCAAACTCAACAAATTGGCAAACTAGACCAGGGACTTCAAACTTCAGGCCTCGAGGGCCTCAAACAGTGCATGTTTTCAAGATCTCCTAAGCATTGCACGGAGGTTAGAATCATCACCTGTGCAGTTGATTGAATCATCACTTGTGCAATGCTAAGGACTTGCTGAAAACCTGCACTGTCTGCGGCCCTCGAGCACTGGAATTTGAGATCCCTGTACTAGACGGTAAATGTGCAAATGCTAATAAAAGTTATTATTGTCAGTGGCTAAGTGGATAAGGCTATAGATGACAAATATAAGTTAAATCCCTATTTCGATCTATTTGATGTCAGAGCTACCTGAAAGAGCATCACTTTGCAAGCACCGGCCAGCCGCAGGGACTGAGGACCTGGCCACCAACATGGCTGCTCACTAGCCGGTAGCTAGAGTGGCGCAGGGTAAGATAAGTACAGGTGTGACCACAGCTGGCACGAACATGGTTGAGGAGGACATGGCAGAGGTCATAGTTGTTGTCTTGGTCAAAGGTTTTGGTGCCCTCAACTCAGCATGATACAGACACAATTTCTGGAGGGTCACTCATTTTGTTCCACTGTTCCAGTATTGCTCGTCTCTGGTCCAGCTGTAGCTGTAGGGCTCCTTGTGCACAGTCATAAACAATTAGTTCACCACAGTGTAAAACGTTTTAGTACTTTACTGGCAACAACATCGGCAACAAAGTCCACAAAACATAGGATGGAGAACATGCTGATATGGTCTTCTGAACACATTACTCTTTTAATTTCATCTTCTTCCCGATACTGAGTATAGGCTGACCTTAACGCCAGTCAGAGTAAGGGTTGGCTTGGGTTCCTTCCGCTCGGGTCAATGTGCATTGCTTCGGAAGGGGTCGATTTTTCACAGCAAGTTTGATGGGGCTTGTGGTTAAATCCTCTCATCTGTTTCTGTCTAGCCCTCCTTCCAATAGTAGCCACACCACATCCTTCAATTTCTCTTCTCCGTACGTGCCAGGTGAAGGATAGCCTATGATAAACCCTTTTTGTTCTACTGGCTAAGCCCTAGGTTTCCCTAGACTAACAAGTGACCCCCTAGAGGTAGCCAGCAATACCATGGCCATTTTAATGAAATAGCACATTATGTGCATCCATACATAAATGAACATGACATACAACATTATGTAAAACAAATATAAAAAATAACAACTTTCTTCAGGGCAGCATTTGCTCTCTGGAATCAGCCACCTCCTTACAGCCCTATTATATGACACTGACTTGCCTCACAGGCCAGTACTTTAATAAAAACAGACATAACGGCACCCCCACTTATTGTTTGCTGACCCTATATACTTGCTCCAGTAGACCAGTAGACACCTATTCTTTAAATAAGGCACTTGTACAAAAAGACTAATGCAAATAAAATGTATAATAATTGCAAATATGTGAAAAAATATCATCCATAAATTTTCTAATGCTATATAGGCATACATCTAATTATTAAATATGCATGCAGAAGTCAATCAAAAAGGTAAAACAGACAAAAGTCCCTTAATTAAGAAATAAATAACTTATCTATTAACCCCATAGCACAGCCATACAACTCTAGATGTTGGCATCTAAGGGTACCTCTTCCTTTCTGACGTTTAGATATGTCAGAAAGGAAAATGCCCTGCAGTGCCCCCAGTATTAGAAAATCTCTAGGGTTTCAACAACTGATTGTAGCTAATACCCTGGAGATTATAAATCAAGCAGTTTTTTTTACTGTTCCCAATCATGTGATCACCGATATACCAGGGCTGTGGAGTCGGTAAGCCAAACCTCCGACTCCGACTCCTCAATTTCCCTTACACCGACTCCGACTCCCATATATATTGCTTATATTTAAGTGATACATTTATTGTAGTACAATGTGAACATCAGACATTTAATCATTTTTATGATGAATAATCAAGATATATAGATAGAACATAATATATTTATTGCAATACAACTTTAGAACACAGAAAACTGTAATAAATTGTAAATATGTAATACACTATGTAATATAGATTACATATGTATACATATATTGTTATATATATATATATATATATATATATATATATATATATTATAACACTATGTAATACCAAATGTAAGTGGCAAAAAACTGTTTTCAACAAAAACATACTAAATAACATGTGCAGTCTATGAATTTGTTCTAAGAAATAGAGTTGCCTCCATCAGACCCTCCTTCATAGATGACCTCAAATCAGATCTCATAAGTTTAAAGGCCACTTTACACACACCAACTTATCTGTCCAACTTCTGACCAACTTGCTGGTTGCAGTGAAATCATGGACATATTGCTCCATTTTGTGACTGTGTACAATGGAACTATGTGTCCATGATTTCACTGCAACCAGCAAGTTGGTCAGAAGTTGGACAGATAAGTTGGTGTGTGTAAACCCACCATAAGGCTAGAGACCAACCTCTCTCTACACTAAGGGCATTTCACACTTGTTTTTTTTCCTGATTTGCATGATCAGGAAAAACCCTGATTCTTACAGGATTCATTTTTTTTGCCCATTCTCTTTAATAATTTCAGGAAAAAACTTGAAGCAACAACATTCTACCTAACAAAATTAAAGTGAATGTGCAAAATACTGTAAGAATCGGGTTTTTCCTGATCTTCCAAATCAGGAAAAACCACAAGTGTGAAAGGCCCCTAACTTGGGTTGGAGGCAAAGCCGTAACCACATGGGCAACATCTCTAACAATCTCCGGGTTAAAGGAATAGCCTCATGCACAGTCAGTTTTGATGAATGGTTGAATTTTTCTATTTCTTTGAGAGCAAGTGAAAAATGTTGCTGAAATATGGTCAATCTGCTTGCTATAGGAGACGGAGTGAAATATTTTCCTTGCTGCAACGCTTTGCCTGCTCCATGTCATCCAAATACTTGTCAAAGTTAAACTCCTCATCTGTTGAGGATGAAGATATGGCAGCAGTAGCACTGTCAGGACCCTAGTCCTCTTGCGCCTGGCAGTCCTGTAGGCCAGTGTTTCCCAACTCCAGTCCTCAAGGCATACCAACAGGTCATGTTTTCAGGATTTCCTTAGGATTGCACAGGTGTTAGTTTAATCACTTGCACAGGGGATAATTCCATCATCTGTCTAATGATAAGGAAATCCTGAAAACATGACCTGTTGGTGTGCCTTGAGGACTGGAGTTGGGAAACACTGCTGTAGGCCACTCATCCTAACTGCTACCTCAGCCAGAGCTTCTTTTCCTTTAGCACATTGTTGATCATCAAGCAGTATACGATGACATGGGTCCACATAAACAGCTGCAAGAAGAATTTTATTTTCCAATAGCTTTTTCTCTCTCTGTTTCATTGAAGCAGAAATGTCTTCTGTGATTAAACCTCCTCTTTGGGACAGGCAAAATAGCAAGTTCTCCCACTACCTAATGAAAATGCCAGAAGTGAAATCCTCAGCTTGTAATTTTTTAGTCACGGTAAATGGGTGATTACGCTGATCCTTCAATTCAGCCACCTGTGTCCATTGACCCTCATTTAGGGTTATCTAAGGGTTCGCCATATCTATAAGAAACAGTTCTAGTTCAAAGCAATCGATCAATCATTATATAAGTGCTGCCCCACGTAGTGACTTGATCGACAGTTACCCCTTTCCCAGTACGTCTCTTCAAGATGGAATCAATTACAGGGGTTCTGGCGACAATAACCAATTTCCTCACTCTTCCAATCAGATTTCCAGACTATCTCTTATTACCAGCTGCAGTGTGTGCACAACACAGTGCATGTAATGAATATGAAAGTGTTTTGAAGCAGCTTCAACAAGATCATCTAATTCTAAAGTATCATTTTCCTGTTCTTCTGTAGTAATATCTGTTTGTTCCTCAGTTACATGAACAGCACTGTGGCCTTCCATCTCAAACATACTGAATCCTAAATTTTCTTCTAGCTGTTGTTCATCATCATTACTCTCATTCATCAGTTTAATTGTACTTATCATGTTTGAAGCATTGCCCATTACAATAGCAAGAACCTGTTCTTTTTTGAGTTCGTAATCTTGCAGAACTTTTTCTAATAAGGCCTAGAGAAACTAGCTGGTGTGATGAGCTTTAGTATCTTTTACTGCCAGTGTCTTGGTAACAATTTCTTTGTTGTCACAAACATATCGAACTTTGATGGAAAAATAGTTCACTCTGTGACGTGTGCAGGCATCGATTTTAAGAAACATGAACCGTCTTTTGAGAGTCATTTTAAGATCTTCCTTTTGTTTAAGGGCTTCTTCAATAATTAATTTTCTAATACTTTCTCTTTCCAGAGAAACACCAAGTTTGCGGGCCATTTCTCCATTAAGAACTGTCAAAGCTGGTTGTGCAAATGGTACACTGTCCTTCACAGCAAGCTGTATGAGCTGCCTTTTAAACATATCTGTTGTCATTGTTATAGTAACTTTGTCACTTACAAAATATCTTGTTAATGATGTTTGAGATGCTCTTTCCTCCTCCTTTGCCTAGTGGCAGAAAGTGTCGGGCACCGGTTTCTTGGTGCTGCTGTTATCTTTCTCAGTCACAGCTTTGAAAACTTCTGGTTGAAAGCGTTGTAAATGTCTTTTTTGATTGAAAGCTCTTGTAGGGGCATTTTTATCACTGCCTGAGTATGCACTGATTTTGGCATCACAGCATTTGTTTTCATCTGGGTCACTTGTCATACACTAAGCATTCACTGATCTCAGGGAGACCAGTCCAAGAAAACACTGCGGGCAGCTGGCTAAAGCGCTCAACACAGTGAATTCCTAGGCGCATTGCCCCTGGGAATTATGAATATGCAAATAGAGTCTGTGGAGCCTCAGTTAGGAGTCTCAAACACAGGACTAGCCAGATATCCCTCCAGGGAATGACCCAGCCAAGGGGTGGCTCCTTGCGGAGAACACCATAATCACCATATTAAGTGGCCCTTTTAGTCAATATCCATCTCTTTTACAAGTTTAGAGATATGACAAGGGAATACCAAGGCCAGGTATCCATCCACAGACAGCTGTTTCAGGGTGTTGCCCCTCATCAGTCCTTGGTCCTTGTCCAGCGATCGAATGTCTTCTTTGCTGGCCCTGGTGCATGCATCGGACAGGTGAGTATGTAATTCTATTATTCTTAACAACTTTTAATCACTTTTGGGCTACTTTCCCAGTGTATCTGTTTCAACCAGAGCTGGGGTGCATGAGGTACTCGGTCACCGGGCTTCTGTGTGGGATTTCACGGATGGTCGGTATCCCCGGTGCCGTGCCCTGGCGAACAATTATACCAGGTGTTGATGGTAAACGGTGGGGTTAAAAGGGGTTATTTACAAGGGAACGTGACGCCACCTGTAGAGTCCGGTAAGGCGGTACCGGCGCTGCCAGCCGGCCACTGAGGTGATGGAGGGGGCAGCGGTGTGTGGTACAGCTCCCCACAGGTGGAGCTTTACCTCAGGGCAGCTATGATGGTGATGAGACGGTGAGGGAGGACAGTGATGGAAATGTGGTGCAGTTCTTACCCCTCTGCTGTTGATGTTGATGATGTTAAGTCCTTTGAGCTGCGGCAGGAAGAATAACAGAAACCATTTCCATTTTAACTTTGCTTTTCTCGGTACCGGCTGATGGCATAACAATACACGGTACAGTTTGGTTTAGGGTGTTGTTACCAACTCAGGATTTCTCTTAAGGAGTCTTTAGATGTTCTCTCTCTGTCTTTCAGGGTTTCTATTCTCTTTCCAGATCTTTCTGTCTTTCCCACCTTTGAAGAGCTCCCCCGCCAGTCCTACGGTCTGTTTCTAGAAGATAAGGTCTGTCCACTACCCGGTCTGGACAGGGCAACCCGAGACTAAAAAGTTCCCTTCCAGCACCGCAGTAAATTTCTGTCCCTTTTTATTTCTCCTAGTGTCCTGAACCGGTTTTCAGTCCTGAGGGGAGAGGTACCTTTGTGGTGCTGTCAGCAACCCGTTTCTGTTGGGCCTGCAGCTCGTCGGCTTTGCAGTCAGGGCTGAACTCCTGGCTGCCTCGGTCGTCCGTGTCACCGGTGTACCCTCAACATGACCAGCTGGCTCCTACCAGTTCTGGTCCATTGCCATCTGTCCTGGGCCCCCACATAAAGATGGGGTACCCTCCACTCAGCTGGGCTGCCAGGCCTGACCACTCTGTCTGCCTTCCCAACGCCGTCTGAGGTAAATTGTGAACTGTCACTCTACCTCTATCCTAAGCTCCGCCCCCACACTGTGGAACCTACTATATTACAATTCCCCCTACTCTAAGTGGTGCGGTCCAAAGTGAGTGCTAAAAATAGACTCCATAAGATTTAAATCCTAACCTAGCAACTTACAATAATATTACATATAGATATTAAATGCAATACCACTCTGTGGCGAATACCCGCAGAGGCGCCACATATCTATAGATGCACTGCGAAAGTATTAGGACTACGCGCTACTCCCGAGTACACATAAGATAATCGGAGAGTAGTGAGTAGCCGAATACCGCTACTATTCGGCGAATACCGAATAGTAACGAGTATACTCGCTCATCCCTAATTGTATGATTTAAATAATTTGCATTTTTTTTCATGAAATAAGTATTTGATATAATAGAAAAACAGAACTATTTGGTACAGAAACCTTTGTTTGCAATTACAGAGGTCAGACATTTCTTGTAAATTCTGTTTCTCACAATTGAATTGTACCTATGATAAAAATTACAGACCTCTCCATTCTTTGTATGTGGGAAAACATGCAGAATTCACAGTGTATCAAATACTTATTTTCCACACTGTATAATTTTAGATAGAAATAAAACAAACTTTGCATACATCAATAGTACAGATGACAAATAAAAGGTTTGTAAAATATGTTATTAGATAGCTTTACTTTCAATTTCCAATCTCAGGCTTTTATTAGGGTACAGCTCACTAAATGTTTCACATCAGATTGCTTCACAGTCTATGAAGAGGAGAGGAGGAAGTAAGTTTGTTGTGTATCATACTCCAGGAACAAAGAAACTGATAACAGAGCTAATAACTTGATGTTTTGGCTTCTATACCTATTCAAGTCCTCATATAAGTCCTCATCAATCTTGTTGCTGTATTTTTGCTGTATGTTGTATGTATAATGTATCGAAGCTAGCCTCCCAAAAGTACATGAGCTCAGAGAAAAAAACAAACAAGCATCAAGCATACAGAGAGAACATATAGTATACAGTATACAGGACTATTGATTTATGCACAGTTTATTGAAAGTTTAAATATGCTTTAATAAGTAATTACCTTATCTTGTTATCCTTTTCAATCTAGCAATTCGGAGATAAGTGCAAGCCTTCCTTCTTTCTAAGTGTGTTTACTTTTTACCCTTGCCTGTAGAGGAGGAGCTTCACTGGTGCTGGTGCAGTACAGACTTATCTCAGCTAAGACAAAGCCTAGATCCTTAGGCTACATTCACACAGTGTTTTTGCTGCATTTTTTGCAGATCCATTTTTTGCAGTGAAATGCAGTGACTCTGGGCATCCCAGCAAAGTCAATGGGTTTCAAGATATGATATTCAGACTCAACCTTTGTAAGGATCTGTTTTTGGACTCAAAAACGGATCCTCACAAAGAATAAGCATGTCAGTTTGTATGGCATTTTTCTAATCTGCTTTTGCTATTGAAACCATTATCTATGAGCTCAAAAAACACAAGTGCGTAAAAAACGCAGCACAAACGCATCACCTTTTAGGTGTTGTGTTTTTTTAAAAAGCTGATCTGCTTTTGCAGCTGAAAAATTAACCTCAAAAAACGCAGCAAAAGCGCTGTGTGTGAATGTAGCCTTAGATCAGGAATAGAACACCCATTTATAGGACATTTCATAACTTTCTCAAATTCCTATGAAACAATATTCAGCACATACTGCATTGAACTACTGTACCCAATTTATTATATATTTTAGGAGTTAGACTTGGTCCATTTTATACCGACTCCGACTCCACCAAAATGGACACCGACTCTGACTCCAACTCCATGACTCCGACTCCAGAACACTGCGGTATACACTGTATACCAGTGATCACGTGAACCAAACTGACATCAGCGCTAAATCATTTTTTATCTGCCATCTGATATGATAAAACATGTAAGACGGCAGAGAAGTGTACTCACCTGGTTATCCTGAATCCTCTGGTACCGAAAAAGTCCCCCTCACCCCCATTCCAAAATGGCGCTGACTACAGCGCCAGTTGAAAAAAACTGCGTTCTATAGATTTCTCTCCCATCTGACATGTTAGATGGGAAAGAAATATACTTTTCTGCCCCCCCGTTACCTCCGTCCCTCTGGTCCTGCGGCTCTCTTCCTGTGCCATCTTCCGGGAAGATAATAAGAAAAACTTGTTGCACTCATCCTGTGTGTACTGGTGCACACTAAAACACAGTAACAAAGTAACAAAAAATGAGTTGCACTCAACGCCAAGTCATCCTATTAGAATCTAGAAATGCAATACTGTGGACTATGAAAATTGGAAACCCCTTAGCTTGTACATATGGCCATGTGTACGACCACCCAGTAGCCACGTCAAGGCATGTCCCCTGTACTGGGTCCTAACTTGCCTACCTACTTGTATTATAAATCTCTGCCTCTCTCTAGATTAGTAATCTCTGTTGAAATGGGCAAGCAGCAGACCTGACAACAGTACCTTATGGCTGGTGGGGGAACGTGCGCTACTTAGGACGTAATCCCATATTCTAAATAGCAATAAAATAAGCTTTAAGTGTAGAAGGTAGACCAGAGCAACATAGAGAGCCTCGTGGTACCAGACAAACTGTTAGTGAAGGTGCAGGAGCTGAGGAACAAATGAAGAAAGGACGAGGATGGTGATGGGGACAGAACAGTCAAGAGATGGAGATATTATTCCCCCTTCTGTTGTCTGAGGATGGCAGGAGAGGAAGGAGGAAGGAAACTTGATTGTTACCCTGACACCAACAAAACAAGGACATGGGCCTCATAAATGCATCAGAACCATGAGTGCCTTCTTGCAGCACAATCAGCAACATGATGCCTTTTATTTAAATTAGCGATGGCTACTGGATTGCCATACTGTTAGATCCGCATTAAAAGAGTAATTTTAGCCAGATGCTTCCACCCTAGACAGGCACACGCACATGCAGGAGTATCAAAAAATACTCATAGACAATCATAGGGCTGGTTTTCCCCAACACAGCAATGAGGGACAAAGTATGGATTGCAGATTGGGGGTTGTACACTTTTGAATCTTGGGCTTCAAAAATGGAGGAGTGGCCTGAGCTAGCCCGTCACGCTTTGGAGGTTTTGTCATGCTTGGCAGCCAGCATTCTCTCAGAGTATGTCTTCAGCACTGCTGGAGGTGTCCTGATAGATAAGTGCATGCGGTTGTCCCCAGAATGTGTAGACCGTCTAACTTTCATAAAGATAACACTGGGGAACACAATTTTTTAGGAGGTAGGTCAGACAACTTAATTAATTTTTGGATGCTGAATCCAGAAATGATCTCAGTTTTTCTCTATCACGTCAAGTTTTTGAACTATAGGATTTTTGTCTTCTCAAAAATATGTAAACTACTGTACCTAAAAAGTGTTTTTTTCTTTTAAATAGTACACATATGAACAAAAAATGAAATATATAAGAAATAGGCATGACAAATATGTTTTTTAACACCATCCTGTTTTTACAAAGGATATATATATATATATATTGTAATCAGATAACAAGTCTTATTACAGATATCAGTGCAATTGTGCATCTCTGGCAGGTAAGTTGTGGAGGAAAAACTTGACGTGCTAGAAAAAAACTGACTACATTTTTGGAATCAGCATGCCAATTTTAGTATAAATCAGCTCAAAAACCTAACTCAACAGAAATTTTTTTTCAAATTGTTCCCCAGTGTAATCAAGTCATAGATCTCCAAGGACTTCTCCACCCCTGTTGCAGACTGGGCAGTCTAGGCAATGGTGTGCTTTTCACTGTGCTACATTGATCTTGCCATTATACAATTTTTAATCTGTGCCTATTGATGCCACTTTTGTGGTATCTGGCCCTAACTTTTGAAATCTGAAGGTTCTTATTTGAGTCTCCATCTTGTCTCTTTCCTGATTTTAGCAGGGTTCTCTGAGCATGATGCCTACACATGTCACTCATTCCCGTTCCTAATCAATATTTAACATTCAAATGCTAGACCGGGTCCTGTTCCAGACCTTGTGCCATGCATGCAGACTGTGCCATTATACAATTTTTTATTCTGAGTCAGTTGATTCCACTTTTGTGGTATCTGGCCCTAATTTTTGGAAATGTGGAGACTTTTCTTGAGGTGTATTTGTTGTATGTTTTGTAAATTTAGCATGGCTATCTGAGTATCCTGCCTAAATCTGTCACTAGAGATGACCGAAGTATTTCGGGTTTGGGTTCGGTTTGCCAAATAGCTG
Organism: Allobates femoralis; assembly: GCA_033576535.1. Classification (NCBI taxonomy): domain Eukaryota; kingdom Metazoa; phylum Chordata; class Amphibia; order Anura; family Aromobatidae; genus Allobates; species Allobates femoralis. Next base: position 543,457,651 of record JARQOC010000003.1, read on the forward strand.
GGTGCTCGCTGAATTGATCAATAAAACATTCGACGAACTCCCCAGAACCCCATTGAAATCAGTGGCAGGCAACATGAAGCACATAGAAAACACATTCAATGGTGCACAAAAGCTGCTAAACTACTCATATTAGTGCCAGACTACAATCTACCCAGAGAACAAATAGTTTTGTGGTGTTTTGTAAAGCCCTCATAATTGGTGAGCTTTCCTTTCACTGCTATCCAGCCCATGCAGTGTCCACAGCTGATAGAATGACCACAGGCACAGCAGAACGTGGAAATATAATATGGAATAAATTCTTTACAGTTCAGGTGGGTAGTGCACAGCACTACAGTTTCGGGTTAGATTCTGACACAGAATTGAGGTCCTGGAGCTTTCAGAAGCTGTATTATTTAGAAGCAGTATTTATAGGTAATTATAAGAGAATTTAAAGTTTTTTGGTGGCTTAAAAGCAGAAGAGTAGAAATATAGTAAGAGTAATTTACACACCTGGAATCCTGTATTGCTTTCACAGCTGGTCACATCACGTGCAGAGAAAAATATATGAAGTAAATAATGGACAATCGTGGTGAGGCGGGAGAGCCTTAAATTCCTCAACACGTAAGCAATAGGTTATTCTGTGCCTTTAGTACGATCTACTACTGGTGAAGCACGGGTTAATCTGGACAGGGAGGACCCAGGGTTAAAAGTCTTCAGCCATCTTTGCTGCAGAAGTGAAGAACAAATAAGATACTGGTATGACAGGTCAAGTGATAACCTTCTCAATACCCTACAGTACAGATTATAAAAACATTGTTTCTATTATGAGAAAATACATTCCGATGTTGCATCATAATCCCAGTTTATCCAGGATTTTGGATCAAGGTTTCCGTTTTGTAACCAAGAAAAGTAGAGATGCTGCAAGTGTGATTTCGCCAAGTTTATTCACTAATGGCATACGTGGAGTGTGGAGTGAAGCCGTTCCTGGTTATGTTACACTGGTAACTTTAAGTGTGGCTAGCATAGATGTAACTTATGTAGATACATTGTGAAGACCAACTCATTCATGAACAGACACACTGGGAAAATACATAAAATCAAAAGCTACATCAGTTGTTCCTTCACCTATGTGGTCTATCTTGCTACGTGCAATACGTGCAACATGGACTATGTGGGATGTACGAGCCGTTCTTTAAGAAAGCGCATTTCCAAACATGCTTCTTATTCTGTCCCCATCTGATGGCTGTAATCTAAGCGCTCTAATTACCAGTCCCTTAGATAATTGTGAGCTCAGTACTTACCCCATCAGGGGCAAACAGACAGTTTTCAACTCGATCGCCACTGCAGTTGTAGTAAGACAGGAGAACACTGTAGTTTTCTTCCAAATCTTGTATTAGTCACAATAACGATAGGTAAAAAGGAATAATCTGCACAGGGGATATACACATGTGTCTTCAGTAATGGCTTCTGCAGACTAACTGAGGAAGAAGGTGGGACGTCCAGTACAGACACAACTAAGGCAGCAACTTAGGGTCAAACTTAGTAGACAGTCAATCTACCTGGTAACAACAAAGAATTACTGATTGGAGGAAATATATAAATACAGAGAATAGGCATTATAGGTTGTCCCCATTCGTGGGACACAACACTTCTGGTTCGGATCCTTCCTCAAACAGCAACAGATCGATGTCAGGTCTATCTAAACATTTTTCCGAGGTGCATTCTGGCCGGATGGATAGCCTTGAGGTTAGAGGAATTGAGCGCATATTCAGACATGAACGAAAGGGGGACTGGGTTTGTGCACTGCGCAACAGATAAAGTTACTGGATCCTATCCTTGGATACCAGATTTTCAGCTGGCTTAAAATGCAAAAGTGAAATATGTATTTCTATTGAAGAAGCTTTCTTTTGAGTTATAAATCATGAGTCCTTTTGGTACATATAGATAGAATGTGTCAATTTGTATGAAATAATGTTTCTGCATAGTAGGACAAACTTGAGTGCTCTTCAGTTGTGTGAATCATATTTCCCAAAAATATTAGAATCTAAGAGTCCTTAGTGGTTAATACCTTTTAATGGCTATCTGAAAAGATGGTAAACATAGCAAGTTTTCGGGACACTATGGCCCCTTCGTCAGGCAGATAATGACACAGATTCTGAAGACACATACTATACATATATACATAAGCAAATGAAACAAAAAAAAAAAAAAAAAAACCAGTCTTAGATGCTGTAGTAAATTTGACAGGTGAGGTAGAGTCAGAGTTCAACAGACTCTATTTTGAGGACAATGAATTTTTGACACTTCTTATATGACTAATATAGTGATAAAACCATCAGATAAAGGTGGAAACATTGTCCTGTGGCCAAGGAATATGTATGAGAGGGAAGCCTTTAAGCAATTAGGAGAAAAGAAATGTTATAAAAAACTTACCTATAATCCTACCTCTGTCTTTCAAGCTGTGTTATTTAAAATTCTAGATGATGCACATGGAAGATCAATCATCGATAAAGTGATAAAAGATGGACTCTACCCTGAACGACCAAGAACTGCCTGCCTGTACCTCCTTCCAAAGATTCACAAGAATCCAGTAACACCACCCGGAAGACCTATTGTCTCTGGCAATGGGAATCTTTGTGAATCTGTGGGTAAGTTTCTCGATTTCTATCTGAAACCTCTTGTGGAGACACTGCTATCGTATGTAAAAGATACAAATGATTTTCTGGGAAAAATATCGGATCTGCACTTGGAAGAAAATATGATGATGGTTGTTTGTGATGTCGAGTCACTTTATACCTCTATAAAACATGAAGATGGGTTGAGGGCAGTAAACTTTTTTTTAAATTCAACGAATATGGAGCCTGAGTTTGCAACCTTACTTCTTCATATTTTGGAATTTGCTCTGACTCACAATTTTTTTCTTTTTAAAGGGGTACCCTACCTACAGCTCCAGGGAACTGCAATGGGGGCGGCTTTTGCCCCCTCATATGCAAATTTGTTCCTGGGGCTGTGGGAAAGGGAGGTTTTTCAGAGCAATCCAATTATATTTAGTGACAAGGTTTTGTCTTGGTCGAGATATATAGACGACATCTTTATTATATGGCAAGGTTCCGAGATTGACCTTGCGGAATTTATTAAGGTATTAAACTCAAACAACATGAATATTAAGCTTACTAGCAAGTCCAGTGCAGAAACAATTGAGTTTCTGGATGTGAAACTCCAAAAGGACAAGCATGGGTATATTCAAAGGGAGGTCTTCAGAAAGGATACAGCTGTAAATGCATTATTGCATGCTTCCTCTTTCCATCCGAAACCTCTGGTAAATAGCATACCCATAGGACAATTTCTGAGAACTAGAAGGATTTGTTCATCTGATTCCTCTTTTCAGAAACAGGCTAAGGAATTGTCCGAGAGGTTTGAGGAGCGTGGATATTCGAAAAGGAGTATCAAGAAGGGATACAAGAGAGCTGTGATGAAAAAAAGAGAAGATTTAGTGTTTTCACGACCAAGAAAAGAGAACTCACATCAGGTAAGATTTATCTCTACATATAATTGTAGGTGGAAGGAGGTTACAGAGGCAATGAATAAATTTTGGCATATTATACGTGCTGATGAGGTTTTGAGAAAATATGTCCAAGAGAAGCCAGCAATGACATACAGAAGAGCCAACAATTTAAGAGATCTTCTTACACATAGCCAGTACGAGGCCCTGAATCCAGCTAGAGGATTTGGGTCTGGTGGACCAAAGTGGGGTTTCTTTCCGTGCAGAGATTGCATTGCGTGTCCCAATATGGTGAGAACTTTGAATTTTACATCTGTGGATCAGAAAGAGGAATTTAAAATCATGAGGCATATTACATGTAACACTACCCATGTAATATATTACGCCATGTGCCCGTGTAATCAGATTTACGTAGGACTCACTACTAGACCCCTTAAGGTCAGAATAAGGGAACACGATCTGGATATAAACAATGCTATCAAAGAAGAGGACCTCTTTTCTTTGAAACCGTTGGCTAAACATTTCAAGCAAAGGCATTCCTGTAATGGCAGCTTGCTGAGAGCTTTTGGAATTGATTGTAGTCCTATAAATTCACGAGGAGGAGATTTGGGGAAGAAACTGGCCCAATTGGAAACGAGATGGATACATAAAATTGGGTGCCTACGACCATATGGACTCAACGAAGTTCTCAGCTTTGCCTCATTTTTGTGAGTTTAGGTATGTGTTTTTTATTTTCTTTGGATGTCTTTTAATGTTGTATTTTATTCATTTTTTAGGATTCACGACTTTTTAGGACTAATGATGATGAAGAATTGGATGATCTGGAACCGATTTTTCTCGTTCTTCTTTTATCTATTTTTAGATATATATTATATATTTTTATAGGCACTTTAATATTGTTATAAAGATTTTTTCAAAATTAATTTTTGTGCTTATATAATACACGTGTATGCATTTTTGTATAATACATTTATTATTAATATTTTTATATTTTAATTTTTATAATTATTTTTTTTTTTTCATATATATATTTTTTTATTTATTTATTATTATACTTTTTTATTATTTTTTATTTTTTATTTATTTATTTTTATAACAATTGTATTTCATTTTCTATACACATTAATTTAAGCTCATGAAATTGATTTTGATATATATTCATACACTATGATTTCTTTCACATCAATGGAGAATGAGATTTGGCGTTTTAATATATATATATCATATACATCACATGTTTACACTTATTGGTTTAATTACACTTTTAATGATTGCACCATGTTATTATGACATGTGGAAATTGTATTGTGTTACAGCTCTAATAATATAATTGTCCCTCTTATAAGCATAAACATTCCTCTGGAGTGTGCATGCGCGCTTGGCCTGCGTTCCCGGCGGCCGGTTGCTGTGACAACGCGTCTCACACACGTCGCTTCCCTGCCCTCTCCTTGACGCGTCAGGGGGCGGTTACAGGGAGGTGACGTCAGACGCTGGATCCGGCGGCTTGGTCCCGGTGGCGTGAGTGAAGCGCCACTAATGCGCACGTGCATATGTATGAGACATTCCATATAAAAAGGACGCAGTACAGAGTAGCGACACCCTCTGGAAGAAGCCCCCCAAAGGCGAAACGCGTCAGGGTGACCCCAGCATCCAGTGTGGACGGTAATTATAACACTAATTGAGGCACTGTAGTTGCTGAGCATTTGACCAGCCGGAACATGTGCTTTATGTGAGAACTGATAGCTATAGTGCATTGTATATACTGTGATGCTCAGTCTTGGTGTATCATGTTTGAGATTTTTGAGTGTTTGAGTGTTTCTGTTAATCTATATTTGGGATTTCCCTATTAGTGACCACAATTGGGGATTGCACCTGTGTATACCTTGGTAATTGGTTTTAGCTTCTGTACCGTGGTGGTGGTAGTTGATTCAATCAGCTTTGCCCCTGGACTGGTTTCTTTTTAGTATCCACTGTCACTGTTTTTTGATCACACATTTTGATATATTCTGTTGTGCATGGAATATACATATACTCTTTTCACATTACTTATGTTGACACACTGAAGTTTCTTGATTATGCACTTGTACACTATCACATGTCATTTAAGTTATGCACTGATTTGAGTAATTTTGACACACACAGTAGTATTATTATTTACTTTGGATTCATTATGAGTGTTTTGATGGGGATATTTTATTTTTGAATTTTGTTACTGTAATCCAGGATTATTGCATCCAGTGGGCAACTTTATTTGTTCTTCAGCTTCCACCAGTGGTTGAGGTTATCAGCCATTTTAATACATATTCCCGTACCTGGATATACTATTAGTGGAATCCCTTTATATATGAAACCTCTCATGAAATTGAGCAGCGACGGTTGTTCTAAGAATGTATAAGATATAAAAGATTTTAATAAATTGATAGTTCTCTGTTCAATTGGTGTATCGCAATAACAGGATGCATTACATTTGTGGTGATTTTATCATTATTTGATGTCATAATTGTATTACTGATTATGTTTTATGAATTGTACCAATAAAATAATTGATTTTATACCATAATTGGGCTATAAACTCATCTTTTTATAGGTTTTTTTTTCGTATATTGAGTTTGCCTAGGATTTATTGGTGGCCTAGCTCTGGTTCACTTCTTATATGAACACTAGTGATGGGCGAATCCTAAATTACTCGGAATCGCTTGACTCTAGCGAGTCCAAGCACAGGACTCGCTACTCGTTGCGAGTCTAGCGAGTCCAATGTTAATGAATGGGGAAGCGAGTAATAGCGAGTAGTGTGCGATTTACAAATCACAGATGTCTCGGAAGCTTCAGCCTGAAACAATCCTAGTTTTGCCATTGATTTGCATTGGACTCGTTTACTTTGCAAGTAATCGCTGGGAAACTCGCACAGATAAGAGTCCTGTCTGCTCTGTGTGCTGGCTGCCGCAGCTCCAGGGTCCTACAGCCCGCCTGCTGCCTGATGTAGCAGAGCTGAGATTGTTCTCAGTCTGCTCATTCCCTGTGCATAGACATCTATATCTATGCAAAGGGATGTAGCAGAGAGGACATCGCGTTTTGGATTGCGTCGGACGGAAGAGGATTTTTTTAATTAAAGATGGAGTCCCTAATGGCTTTTTTTTTTTTTCTAATAAAAAATTTTCTCTGTGTTGTGTTTTTTTTAAAACAATTTAATAGAAATTCATGGCGGTCATGTCTAATATTGGCGTGACCGCCATAAATTTCGGGCTTAGGGCCAGCTGATAATACAAAGCTGGCCCTAACCTCTTTATTACCCAACGTGCCACCGCCACCAGGGCCGCTGGAAGAGCGGGGTTCAGCGCCAGAGGATGGCGCTTCAATGAACGCGCCATCTTCTGGGGCGGCTGCGGGCTGCAATTTGCAGCGGGGGGTGCCCAGAAAGCTCACCCTCAGAGCCAGAGTCTCACCCTCAGAGCCAGAGTCAGAGTCTCAGAGTCAGAGTCTCAGAGTCTGAGTCTCAGAGTCAGAGTCTCAGAGTCAGAGTCTCAGAGTCAGAGTCAGAATCTCAGAATTTCATGAAATAATAAAAAAAAAATGCGTGGGGCTCCGCGCAATTTCTATGTCTAGCCAGGTACAGCTAAACAGCTGGGGCTGGAATCCGCAGCGCAGGGATGCCCAAGCTTTCTGGGCACCCCCCGCTGCAAATTGCAGCCCGCAGCCGCCCCAGAAGATGGCGCGTTCATTGAAGCGCCATCCTCTGGCGCTGAACCCCGCTCTTCCAGTGGCCCTGGTGGCGGTGGCACGCTGGGTAATAAAGGGGTTAATACCAGCTTTGTTATACAAGCTGGTATTAAGCCCGAGATTCTTAATGTCAGGCCATGTTTGACCCAGCCACTAAGAATCTCCAATAAAGAGTTAAAAAAACACAACACAGAAAAATTTTTTTATTTGAAATAAAAAAAAAGCCACTAGGGACTCCATCTTTAATTAAAAAAATCCTCTTCCGTCCGACGTAGTCCAAAACGCGATGTCCTCTCTGCTACATCCCCTGTGCATAGATATAGATGTCTATGCACAGGGAATGAGCAGACTGAGAACAATCTCAGCACTGCTACATCATCTCTGTGAGCAGGCGGGCTCTAGGACCCTGGAGCTGCACAGAGAAGACAGCTGGACTCGGCTCGCAAAGTAACAGCAGTTACTTTGCGAGTTTCCCTGCTATCACTGGCACAGTAGCCGAGTCTAATGCAAGACAATTGCAATCCTAGTTTTGTCAGCGTTTGCCATTGATTTGCATTGGACTCGTGCGAGTAAACGCTGGGAAACTCGCAGAGTACCGAGTCCTGCGAGTCCCTTACTACTCGCCGAGTAACGAGTCCTAGCGAGTAGATTCGCCCATCCCTAATGAACACCCTCGCTTCCTTTTATTGCTTTCCCCAACTCATTTAAGTATTTTCAGTTCTCCACAGACCACTACCATGTAACAATAATACAATTTGTTCCGCTTATCTTAGAATTTTAGTTTCAATTCCCCAGCCCCTCTCTTCCTGTCTAGCCTGACTCTGCTTTACGTCACCTGTAGCATTTACTACATCATCTAAGACTGTTTTTATTTTTTGCTTCATTTGCTTGTGTATATGTGTATGTGTCTTCAGAATCTGTGTCATTAATAGCCTGACGAATGGGGCCATAGTGTCCCAAAAGCTTGCTATGTTTACCATCTTTTCAGTTAGCCATTAAAAGGTATCAACCACTGAGGACTCTCAGATTCTAATATTTTTCTATCTACTGGCTAACACGGTACAAACATTTTTTACCTTATCATATTTCCCAAGCATTTTAACGTAAACACAGCCTGATGGTGTTGGAATGCATGTCACATTAACAGAGAGGTTTTGGGTGCAGGTGGAATCCCTAGAGGTGGAGGAGGCAGAAGCAGTAGAGGAACTGGTAGATACAGAGTTTATAGCCCCAAGCCATGGGGATGTCAAGACTTGTACAGCAGCCCATTGCCCCAGAGCCACCAGTGTCACCCAGTGCCCAGTCAGAAATATGTAACACACCTGGCCATGCGTACTCGTACAGGAGTCAGTTGTGAAATACATCCTCATATATACAGAGTTTCTTAAGGAAGTGGGGATGTTGTCTGCAATATGCTGGTGTAGTGCAGGCACAGCTTTCTTCAAGATATAGTTGTGAATGGGCATATGGTACTGGCGTCTGTGACAGTCATGAGCTTTTGAAAACCCTCTTTATCCACCAGGCATAAAGGCAGCATTTCAGTGGCCAGCAGCTTGGAGATGGTGAAATTCAAGCTCTTAGCTTTGGTGTAGCAGGAGGAAATGGTCTTAATTGACCACTTCTGCTGGACCAAGGGCTGGCTGCTGTGCTGAGACATGGTGGAGTAGGATGTACCAGACAAACTGCTGGACTCTTAGGGAGGTGCTGGTGAAGATATGGTGTTACCTTCATAAAGAGGTGATGCTCTTGATGTCTGACAGCGCTCAACAACACCAGCAGGCACATCCACTTCCAAAATAGCTGACTTTCTGCGGCTGAAGGCCTGTTTGACAATAGTCGCCACAGTTATGCAGGATGACGAAGCTGCAGATGCACATGATGGGGTGTTGGGTAGTTGGCCATACCCACTAAGCACAGTGAGCTTCCCACTGTAACTTATGTTGCATGTCTATATGACAGCTCATGCATGAAGTACTCAAATTATTGATGGATAGTTTTTTTACTCTGCTCAGATTTTGCTTACAAATATGTACACACAGGCAGGTTTTTAACGTAGCATCTAGGGACAGAGTTAGCACTGTCTCTACCAGGGCTTACCGTGAAGTTGGTGAGGCAGCTTACTGTACGTTTTTTGCAAAAACGTATAAACCAAAAGGCCCTGTTTATTGTCACGGCACTGGCTATTTATAATTTTTACAGCAGAGCGCCTTTTGTGTGACACTTATACGGTTTTTGCATTGGTTTTTCATGTTTTTGGTGGGGATTGGTCGCAGTTCACACTGCTGCTTCCAATGTGTGCAGACTCATATTCTTTGGCTACATGTTCACCCCTGCTGGTCCAGCAGAAATTGGAGGCACCTGCCCCTCCCCTATGAAGTCTGCACACAGAGCTGCCAGCCACACAGCCTTACAAGGTGAGATTTTCCTGTGCTCTCCCGCGCCCTGCCCAGAGGTATGCGCCTTTTGTGTGACACTTATACGGTTTTTGCATTGGTTTTTCATTTTTTGCTTACAAATTGGCTGATAACATGAGTTTGGTCATCCTTCGCGATCTGAAAAAAGTCCCAGGCTAGGCAAGGCCTAGCACCCATACGATCTGCATTGCTGCCATGGCTTCTGCACAGAGGCAGAGTTATGGCTAAGGATGCAGTGCTTGGTGTGGTTGCAGCTCTCCGTCTCTGTTCCGGAAGCCGCAACCTAACCTCGTCAGTTTCATCCTCCTCCATCTTCTCTGCTGAGCTCATCAACTTTGTGTCTGTGGGTTGACAGTAAGTGGGATCTAGAACCTCATCATCACCCTCTGTGTTCTTACACTCCTCACCTTCAGAGCCACCCTCTTCCCACCCAGAGCACAAAGTCAAGTAAGCATTCTACTCTGATATCTGAGTTTCATCATCATCATTATCTATACCACCAGGGGTAAAAATCTGGTAACAAGGGTATAGATTATGCTCAGACCCTACTTCGTCCAGGTCCGAAACTGACTCCCAAAGACTTTAGACACTATTGCAGATCATTTCCTCCTCTTGACTCCGTGAAGCTTTGGATCAGACCTCTAATTCCCAGGCTATAGTATGAGTGAACAACTCTGAAGACTCGGTTATCTGTGTTGATTCACAGTCAGTAGGGCAGCTAGAGACTTGTGACATGTGAGGAAACATGTGTGATTGGGGTGATACCTCTGAGGACTGGATTGTGTGTAATGTTGAAGTTGAGGTAGAGGAGAGGCCACTTGATGGAACTATTGATATCCATTGAAGCACTGTTCTTTTTGGGCCTCATCTACAAGTTGTAGAGATGTGCTGCTGCCTAAAAGAGGGATATTAGCAGACATCCACTAAAGGAAGTTGACATTTTTCTTTGTCTGGAAGCCAATGTTTGTTGAGCAGAGCTTTAGGTAACTTTAGCACCTACCCCATGAACACCAAGTGTTTTTCCCTTACCAACACGCCTATTCCCCTTTCCACCTCGACTACGGCTTTTTGCACTCATATATGTTGCTAATACATTTGCAGCTTAGTTGTTCTAGACCCAAAAAAATCTGGGTATGCGAATATAGCACTAGCCTCTGAGTGCAATTTAAAACCTACATATATAGGTGTTGTATGAGGTTGGACTACAATAAGATGGTGGAAAAAACATGGCTAATCTTGACTAGGCTATAGGGGGAAGGGTGCTCAGTCAAAAACAGCAATATAATAATTTAAAGAAGACTGACACACCTACAGGTTCAGGTGCTAGCTGGAAAAAACTATGTATTAGAAAGTGATCAGCTGCATACATAAATTATTATATTGCTGTTTTTGACTGAGCACCGTTCCCACGATAGCCTAGTCAAGATTAGCCATGTTTTTTCCACCATCTTATTGTAGTCCAACCTCATACCACATCCATACACGTAGGTTTTAAATTGCACTCAGATGCTAGTGTCCTCATAAGCATTTGCACCACAGACAGAGGCATAAGGTAAGGGAGACAGGGACCCGATATACATGAGAACACCTTGGCGCAAGTTATCGGGCTTAACATGCAATAGCCAATGCATTAACTAAGATTCTCATTTTTCATGTTGTTTCCTGAAGCAGTTTCTGCAATGTCAATTTTCATCTTCAAAATTTGCATTAGTTTCTTATATGTTAGTCAAACACTTCATTATGTCATATATTGTGTTTAGTGTGCAACCGATCACTTTCTAATACATATAGTTTTTTTCCAGCTAGCACCTGAACCTGTAGGTGTGCCAGTCTTCTTTAAATTATTATATGGGATCATGAGCTGTCAACACTTTATCAATTGCAAGTCCACTGGGAGCCCACTTGATTCTTATCTTATATTGTAGTGGATTTACTTTTATTTTATGCTAAATGTGTTGAGGACCCTTTCCCATCTGTCTGAGATTACTGATTGCATTAATCCAAGCTGCATTTTACTATCACTCGCTTCTGCTATATTTACCCACTCCCATCTTCTCTTCATGCCAGATATAGATTCTCTATACTGACCACGTTAAAGGAGCTTGTCACTGGAAAAAATAAGATGTTCATTTCTGTTGCAGGTGTGAAGTTTCTTGCTGGAGATATTTTGGAGTTCTTTTATAACTGTTTCCTTGTCTGTCTTGTCAGTGTGTTTGTCACGCTTCCGGGGGAAGGCACCCTAGAGTGGACCCACTGGGCCGTTGTACTGAACTCCCCTGGGTGAGCTGGTCCTAATTTAACCAACCCCTATACAGGGATTGTCAGGGACAAGCCCAAGGGGTCTAAATACCACAGCTGCTAGTACCAGGGGGGTGGCTCGTAGGGTTAGCTTATACTACGGTATAACTAAGGAGGTTTCGAGGGATCAGAGCCTGAGGCTAGGAGAGCAGGAAAGGGTCTACCGGAGTAGAGCACAAGGAGGGCCTGACCAACAGCCTGACATACCAGAGGATGGACAGCTATTGGTCAAGGGGAGTGTCAGGTTGAGCCGTGCCGGCTCCTACATTCACAGGGGAGGAGCGCGGTCGCGCCTAGTGCACCGCTTATTACATTCAAGACTCTGACCATTGTAGTGTGCTGATGTGTGAGCCCGGTGGTCAGCAGACAGGAAGGAGATCCGGCGATGGCTCCGAGAGACAGTACGCCTGGACGCCGGTTGCCCGATCAGCAAAGAAGCAGAGGATGCAGACTCAGGAGAGGTGATCTGGGGAGTGGTGCCAGGGGACCTAACAGTGTTCTCTTTCACACCTGCCCCTTCACTCCCTGGGGGAGGAGGAACAAATAGGTGTGTATAGCAGAGTATGAGACACAGACGTACCCATCATCAGGGGTAATCCTGAGGTTAGAGATAGCCTAGAGTCCCCTAGTGTGAGGGACAGTAAAAGTGCCCCTAGTCCCTTATTTAGAAATGGACACATTGTGACATTATATCCTACCCACATTTATTCTGAATCTTGTAATTGATCCCATTGAGTTCCTTGCAAAACAGATGCAGAGTCTGTCTCTAGAACTGACAAAATAAAAAAAAAAGTCCATCAGCTCACCAATCTTATAAGAGTAACCAACCAGCGTGGTTGCAGTGAACTGATTATGTCTTGAGCCCAAGTACTCAGTAGAAACAACAAAAAGGTAGGGAAATCAACATGAGTAAGAGCAGATATCTGCTCAAAACACGTAAGAGAGTTTTATATGAATTTTAAATATGATCCAATAAAGGAATGTTTTATTTTTGAAGATACCTTGTTTCCTTCTAACTGAGGAAGCTGGATTTTCTACCTTTCTCTTTTTTCTGTAGAACAGACAGACCTGTGATCTACAGTTTTGCAGCAACATAAGCAGTTTGGGGGTCTGGCGGTCAGCCATGCAGAACCTAAACCCAAGGTGACACTCAAGGACAGGTTACTGGGGGTTGGGATAGGCTTATGGTTTTTCAGGAAGCTTTACATTTATTTTTAAGCTTCTTCTTTGCAATTCTGGGAGTGAAGAACAAGGGGTAGGATATCCTCAATACTGGGCTTATTCAGTTCAGTCCAACTCACAGTCGCTCCTGAGGGTCAAAGTTTTTTTGTGACTCTTATGATGATCCTGATCGTGTCTCCATAAGACTCCGCCGCCAATGGTTCTCCCAAGGGCTGAGGTTCCTCCCGAGAGCGTTGATGAACCCATTCCATTAGAGGGGCCTCTCTTCAATCCGGGTAATTTTGTACGTAAACAAAAGAAACGGTCTGAATACTTCTGGCCCCAGATTGTGTCAAGGATTAATACTTGGGCGTACATCTTTCCTCTACTTGTACATCTAAGTCAGGGGTGGGCAACTCTGGGCCTCGAGGGCCGTACACAGTGCAGGTTTTCTGTATATCCTTACCATTTGACAGTTGGTATTTAATATCCTTCACAGGTGATGGTTCCAACTGTCAAATGCTAAGGATATACAGAAAACCTGTACTGTGAGCGGCCCTCGAGGCCTGGAGCTGCCCACCCCTGATCTAAGTTTTTCTTACCTGCTGAAGCAGTTTTTGGCATAACATCTTAAATAATTTTTGTCCTCTTGAATAGTGGGGCTGAAGCCAATATGGTTTATTCTTGGTTTGCTCAGAGCCATGGTATTTCCTGTAGTGTCCTGCTGTCAAGATCCATCTGCATATTTGCCATTGACTCTGCACATCTCAGTCAGGGATGTTTTATGCTAATGGTGGATAATGTGAACCTTCACAGAGAAGCTGTTTACAAGGAGCTCCTTTCCTGATATGTTTTGGAAAGTCTCCCTACTCCCATTGTACTGGTTCTTCCCTGGTAACATTTCTTTCTTTCTTTATGTTCCATTGTGCTTTTATTTCATTTATATAATGTGTCTCTCTGTTTTTTTTCTTATCTATCTGTGTGATGACATTACTTGTGGCTTGTTATCTCATATTCTAACATTATACAGTATATTATGTGTATGGAAAACATACCTTACTACTTTAGATATTACAACCATTTCTGTTTGTGAGTCATTGATTTAATAAGATTTTTTTCCTTTCATATTGTAAATACTGTTTATGTAGATATGTACATGGGCAAAAAGCCTTTTTTTATTTACCGTACTTTCTATGTGATTGATGTTTGTAGATTTACTGTTTTCTGAGACTATTCTTCGAACATTTATTATACACTCCACTATGGGATGCTTGATTGCCTTTTGGCATCTATTTTCTCTGTGGGTGAGCAACTGATTTATTTATTTCTACTCATAATGTTGAACTATGGGGATCATTAGATTTTTTCAATGCATTTGTGAACATTTATATATATGTTTTGAGGTTGAACATCATTTGTCATTATGGTGAAAAAAAATATTTTGATGTTGAGTTTTCCTTTAACTGTAGGATTTCTCTTTGTTTTTTAATGATTGTTTTTATTATCTGTTTGACAAAGGCTTGCACTTTTTCTTATTTTCTGAGAGTTTCTGACGAATGCCCCTGCCATGTTTCAGCATTTTACAAATTACATTTTTTGATTGTCTAGAGGGAAGGTTTGTGGTGGTGTACCTCCATGGTATTTTGATCTACTCATTTGATCTCAACACACATCAGGTATACTTCAGGCAGGTGTTACAGATATTATGGGATATTAAACTATACTGTGTAGTCACCATACAGGATGTTCAACTTTTGGGTGTCATGGTGTCATTTGTGGGTTTCCAGTTGATAAGGTCGACGCAGTTCTGGAATGGGATCATCCAGAAAATCTGAAAGCATTGCAATGTTTTCTGGGGTTTACCAACTACTATTGGTGGTTTGTCTGGAACTTCTTGTCAATTGTCAAACCTATCACTGATATGACAAGAAAAGGTACAGACTATTTGAGATGGTCCTACCTCTCTGGCCAGTAATTTTCTTCCTTTTTCTCATTAAACCCGATGGTTCCCAACCATTTATTGTTAAGGTTGATGTTTCTGATGTAGGGATCAGAGCTCTGTTATCTCAGGGGTTATAACCTAGTAGGTGAAATCTATGCACCTTTTTCTCAAAAACTTTATTGCTGGTAAAAAAGAACTATGATATTGACAATAGAGAAATTTTAGCTATTACATTGGACTCTGTTCCTATTTCACTGGAAGTGGTGGTTGTCTTCATCTTGTACTCTGATCTTGAGGGTGAGGTATTGAAGGCCCGGGGGAGTACCCCTGTTGCTTATCTTTCAGGGATACTATTTGTTCTTTTACATATGTGTCTCAAAATTTTAGGGGAGCATTGGTTCTTGCGGGCCACCCACGGAGTAAAGCGGCCTTGGACCTTTTTTCTCGTTGTTTTTGGTTGTCAAGGATGCATTGGGATGTGGTGGATTTTGTGTGTACCTGTAAGGTTGTGCTAGTACCCCCCATACTTGTCTGTTTAGGTCTCTCCTACTGTCGGCTGTGCCTGACAGATCATAGACACATTTATCCATGGGTTTTATTACTGACCTTCCTTTGTCCGCTGGTAAAATTGTAATTTTGGTAGTGCTGCATTGGTTTAGTAAAATAGCATACTTAATTGCCTTAAGTGTTTGTCACTGAGATTGTGACGCTTCATTGGGTTACCTCTGATGTGGTGTCAGATCAAAGGACCAAGTTTGTATCCAAATTTTGGAAAGCATTTTATTCTCGTCTGAGGGTACATTTATCACTTTCTTCAGTGATCCATTTCTAACTATTGGTCAGACTGAACACTAGTAGAATCAAATTTTGAAGACAAACCGTAGGTGCTTTGTGTCTGATAATCAGGAAGATTATAAAGATTCAGGAAGGGGGAAATGGCCATCTTACTTATCCTTCGCCCTTGGCTGAATTTGCGTTAAACAATCATCACAATCAGACCACTGGTAGGTCACCATTTTTTTTGTGCATATAGTTTTAACCCTAAGTTCTGTGCTTTTAGTAGAGATAAGTCTTCTGGGGTTATTGGAGCGTAATGATTTTCTTCATTGCTCTCTACTGTATGGGAAGGTTGCAGAACAACTTATGTGGGACAGACAAATCCATGGCTGATAAAAAGATGTTTGTCAGGTCCAGACCTGGGTATGCACAATTATGCATGGCTTTCCAACAGAAATATTAAGTTGAAGATCGCTTCTTGGAAACTAGGTCTTAGGTTCATTTGTCCATATAAGGTGATCACCGTTATTAAAGAGGACCTGTCACCAAACCAAGCATGGTGATCTAATTACAGCACTGGATGCAGCATGTCTGCAGCATCTAGGCAAGGGGTCCCCCAGCACTTGAGCAGCCCTGTACCCCGAGATAATACACTTAGAAAACTTACATGCTGCAGCCATTAAGGAGGTGGCTAGGGGCAGGAGCCGAAGGGCAGATTCACACCCCCTGCATGTTTAATCTGCACACCGCTGCCAATCATTCACTCCCTCTTCAGCCGCATTAAACAGGTTTTTTTTTCTCTTCCAGAAATGTCCGTTTAGCCCCGCCCCCTGAGGGGCGGGGCCAAACTGCAAGTTCTGGGAAAAAAAACAAACCTCTATTTAAATGCTGCTGAAGAGGGAGAGAATGATTGGCAGCGGTGTGCAGATTAAACATGCAGGGGTGTGAATCTGCCCTTCGGCTCCTGCCCCTAGCCACCTCCTTAATGGCTGCAGCATGTAAGTTTTCTAAGTATATTATCTCGGGGTACAGGGCTGCTCAAGTGCTGGGGGACCCCTTGCCTGGATGCTGCAGACATGCTGCATCCAGTGCTGTAATTAGATCACCATGCCTGGTTTGGTGACAGGTCCTCTTTAACCTTTTAGCATTTTGTCTTGAGCTACCTCAAGCACTTAAAATCTGTAATATATTTTACAGGTCACTGCTCATAAATATTTTGTGTCTTTATAAATGTTATCTACCTCCAGTTATTGTTGATGGTAATTTAGAGTATAAGGTGACAAGAATGATTGATTCTCATTTTGTTCACCACTATTTCCAATATTTAGTCCACTGGAGGGGTTATGGACTGGACGCAAAGATGTGGGTACCTGTATCGAAAGTCAATGCCAGTAGGTTGATTCATTCCTTCCATTCATTTCATCTGGATAAACCCAGTCCTGAGGATACTAAGGCTTTCACATGGTGCATATTTTTTGCTCTCTTTTTGCAGCTGCGTTTTTTGCGTGCGTACCGGCAAAAAAGCGCAACTGCAAGGACAAAGTGCGCTTTTTCTGCGCTCTTTTCCCGAGCTCATTTTATCATGTGGGCATTGGGAAAAGCGTGCAGAAAAAAAGGCATTGGAAAAATTGTGCAGAAAAAAGTGAAAAGAATTGACATGTCTATTCTTTTTACACACGTGCTTCTGCAGTGAAAGCGTGTGCGTAAAAAACACGCAAAAGCGCAACATGTGAATGGATTTCAGCAAAACTCGTAGGTTTTGCTGGACTGTGTATCTAGAATTGCATTTACGCATGTGTAAAAAAGCGCTGCGTAAATGCAGGAAAATGCAGGAATTAGCAGTAAATACACACCGTGTGAATGTAGCCTAAAGGCCACGTCAGACACTTCAATTTGGTGAACGATGTCACTTAAGCGATTCGGAATTTTGATCGCTTAAGCGATATCGTTTGTGCTTCATTGTGTGTAAACGAGCGATCTGTCAACGAAAAATCGCTTGATTGTTTGGTGGAAGATTTGTTAGCAGGACCTCAATCAATCAAGCGATAATCCGTTGAGCCGATCTGCAGCATCGTGATGTGTGACACCGCGATGAACGATCTCCCAGCGGCACAGCCTATGCTGGGAGATAGTAACCATGGTACACATCGGGTTACTAAGAGCCACGCGGCGCCTAGTAACCCGATGGGTACCATGGTTACCAGCGATCTCGCTGGTCCGGATCACTGATGAGTCTGCCTGTGTGACAGCTCACCAGCGATGTGAACGATGTTGTTATCGATCGCGCGTGCATGTGATTGCTAACAACATTGTTCATCTATTTGAAGCATCTGACGTGGCCTTAAAGCTCCTCATGGAAAGGGGATAGTGTCATAAGTGTGTCACATCCTGATGTGACCTCTGGGGAACCTGGGATCAGGAGATCTTAATTCTTAATCGATCACAGGTTCTCTGTAGAGCCCACTTGACTATTATCTTTAATTGAAGTGGATTTAATTTAATTCTATGCTGAAGGGGTTAAGGACCCCTTCCCTTCTGTCTGAGATAACTTATAGCCTTAATCCTAGCTGCAGCATCTGTTCACCCCTAGCTTTGCTCCATGCTGGATATAAATTTTACAAGTGTATCTCAATAAATTAGAATATCATCAAAATTATAACTTATTTCAGTAATTCAATACAAAAAAATTAAAATACATATATTATAGAGAGTCATAACAAACAGAGTGATCTATTTAAATTGTTTATTTTTGTTAATGTTGATGAGTATGGCTTACAGACAATGAAAACCCAAATGTCATTATCTTAGAAAATTAGAATAATTATCACAAACCACCCACAAAGGCTTACTAAGTGTTTAAAATGGTCCCTTAGTTTGGTTCAGTGGGCTACACAATTATGGGGAAGACTGTTGACTTGACATATGTCCAGGAGGCAGTCATTGACACACTATATAAGGAGGGTAAGCCACAAAAAGTGATTGCTAAAGAAGCTGGCTGTTCAGAGTGCTGTATTCAACCATTTTAATAGAAATTTGAACGGAAGGAAAAAGTGTGGTGGAAAAAGGAGCACAAACATCGGCAGCCTTGAAAGGATTGTTATGAAAAGACCATTCAAAAATTTGGGGGACATTCACAAGGACTGGACTACTGCTGGAGTCTGTGCTTCAAGAGCCACTAGAAAAAAAGCAGCATCAGAAAAACTCACCATCCATGCCAAAGACAGAAAACCAAAAGCACTTACAGGACGCAGTCAGAGCCCAATTGTGGAGCAAGCCCAGCTGCTGGCTGATGAGTCGCCTCTACCAGCAAAATGTGGGAGGCGACCTGCCATGCATACACTAGGCCTGCATAGAGCACCATTCACACTGATACATATGATGCAGAGTGTCTGAAAGCTACCCAACCGCTCCGCTGCCTGAGCATTGGGCCGCACAGTACGATGCTTCTGCACCACTGGATGAACGGCGCCCCTATGGGCCCACCTTCGCCCTGGATGGATAAAAAAGTGCAAAAGTTTTTTATATGATAAATAAAAAACCTTTATAGATGGGATTTTGGTTCATGTGTTGGCCCAAGACATTTAAGCTGATGACCCACGATCAAGGGATCCCATGCTCACCAGTCCTAACAAAATTGTACAAAAACTACTAGAAAAAAAGCAGCATCAGAAAAACTCACCATCCATGCCAAAGACAGAAAACCAAAAGCACTTACAGGACGCAGTCAAAGCCCAATTGTGGAGCAAGCCCAGCTGCTGGCTGATGAGTCGCCTCTACCAGCAAAATGTGGGAGGCGACCTGCCATGCATACACTAGGCCTGCATAGAGCACCATTCACACTGATACATATGATGCAGAGTGTCTGAAAGCTACCCAACCGCTCCGCTGCCTGAGCATTGGGCCGCACAGTACGATGCTTCTGCACCACTGGATGAACGGCGCCCCTATGGGCCCACCTGCGCCCTGGATGGATAAAAAAGTGCAAAAGTTTTTTATATGATAAATAAAAAACCTTTATAGATGGGATTTTGGTTCATGTGTTGGCCCAAGACATTTAAGCTGATGACCCACGATCAAGGGATCCCATGCTCACCAGTCCTAACAAAATTGTACAAAAACTACTAGAAAAAAAGCAGCATCAGAAAAACTCACCATCCATGCCAAAGACAGAAAACCAAAAGCACTTACAGGACGCAGTCAGAGCCCAATTGTGGAGCAAGCCCAGCTGCTGGCTGATGAGTCGCCTCTACCAGCAAAATGTGGGAGGCGACCTGCCATGCATACACTAGGCCTGCATAGAGCACCATTCACACTGATACATATGATGCAGAGTGTCTGAAAGCTACCCAACCGCTCCGCTGCCTGAGCATTGGGCCGCACAGTACGATGCTTCTGCACCACTGGATGAACGGCGCCCCTATGGGCCCACCTGCGCCCTGGATGGATAAAAAAGTGCAAAAGTTTTTTATATGATAAATAAAAAACCTTTATAGATGGGATTTTGGTTCATGTGTTGGCCCAAGACATTTAAGCTGATGACCCACGATCAAGGGATCCCATGCTCACCAGTCCTAACAAAATTGTACAAAAACTACTAGAAAAAAAGCAGCATCAGAAAAACTCACCATCCATGCCAAAGACAGAAAACCAAAAGCACTTACAGGACGCAGTCAGAGCCCAATTGTGGAGCAAGCCCAGCTGCTGGCTGATGAGTCGCCTCTACCAGCAAAATGTGGGAGGCGACCTGCCATGCATACACTAGGCCTTCTGTCTTTGGCATGGATGGTGAGTTTTTCTGATGCTGCTTTTTTTCTAGTAGTTTTTGTACAATTTTGTTAGGACTGGTGAGCATGGGATCCCTTGATCGTGGGTCATCAGCTTAAATGTCTTGGGCCAACACATGAACCAAAATCCCATCTATAAAGGTTTTTTATTTATCATATAAAAAACTTTTGCACTTTTTTATCCATCCAGGGCGCAGGTGGGCCCATAGGGGCGCCGTTCATCCAGTGGTGCAGAAGCATCGTACTGTGCGGCCCAATGCTCAGGCAGCGGAGCGGTTGGGTAGCTTTCAGACACTCTGCATCATATGTATCAGTGTGAATGGTGCTCTATGCAGGCCTAGTGTATGCATGGCAGGTCGCCTCCCACATTTTGCTGGTAGAGGCGACTCATCAGCCAGCAGCTGGGCTTGCTCCACAATTGGGCTCTGACTGCGTCCTGTAAGTGCTTTTGGTTTTCTGTCTTTGGCATGGATGGTGAGTTTTTCTGATGCTGCTTTTTTTCTAGTAGTTTTTGTACAATTTTGTTAGGACTGGTGAGCATGGGATCCCTTGATCGTGGGTCATCAGCTTAAATGTCTTGGGCCAACACATGAACCAAAATCCCATCTATAAAGGTTTTTATTTATCATATAAAAAACTTTTGCACTTTTTTATCCATCCAGGGCGCAGGTGGGCCCATAGGGGCGCCGTTCATCCAGTGGTGCAGAAGCATCGTACTGTGCGGCCCAATGCTCAGGCAGCGGAGCGGTTGGGTAGCTTTCAGACACTCTGCATCATATGTATCAGTGTGAATGGTGCTCTATGCAGGCCTAGTGTATGCATGGCAGGTCGCCTCCCACATTTTGCTGGTAGAGGCGACTCATCAGCCAGCAGCTGGGCTTGCTCCACAATTGGGCTCTGACTGCGTCCTGTAAGTGCTTTTGGTTTTCTGTCTTTGGCATGGATGGTGAGTTTTTCTGATGCTGCTTTTTTTCTAGTAGTTTTTGTACAATTTTGTTAGGACTGGTGAGCATGGGATCCCTTGATCGTGGGTCATCAGCTTAAATGTCTTGGGCCAACACATGAACCAAAATCCCATCTATAAAGGTTTTTTATTTATCATATAAAAAACTTTTGCACTTTTTTATCCATCCAGGGCGCAGGTGGGCCCATAGGGGCGCCGTTCATCCAGTGGTGCAGAAGCATCGTACTGTGCGGCCCAATGCTCAGGCAGCGGAGCGGTTGGGTAGCTTTCAGACACTCTGCATCATATGTATCAGTGTGAATGGTGCTCTATGCAGGCCTAGTGTATGCATGGCAGGTCGCCTCCCACATTTTGCTGGTAGAGGCGACTCATCAGCCAGCAGCTGGGCTTGCTCCACAATTGGGCTCTGACTGCGTCCTGTAAGTGCTTTTGGTTTTCTGTCTTTGGCATGGATGGCTTCAAGAGCCACCACACACAGACATATCCAGGACATGGGCTGCAACTGTCGCATTCCTTGTGTCAAGCCACTGATCACCAATAGACAAATCAAGAAGTGTCTTAACTAGACCAAAGAGAAAAGGAACTGGACTGCTGCTCCAAGGTGTTGTTTTCAGATGAAAGTAAATTTTTGCATTTCATTCGGAAATCAAGGTTCCACAGTCTACAGGAAGAGTGGAGAGACCACAATCCAAGCTGCTTGAGGTCTTGTCTGAAGTTTCCACAATCAGTGTTAGATAGGGAGCCATGTCATCTGCAGGTGTAGGTCCACTGTGTTTTATGAAGAACAAAGTCAACGCTGCCGTCTACCAGGAAATTTTAGAGCACTTCATGCTTCCCTCTGCCGACAAGCTTTATAGAGATGGAAATTTAATTTTCCAGCAGGAATTGACACCTATTCACACTTTCAAAAGTACCCATACGTGGTTTAATAACCAAAGTATCACTGGGCTTAATTGGCCAGCAAACTTGCCTGCCCTAAACCCCTTAGAGAATCTATGGGGCATTGTCAAGAGGAAGATGAAAGACATGAGACTCAACAATGTTGAAGGCCGCTATCAAAGCAACCTTTGCTCCCATAACACCTCAACAGTGCCACAGGCTGATCGCCTCCATGCCATTCCTCATTGATGCAGTAATTCATGCACAGGTATTGAGTGCATTTGCTGTACATACTTTTCATTAGGCCAACATTTATGAGCTAAAAATTATTTTTTCAGTTGGTCTTATATAATATTCTAATTTTCTGAGATAATGACTTTTGGGTTTTCGTTGGCTGTAAGCCATAATCAATATTTACAGAAATAAACAGTTGAAATAGATCACTCTGTTTGTACTCTTTATAATATATCCATTTCACTTTATGTATTGAATTTCTGAAATAAATTATCTTTTTGATGATATTCTAATTTATTGAGGTGCACTTGTATATAAGACATGCCCATTAGGACCTTGGAGTATTCTGAACTGAGTCGGGAGCTCTTTGTGAAGGTCACAGGGTCGTGACCCAGTTCCATGGCCCTGGTTATGTCAACAAAAGGGGAATATTGTATAGGAATTAACGTGACACCACCCGTGGGTTTCGGCAATGGGGATGGATGGCCGACTCTGAAATCAGATCCCCTGGGGCCGTTGATAATGCAGCTGAGATGGTTTTGCTCTCCACGGGTAGAGCAAGGACCCAGGGCAGTTTACGCAGTCTATGCTGGAAATAGGATATGGTGGGGTGCAGGACTGAGGGCGCAATAAATGACTAAAGGACACAATGATGAATCATTCCTTTACCTTTACTTGGTGGTTGTGGTTGCAGACCGTTGCACTTATTACAGATAATAATTGAGGTCTGGGCAGTCTGGAAACTATTGGGGATCCACCTAGCCAGGTGGTTGTAGAGACCTTCCTTCTGGGCAGTGCTACTTGGACCTCGCTGCCTAAAGCTCTGCTGCAGCCCTTTTCCTGCTTGTCTAGTCCTTTTCCCATATGGCAGGAAGCTCAAGCCCTTTCCAGGTGTCGCTTCGCCGTGGCGGCTCCGAGCTCTGCTATGCTGCTTGGCCGTCGGGTGTTGAGTAGGGTCAAAGGACTTGCAATCCTCTGCTCTCCGGATTTGGCTGCCAGGACTTCAGTACCTGAACAACTACGGACTCCGGCGTCTGGTTTCTAGCGCTCTCCTCTGGGGTGAGCCAGGTTACAGCTCCACTCCCCAGGGTCTCCTCGACTCCTCTCTGTCTCACTGGTCTTCCACTGTCCTGGGACGAGCTCCACTGGCTCCAGTCCCCAGGACGTCTGCACTGGTCTTCCTCAGTACTGCTCCGTACTGAACTCTCTGACTTTCTGCATAACTCCTCCTCCAGGCCAGAATTTATAGGGAAGCTCCCTTAAAAGTAAGTTCAGAGCTCCCCCTTCTGGTCTGGAGTCAGTACAAGTGTTGGATACTGGTGTTACCTGACTAGGGAACCCCTTCTTCCTTCCAGGCATGACATTACCCCCTGTGAGGAAGGCAATACCACTGTGGCAAACGGACCCCTGGGGTGTCACATATACCATAAGATTATCTCAGCACAGGAACATTTTTAACACACATGCAATTATGGAGATTAGTATTATTCCAAGATCTATTGATTAAAAGGAACTTTAACAGTAACTTTGTTTATGGAAAAAAATATTTTACTGTTGGTCAATTGCAAAAGTAAAAGGGAGTATTCATATTCATATAGCTGTTGTGTTTTGCCCCTGAGGGATTGCCCTGTACGATCACAGCATCCATGCCTGCTATAAAGCACATCCTGTTGCTTTAAAAGAATTATATGTCTGTTGTACTTGTGCGATATTAGATTTATCTGTTCCTAGTTATACCACCTGCCAGGAGCATAACTATTATAGGTGCAAGCCTTGCAATCACCCCCGGCTCTTGTGCCCCATATAAAAAAGGCTATTAATATTAAAGGCCTAGGATAGTTGGGAGTCCTGTTGAAAATCTTACATTGAGGACAACAAGCTTCATGTTACTGCCTTGCACATTTTTCACCATTTAGAGTATGTGCAGACAATCAGAATTAGCAGAGTTCTGCAATACAAGGACAGTGGATGGGATTTCTAGAAATCCTATGATGACTGTGCTTCTTTACTCTGCAGCATCATCTCACCTGTGGTGCAGGTTGCCATGCTTCCGCATCTCCACCGCATGTTAATTTATTGCTACGTAGTCGGATGCAATCTCGGCAGGTGAATGCAGGGAAGATCTGCCCTGCCACGAATGCTGCGTTCACCCCAACTTCATCTGCGGCTTCTCTTAGGTCCGGAGACACTGATGATGACGTCCATGATGCAGTGTCTTCATATCATCTGCATATAGCCTTAAACTCCTTTAGATAACTCTGTAAATCTTTGTCAATCTCATCTCACATTTCTTGTGAATGTGTGCAAGGGTTTCTTGAGTCAACAACCCCTGGTAAAAGAGGAAAACTCTCTCTTCATTCCCCTAGAGCACCCAGCAAGATTTCAATGGAGGCACTGCGCCATATTGAAGTGAGAGCTACCGGACACCCTGCCCATGGAAGCAGCTTATAGCAGTGTTGCATCATGAAATCCCTGGTGGTCTTTAGGTTAATTACAATATGGGGTATAAAATAAAATAAAGTAATGCCATGTGGCCTATGGATCCTAATGATGCTATTTAGAAGTTACCTCAGGGGAAATGGTGTATCAGTGTCCGCGCTACTGAAATCCCAAGAAAACGATCCGGAAACCATATGTAGGTTGCATCAATCATCCATTTATTCCTTTCCTACGCGTTTCAACACTGTCCTAGTGTCTTCCTCAGGGATATTACATGTCAGCTCTTAACAAGGTTTATATAGCCCCTGTACATGGCACTTAGGGGTGTGTTAGCACATGCTGATGATGTCAAAATCGTCATTAAAGTGGGCGGAGCCCAATTCGATGATGTCAAAATCGTCATCAAAGTGGGAGGAGCCTAATTTTTGGCTCCAAAACAGTAAAAACAAGTTTCTGTGGAGCATTTTACATCGTACAATGATATACAAGTTGATAAAAATATGACTAAACAAATGGTATAAAAAATGTTCTGAAATTTGCTGCGGAAAAGTAAATAAAACCTTCAGTAATAAGAACAGGAAAAAAAAAAAAAATAATAATAAAAATAATATACACTCCGATATGCCTCTGGGTGTATTAGGACTCTTGGTCATTTGGATGAAAAACATCCTCACTATTGGGTTGTGCCACCAGGGCAATTCATTAGCAAATAAAAGTGCTGAGAAGTTTGGTATTATCCTGTGAAGGTGGAATAGGAAAAAATATATATGGACAATATTATCTATATCTATGTAATTAAAAAACAACTTTATTATAAAATTATTCAAAATAATATAAATATATAAAAAATATAAAAAAATATAAATATATGAAAATGTATAAAATGATGAGGGATAAGAATATTTAAAAACTTAATATTCATCATATAAATATATATATATATATCTGAGAGGGATTTTGCTTAAAAGGTTTAAAATTATAGGAACTACTTATTGTTTATGTGAGGGGATCTTATAAAGATAAAATCAAATGTTAAAAATGCGTATAAACTAGTTTAAAATACTCATATTCATGGTTCAAATGTTGCACACCACTTAAGGAGCTGCTCTTATATCTAAAACCTTGCCAGTTCTAATCCTCCCAGTGGCATTTACATATAAAGCAAAACTCTTCCATCATAAAGTATAATTTATGTTGTAAAATTTCATTAGCAGGTATATTAACAATTTGCGTCACAAAATGGCGCTCACATTACACCATAGAATAATTCTGGATGCAGTTTCCATAGCAATAGGGTTTCAAAGTAGTTCAAATGTTCGCCTCCGGGGGCGACCAAAATACACGTTCCTATGTGTTTGAATTTCTGTGCAGTGCAATTGTTCGCCTCTAGGGGCGATCAAAATACATGTTTCTATGTAATCATACTCTGTTAGCTCATAGTAGTGATAGAATAGTGATTCCAAGATGTGTTGAGTTAAATATTTGTGTTCAGAAAAAAAATAAATACTAATATATAATAATAATAACTAAATTGGGGGTGAAAAAGTGATATTGTATTTTATATAAAATATTTCCACAAATATATAGTGACCTTATTATAAATAAATAAATAAATAATAAGGTCACTATATATTTGTGGAAATATTTTATATAAAATACTATATCACTTTTTCACCCCCAATTTAGTTATTATTATTATTATATATTAGTATTTATTTTTTTTCTGAACACAAATATTTAACTCAACACATCTTGGAATCACTATTCTATCACTACTATGAGCTAACAGAGTATGATTACATAGAAACATGTATTTTGATCGCCCCTAGAGGCGAACAATTGCACTGCACAGAAATTCAAACACATAGGAACGTGTATTTTGGTCGCCCCCGGAGGCGAACATTTGAACTACTTTGAAACCCTATTGCTATGGAAACTGCATCCAGAATTATTCTATGGTGTAATGTGAGCGCCATTTTGTGACGCAAATTGTTAATACACCTGCTAATGAAATTTTACAACATAAATTATACTTTATGATGGAAGAGTTTTGCTTTATATGTAAATGCCACTGGGAGGATTAGAACTGGCAAGGTTTTAGATATAAGAGCAGCTCCTTAAGTGGTGTGCAACATTTGAACCATGAATATGAGTATTTTAAACTAGTTTATACGCATTTTTAACATTTGATTTTATCTTTATAAGATCCCCTCACATAAACAATAAGTAGTTCCTATAATTTTAAACCTTTTAAGCAAAATCCCTCTCAGATATATATATATATATTTATATGATGAATATTAAGTTTTTAAATATTCTTATCCCTCATCATTTTATACATTTTCATATATTTATATTTTTTTTATATTTTTTATATATTTATATTATTTTGAATAATTTTATAATAAAGTTGTTTTTTAATTACATAGATATAGATAATATTGTCCATATATATTTTTTCCTATTCCACCTTCACAGGATAATACCAAACTTCTCAGCACTTTTATTTGCTAATGAATTGCCCTGGTGGCACAACCCAATAGTGAGGATGTTTTTCATCCAAATGACCAAGAGTCCTAATACACCCAGAGGCATATCGGAGTGTATATTATTTTTATTATTTTTTTTTTTTTTTTTTTTCCTGTTCTTATTACTGAAGGTTTTATTTACTTTTCCGCAGCAAATTTCAGAACATTTTTTATACCATTTGTTTAGTCATATTTTTATCAACTTGTATATCATTGTACGATGTAAAATGCTCCACAGAAACTTGTTTTTACTGTTTTGGAGCCAAAAATTAGGCTCCTCCCACTTTGATGACGATTTTGACATCATCGAATTGGGCTCCGCCCACTTTAATGACGATTTTGACATCATCAGCATGTGCTAACACACCCCTAAGTGCCATGTACAGGGGCTATATAAACCTTGTTAAGAGCTGACATGTAATATCCCTGAGGAAGACACTAGGACAGTGTTGAAACGCGTAGGAAAGGAATAAATGGATGATTGATGCAACCTACATATGGTTTCCGGATCGTTTTCTTGGGATTTCAGCAGCGCGGACACTGATACACCATTTCCCCTGAGGTAACTTCTGGATGATTCCCACGTGCATGTGGAAGGTGGAAGTCCTGCAGCAGCTGCATTTAATGCCAAATGCTTTTACACCAGTTGTGGGTCTCACAACTGTGCTAGGTGAGTGAATTCATACCCACCGCATACATTAGTGTCACTAGTGATAGGGCACTATTGCGCCTCTTGTTCCCCCCCCTATTTTTTTACAATGATGCTATTTGTAATTTTAGTTTTCCATAGTGTACACACAAATGTTTTCAAGTTGATGAGACTTCCATATAATATTTTACATTAGAAATAGTTTAGAGAAAAGCTGAAGTGTTTTCAGTAGTCACGTTGCTAATGTTTCTTTGAGCAGTACAACAGTAAGGTGTGGCTCGTAGTTTATTATTTAGCATTAGGTCAGATTAAGTGTCACATATACCTTGTGCTCTTAGTATAGTATAGATAACAATTCTTGTCGGCTCACCAGGTACCGAGGCTTCTAATTAAGACATTACATTTTTTTCCACTAAAAATGGTCAGAAAAGCAAAAAGTCAAATGGAAATCCTGATGGATGAAGGTATGTAATAGACACGTGGGCTTAGTTGCTTTTTTTTGCATGCATTATAATTTCAGCTCCGGTAGTATGATTTAGTCGTATGTCTCTTACTTTGCTTCTATGAGATATTTACCTAAAGCAATAATATAAAAACCTTATGTTTCCTAAACAGAGAAATGTACTTTTGATAATAGAATATAAATATATATATTCCAAGGCTTGGGCTCTATACATGTATTATTTTAATATATGTTTTAACATGTGCCTCTCCTTTCATGATTGAACTAAAACGTATTAAATGATTCTAGAAAAGAACAGAGGGGGAAATGTTCAATTGAGACTCCTTATATCCAACTATGACTTGCAACTTGTTTTTGATTTTTTTATAAAAATGTGGGAAAGGAAAAAGTAATTATTTCTGTATTTTCCACAGATATTGTTACCGTACTTCATTTATTTTGCTAGTGTTGAGAATTCCTAATATAGTAGCTTTCTATGTTTAATAACTACCTATAGTATGCAAAAAGGCTGTGCATACACAGCATGTACAGAGGGATATTCATACACTTCAGGACACTAGGTAGCTTTGGCATCCCAGGTTACATCTGAGAGTGTTTAGCAGATATTGAGTTTGCTATCCACTGTACATTATGAAGTCATTCATTCTGAATTCAGTTATCCTTACTATAATGCATTGGAATACACAGTATTATTATTTTAATACTCTTAAGACTGCATACTCACGATCAGGAATTGCAGTGTTTTGGACACAGCGTATTGCCGCTGTGTCCAAAACGCTGCATTGTACAGTACCAGCATAGAGGACGGGATTTCAAGAAATCCCATGCCCACTATACTACTTTCTGCCACAGCATGCTTTCAGCTGTGGTATGTGTTGCTGTGCTCCCGCAGATCAGCAGCATGTTAATTTTATGTTGTGGAGTTGGGAGCGATCTGCGAGTGAATGCATGGAGAACCTCCCCTACACTGAAGGCAGATCATGGGTACAGGACCGCTGCAGTCTCCCTGTGATCACCCGCGGCTTCCTTCACATCCGGAGGCACAGCATCTAACACGCAGTGCACCTGGATTGTGAGAACATACCCTAACTCATTGAATCAGTAGCTTGTTTCCCTCATTGGATAAAGTGGTTTTCCATTTTCACCAAATTGACTTCTAAGCACCAGAAAAATATCTAAAAGAACAAACACAGCAAGTAGTCACCCTCTCTAAGTTCCATTGCTGCTGTTCCAGCCTCAGCATTTTGGCTGCAGCAGCAATGTCACGTCAACATTGCACATTACCACTGTAACCAATCACTAAGCTCAATGACTCGTGTCCTCTACCTTGACACAGCTAGTGAGCACAGTGATTAGCTGCAGCGATGATGCATAAAGTCAACATTAAGTTACCACTGAGGCTGGAACAGCGGTGAGGAGTTGGCTCTGTGTTTGGTATTTTAGATATATTACAGCATTTGGGATTTACTTTTCTTAAAGGGAACCTGTCACTCCCCTGGTGCTTTCCAAAGTGAAAGCACCACTGAATGCAGTGTGTCTGCTGTATTCAGGGAAGGTGTCTCCTATGTCTCTACCACCCCTGCAACCTGTAAAAAACAATTTTGAAAGTTTTAAGATAAGAAGTCCGGAGGGACTTACTAACTTCTCAATCCTCGCTGTTTAGAGGGTCCTCCTGCCCCCCTGCCTTTCTGTTCCGCCTCCTCCTTGTGTGGGTCTCCCCTTCTCGCTGTGCACCTGCACCTCAGCATCTGAATTCACGCAGGTGCACAGCGAGGAATTGGTAGGAGCGGGTCCCGGCTTCTGGAACGGTGCATGCGCTGAAACGTCAGCGCCAGAGCCCGCCCTGCTAAAGATCATGCTGTATGCGTAGACTGACATGGGCGGTCTCCGGGTCTCCATTCTTCTCCACTTCACTGCTCTTATCAAGCCCTGCTGAGCATCATCATTCCTTCTCTTGTGCGTCCCCTATGTTGAAATTCCCGCCTCCTCCTCATAGCATGATGTGGAGCCGGATGTCATTTCCAGTCCGGTGCATTCTGGAGACTTATCAGGTGTACGGCCCGGCTTTAATAGTCGCACTGTGCTTGCATGGAGATGGACCGTACAGCCCATACATCCACACACTGCACAGGACCGGAACTAACATCCAGCTGCGTGTCATACCATGAGGAGGAGGCGGGAATTTCAAAACAGGGGGCGAGAAGAGAAGGAATGATGACACCCAGCAGGGCATGCTAAGAGTCTGGGATGGGGTTAGAATGAAGACCCCGAGACCACCCATCTCAGTCTAAGCCGTAGTCTTGAGCCCTCATTATTATAGGAATATGTAAGCTAATAAATCGTTTTTATCATGCATTATAGTGCAGTTTTAGCTCAGACAGTGATGGTTAGAGATAGGCTAGCAAGGTGCAGGGACAGGTAGTGGTAGGATAGGGGGTAGGAACGAGCTGACGGGTTCCCTTTATTCACTCTCACAGGTGCATGATAACATAGAAAGTGGGGTGACTAGTTTGAGGAAACTAACATCCCATCTACTACTCAAAACCCTAATTAGCATAGAAAAAATGAACGTTATAGATACTTTTTTTTAAATATTGAGTTACCGTAAGTGAATAACATTAGACAAGGCCGGGAATTTAGTCATACAGATGTGAACACTACTAGGTTGGAGGGCGAAAGGCATCTGTCAAATTTACTTTAATTCCTGGCCTCCATGGCTGTTATCTGTTTTTACTTTTTTATTTTATCTTCTCCCTCATCCAAGACCCATAATCCTTTATTTTTCTGTCTATGTAGCCAAATAGCAACATGAGAGCTTGTATTTTTGAAGAGTAATTCTACTTTTTAGTGGCACCATCAATTTTATCATGTGGCGTATTAGAAAGCACGACAAAAATTCCAACTTAAGCAAAATGGCAAATCCACAATTTTTTTTTTTTCAATTATCAATGTTCAGTAAAAAATTACTGAGAAATATGAATTTCCAGCTCAGTATAAATATGACAATACTAAACATGCAGCCTTTTTATTTTAATGATGAAAACAAATTCAGAAATTAGTTCAAACAAAAAATGTTTATGTAACCATTTTCTGAGACCTGTAATATTTTCAGCTTTTGGTCAGTGGGGCTGTGTGGGGCCTTATGTTTTTTTCAGCACTGATCTGATGTTTTTATTGATACCATTTTGAAGAATATACAATGTTTCGCTTCTCATTCCATTTTTTATGTAAATCTGGTGCTTCAAGTAATTTCCTCATTACACCGTTTACCTATCAGGTTAATTAGTTTTATATTTGGATAGATAGGACTTTTATAGATGTAGCAATTAGAGATGAGCAAACCTTTTAAAGTTTGGGTTTGGTTTACAAAATGGGCATATTTTCATCAAATAGTTTGGCGAACAGTTCGCAGAACTTCTGAACCCCATGCAAATCAATGGGATGCAAAATCAAGGGCATAGTAAACACTTTTGAAAGGGCATAAAAGCTGCCAAAACAGCTCACATTAGGGACAGACACCAGGAAAAGTGCCATCTATTACACCGAGTTAAAATGGTCATCATTGTGCATTATGGATACATGGAACAAGGCCTGGCCTAGTATTTCAAGCATCAAAATTGATGAGGAACAGGGAGATGATAGACAGGTGTAGGCATGGTGCACAGAGAGCCCTGCTAAATTCACAAAATACACAACAAAGAGACCCCAAGAAGAGTCTCCACATTTACAATAATTAGAGCCAGATACCACGAAAGTGGCATCGATTGACCCAGAATAAAAATTGTATAATGGCATAGCCTGCTTGCATGGCACAGGGTCTGGGACAGGGCCCGGCCTAGCATTTGAAGGTTAAACATTGATTAGTAATAGGGTGATGGGTGACACGTGTAGGCATGGTGCTCAGAGAGCCCTGCTAAATTCAGGAAACAGGCAAGAAGGAGACCCCAAAAAAAGTCTACACATTTTAAAAAATTAGGGCCAGATAACATCAAGTTGTCTTCAATTGATCCAGAATAAAAAATATATGAAGGCAAGATGAATACAGCACTGAAAATTACAACATCACCTAGTCTGCCCAGTCTTCCACAGGGGTGGAAAATTCTTTGGAGATCCATGACTTGTTCATCTTGATGAAAGTTAGGTGGTCTACATGGTCAGGGGACAACCTGATGCAGGACAAATCCAGCAGCACTGAAAACACGTTCTGAGAGAACGCTGTTGGCCGGGCTAGACAAAACCTCCAAGGTGTGACTGGCAAACTCAGACCACTCCTCCATTTTTGAAGCCCAAAATGCAAAAGGGTCCAAACCCCCCTGATAGCATGGATATTGAGCTCTAGATACCCCTACACCAGTCGTTCACTTTGTGTCAGACGTCTACTCAGTTCTGCTAATAGACAGGCTGGTTTGAAAAATTGGTAAAATACAGTTGTGGTTAAAAGTATTGACACCCCTGCAATTCTGTCAGATAATACTCAGTTTCTTCCTGAAAATGATTGCAATCACAAATTCTTTGGTATTATTATCTTCATTTAATTTGTCTTCAATGAAAAAACACAAAAGAGAATGAAGCAAAAAGCAAAACATTGATCATTTCACACAAAACTCCAAAAATGGGCCAGACAAATGTATTTTGTGTGAAATGATAAATGTTTTGCTTTTTGTTTTTTCATTGAAGACAAATTAAATGAAGATAATAATACCAAAGAATTTGTGATTGCAATCATTTTCAGAAAGAAACTGAGTATTATCTGACAGAATTACAGGGTGTCAATACTTTTGGCCATATCTGTAACTCCCAGAAATTGCTTTTGACAGTTACATTGCTGCTGCTGATATTTCTATGCTAAAGACTCAACTTCCCCTGGGTTGGGATTGCAGATCTGCTATGCCTACTGTGTCCCTCACTGCTGTGTTTGTAAAAAACAGGCCTAAGATTGTCTACAAGCTTTTTTTGATACTCCAGCATGCACATGTCGCTGTCCAGGGTGGGAAGCATCGAATATTAATGATACAGACATCATGTTGCAGATAGTGCAGCAAGAAGGTGCTCATTTGTTTGACAGATCCATGAGGCCCAAGTCCTTATTGTGTTGTGGTAGCTTTCTTCCTCCATCTTCCTCCATCAGAAAGGGGAATAATTTCTTCCCCATCTCCTGACAGTTCTGTGCCCATAATCTCTTTATCCTCATCCTCCATTTGTTCCTCAGCTCCTGCTCCAGTATTTCTGGTGCCATGAGTCCCCCTCTATCGCTCTACTCCACCCTGTCACATCCCCTGGTTGTGTGATGAGAGTTTGGACCTTTGAGATCTTGATATCCTTTCCGCATCCTTCTCTTCTTCCTCCTCCTCTTCCTCTAGTACCACCACCTCATCCCACAGACTTTTCAAAGTTTACTCTAGCATGATGATGACAAGAATAGTGATGCTGATGATGGCATTGTCAGCACTAACCATCTCAGTAGTCATTTCAAAATTGTGCAGAAAGGTGCATAGGTCCATGATCTGTGCCCACTTTGCAAGCATCATTTGCACCACATTCGGCTTGCTTTGAGACACTGTACATGCATGTCATTACATACGGCACCAGGGTTTGTCTCTGCTGCCACAGTTGCTGCAACATGTATACAGTAGCATTCCACCGTGTTGGTACATTGGATATCAACTGGTTAACTAGTTGTCTGAAAGACCTCTGTAGCGATGTTAGGCTAGGGTCACACATAAGCCCTTTTAGGCTTCATTTTTAGCATTTTTTTTTCTAAGTCCAAAAACTGATAGAAAAACGGACTTGATGTAATAAGCACCTTGTCCGTTTTTTTTCTGCACCTAAAAACATTACTAGGAACCTTTTTGACCCAAAACGTTGCTTGCAACATTTTTGGGGGCCGTTTTAAAAAAAAAAAAAAATGTTAACATGGGCCCTATGGAAAAACAGATCCGTTTTTTTTGGTGCCTTAAAAAATGGATCCGTTTTTTTAAGAATTTTTGTCAAAAAATTATTAAGTCTAAAAACATTCAGAGGTACAGGAGGCTCAAAAAGCACCCAAAAAGAAAAACAAATTGGTCATGGAAAACACTTCCAAAAATGGATTGCTATGTGTGACCCTAGCCTTAGTCAATAAACCACGAGGAAAGAATGATAGAAGTGAGCACAAAGTGACCGTGCCTTGTACAGCAGCTCATCCGGGTTGGGATAGTAGGAATTGCTGGACAACCAGGTTGAGAATGTGAGCCATGCAAGGCATATGTGTAAGTTTGCTGTAGCTAAGGACCGCCACCAGGTTCACATAGTTATTGCACATGGCCTTCCCTGGCTCCACGCATAGTGGAGACAACCATTGCTGAAACTTGCAAAGAAAAAAAGTGAAACCATCCATGGGATCTCCAAGTGTATCCAAGATAGAAAAAAAAACACTTTCCAGCTGGACAAAGAACACGATAAAAACTGCATCTGAAATGCGTAGCACCATGTCCCATGGTTCATTGATGACAGCAAATTAATGTTTTTAATCTGATGATTCCCTCACTTTTTAAGAAATTAAATAAAGTTGGAAATCTTTTATCAGACTTTTGGACCTGGAAAGTGTTTTTTTTCTATTGCTGATTCTTGGCCTCCATAGCTGTCAACAACTTTTCAGCTGTGTGACTAACATCTCCAACATATTTTAATCTTAATACTGCCTGAATGTGGTGAGCCCTGGCAGCACTGTACGGAGATGGGGGAATTCTGTTGAAACATTAAAGAAGAAGTTGAGGATGCAGCTGGAGGCCCTAGAGAAGATGAAGGAGGCAGATCAGTGGATGAAGACGTACAAGCTGGAGTTTATCCCAAAAGTCTTGGGGATTTTAAGGTTTGGGAAGTAGACTCTTCCCCACCTGGCCTGCAGCCACCAAAGTCACCCAATGCCCTGTGAGCGAGATATAACACCCCAAGCTATGTTTGCTTGTGCAGGTGACAGTGGTGATATACACCCTGTGACACACAGAGTTTTCTCAAGGAATAGGTGATGTTGTCTGTGACATGCTAATGTATCACAGGCACAGCTTTCTTTGAGAAGTAATGGTGACTGGGCAACTGATACTGTGTGGCTGCGATGGCCATCAGATTTTGGAAACCATCTGTATCCAACAGGTGGAAAGGTGGCAATTTTGTGGCCAACAAAGTGGTCAAATTCAAGCTTTTTGCTTTGGGATGTGTAGGAAGAAATAATCTTTACGTGACCACAACTGCGAGACCGAGGTTAGGTGCTGTGCTGAGTGAGGGTGGAGTAGGGTATACCTGACAAACTGCTGCACTGTGAGGAAGGTGCAGTCGGAGATGTTATAGTGGGTTGTGAATAAAGTAGTGTGCTAAGTATCTGAGATTGGTCAAAACCAGTAGGCGTGTCCACTTCCATATCACCTAATGGGCTCTCACTAGCCCACGACTGTAGCGGATAAACAAGTGGAGGTTCTGTAAATGGAATCCTGTCGAACAATATTTGCCTTAGTGATGCTGGAGGAAGAAGTAGCAGATATGCTTTATGTTGTGAATGGTGTTCGTTGAGGACCTATAGGCACAGTTTATAGTGCAGTATTTATGCCAGTGTAATGTATTTGCCTCTTCTGAAGTTATTTTTCGCAAACTGACATTGACAATAATCATAATGTAGAAGAGAAGCATTAGTGCATTTACTCTAATGCTTTTTGTAATCCAAACAGTTGCCAAACAAAACCCAAATGTGACGAATTTTCAGCAAACCATTCGTGTTCGAGGGGTCAAGCAAACAATCCAAAATTCTGGCCGGATTTAAAATTGGAGAGCATTTTGAAGCCATGTTTGCTAATCAATACTAGCGACATATGTTAAAAGACTTGCAGCAGTAATTGCAGAGAAAAGTCGTTTTACAAAGTAATGACTCAGGCTGATCGACTATAAATGCACCTCACAATTTTCATAATTAGATTTTTTTAAATATTTTAAAAGCTATTTATAATTTCAATTTCACTTACCAAATACTTTCTACTTAGTCTTGGTAAATCACTTAAAATCCTAATAACACACTGAAGTGTGTAATAATAATAATAATTTTATTTGTATAGAGTGTGAAGTAGCGCCGGGATTGCAAGACAAACGGCTGTGAGCTCGGTATCAATTCATACAGTACCCGCATTTATTGATGAAGCACAGCAGTGGCACCAGTCGCCGGGTTCCGGGACGCAGCCGGGTACAATGCATACGTCCCCCTGTACAGTAACACCGTCCCTTCAGGTTAGGAGTTCTCTCCGGTCTGGGTCGCACTGGTTTCTCGGGTTAGGCCGTGTTGTAACAGCACTCAGCCTCTCACGCCCTGGACCTGACCGCTCAGTAGTCCCTTCTGCCTCAACTCAGGCCAAAGCTCTCCACAGAGGGCCCCGCCCCGTCTCCTAACCTAGCTTTTAACCCCGTGTATCCCTTCGGGGAAAACCTACAAGCCCCGGCCTGGAGTGGAGTGTCCCTCTATCCTATATTCCATACCGGCTTCAATACGTGACAGTGCACATTCTGGGGGACACATAGCGCCCCTCGCATATGTTCTCCCTCACTGTCTCACACACCACCCCCTCTGTTCAAACGTGTGGGGTTGAACACCAGTCACCAAACAGGGTGCCCGGGACAGGGCATCCGCATTGCCTTGCAACGTGCCAGCCCGGTGCCCCACCGAGAAACTGAAGTTTTGAAGGGACAGAAACCATCGGGTGACCCGAACATTCCGTTCCTTGGTTTTCCGCATCCAGACCAGGGGAGAATGGTCCGTAACCAACCGGAACTGCCGCTCGAGCAAATAGTAGCGTAGGGTCTCCAAGGCCCATTTTACAGCCAAGCACTCCTTCTCCACCACGCTATACTTTTTCTCCGCCATGGACAGTTTCCGGCACAAGTAGGTGACCGGATGTTCGTCTCCGTTCACCTCTTGCGACAGCACAGCCCCCAGTCCCACCTCAGAGGCATCTGTTTGCACGATGAAAGTGCTCTTGAAGTTGGAACTGATGAGGACTGGCTGTCTGCACAATGCCACCTTTATATCCTGAAACGCCGCCTCCGCTTGGGGATTCCAGTGCACCATAACCGACTTCTTTCCCTTTAAGAGATCGGACAGGGCCGCAGTTTGTCCAGCAAAGTTGGGTATGAAGCGTTTGTAGTACCCAACGTTGCCGAGGAACGCCCTCACCTGTTTGGTAGACACCGGTCGGGGCCAATTTTAAATGGCCTCGATTTGATTTTTTTTGGCGTTTGACAACTCCTCGCCCAATCACATACCCCAGGTACCAGGCCTCTTCGAGACCCATAGCACATTTTTTTTGGATTCGCCATCAGGCCCGCGGCCCTGAGCGAATCCACCACTGCTTGCACCTGGGACAATTGCGTGTGCCAATCCTTATTGAAGATGATGATGTCATCCAGATTAGTGGACGCATATTTCTGATGGGGTCTTAACACTATGTCCATTAGCCGCTGGAATGTAGCGGGGGCCCCATGCAACCCAAAAGGCAATACGACATAGTGATAGAGGCCCTCCGGGGTAACAAAGGCGGTCTTCTCCTTGGCCGACTCGGTTAGCGGCATCTGCCAGTAACCCTTGGTTAGATCGAGCGTCGTGAAATACTGGGTCTTCCCCAGTCTTTCAATTAGCTCGTCCACCCAGGGCATGGGATAAAGGTCAAATTTCAACACCTCATTCAACTTCCGGAAGTCATTGCAGAACCGCAGAGATCCGTACTGCTTCGGAATCAGCACAATGGGACTAGCCCATTCACTCCATGATTCCTCAATTACTCCCAGCTTAAGCATTTGTCTCACTTCAGCCCGATGGCTTGTCATTGGGCCTCGGGTACCCGGTACGGTTTCATTTGCACCTTTACCCGGGGCTCGGTGACAATGTTATGTTGGATGACGGAGGTATGGCCGGGCAGGTCAGAGAATACATCTGGATTCTGCTGCACCAATTTTCGAGCCTCCCGTCGCTGGACCTTAGTGAGGGTGTCACCTATTTTTACCTCGTCGGCCCCTATCAGGGCTAACAGCGGGGAATCTCCGGTCAACCCAGCCGGGGGAGCCTCCATGATCAGGCACGCCCGGTCTTTCCAGGCTTTCAGCAAATTCACATGGTATAGCTGTACAGGTTTTCTCTTCCCGGGTTGGTACACCTTGTAATTCACTTCTCCTACCTTTTCCTGGATTTCATACGGCCCCTGCCATTTGGCCAAGAGTTTGCTCTCTGCAGTGGGCAGTAAAACCATCACTCGATCCCCCACCTCAAAAGGACCTGACGGTGGCCCTCCTCTTATACATGCGACTTTGAGCTCTCTAGGCCTCCATTAGGTGCTCTTTTACGAAAGGCATGGCCATGGTAATCCGGTCCTGCATATTAGCCACATGCTCAATAACACTCTTATAGGGAGTGGGTTCCTGTTCCCATGTCTCTTTGGAGAAATCCAACAACCCTCTAGGACAGGGGTCTCAAACTCGCGGCCCCCGGGCCACAAGCGGCCCGCCACACTCCCCAGTGCGGCCCGGGGCACCATGAAAGAAAAATGCATGCCCCGGGCCATTATGCATGCAGCCGCTGCGGTACCACTTTATTGTGACTACTGTGACAGGTACCGCCGGCTCAGCTCACACAAGCGCCTTCGCGCCTATACATTCACAGAAGCAGGCGGCCGGTGGACCAATCAGAAGCCGCCTGTGACGTCACAGGAGGCTTCTGATTGGTCCACCGGCCTCCTGCTTCCGTGAATGTACATGTGTGAAGGCGCTTGTGTGAGCTGAGCCGGCGGTACCTGTCACAGTAGTCACAATAAAGCGGTTCCGCGGCGGCTGCATATATAATGGCCCGGGGCATCAGGTGTGTATGAGTGAGTGTTAGAGAGAGAGTGTGAGTATGTGTGAGTGTATATGTGAGTGAGTGTGTATGTGTATAATAGTGAGTGTATTTGTGTGTATATGTGAGTGTGTATGTGTATAATAGTGAGTGTATTTGTGTGTATATGTGAGTGAGTGTGTATGTGTATAATAGTGAGTGTATTTGTGTGTATATGTGAGTGTGTATGTGTATAATAGTGAGTGTATTTGTGTGTATATGTGAGTGAGTGTGTATGTGTATAATAGTGAGTGTATATGTGTGTATAATAGTGTGTATGTGTATAATAGTGAGTGTATTTGTGTGTATAATAGTGTGTATGTGTATAATAGTGAGTGTATTTGTGTGTATAATAGTGTGTATGTGTATAATAGTGAGTGTATTTGTGTGTATAATAGTGTGTATGTGTATAATAGTGAGTGTATTTGTGTGTATAATAGTGTGTATGTGTATAATAGTGAGTGTATTTGTGTGTATAATAGTGTGTATGTGTATAATAGTGAGTGTATTTGTGTGTATATGTGAGTGTGTATGTGTATAATAGTGAGTGTATTTGTGTGTATAATAGTGTGTATGTGTATAATAGTGAGTGTATTTGTGTGTATATGTGAGTGTGTGTATATGTATAATAGTGAGTGTATTTGTGTGTATAATAGTATGTATGTGTATAATAGTGAGTGTATTTGTGTGTATATGTGAGTGTGTGTATGTGTATAATAGTGAGTGTATTTGTGTGTATAATAGTGTGTATGTGTATAATAGTGAGTGTATTTGTGTGTATATGTGAGTGTGTATGTGCATAATAGTGAGTGTATTTGTGTGTATAATAGTGTGTATGTGTATAATAGTGAGTGTATTTGTGTGTATATGTGAGTGTGTATGTGTATAATAGTGAGTGTATTTGTGTGTATATGTGAGTGTGTGTATGTGTATAATAGTGAGTGTATTTGTGTGTATATGTGAGTATGTATGTGTATATGTGTGAGTGTATTTGTGTGTATATGTGAGTGAGTGTGTATGTGTGAGTGTATGTGTGTGTGAATATGTGTGAGTGTGTATATGTGTGTGCGTGTATATTTGTATGTGAGTGTGTATATGTGTGTGCGTGTATATTTGTATGAAGCTTCTGCGCTAAATACTTAGGCTTTGACAGAGAAGCAGAGGTGCGTGTATGCGGCCGCTTTCAGCAGACGCTGTCCCTGGTTACCCGATGTGTATCCATACAGCAGCCTGCATAGTGTGCGCTTATCCCGAGCGCACAGGGAAACGCTGCTTGCAGTGTTTCCTGTGCGCTCTGGATAAGCGGTCACTATGCAGGCTGCTGTATGAACTGATTACCACGATACACATCGGGTAACCAGGGACAGCGTCTGCTGAAAGCGGCCGCATACACGCACCTGCGCTTCTCTGTCAAAGCCTAAGTATTTAGCGCAGAAGCGCTAAATACTGAGAGCGCAGGTGTGTGGACAAGCCCTATGTGAGTGTGTGTGAGCGAGAGAACATAAAGAACAGAGACCAGGACATTACTACAAGATGACAAGGGAGGGAACATTACTAAAAGATTGGGACATTACTACAAGATGAGGACCAGGATGGGAGACATTAATATAGGATGGGGACCAGGATGGGGACATTACTACAAGATGGAGACCAGGGTGGGGACATTACTACAAGAGGACCAGTATGAGGACATTAATACAAGAAGGTGATCAGGATGGGGACATTACTACATGATGAGGACCAGTTTGGGGACATTAATATACAATGGGGACCAGTATGGGGACATTACTACAAGATGGAGACCAGGGTGGGGACATTACTACAAGAAGATCATAATTTGTACTTTACTAGATTGAGCAAAAAATTCTGGTATTGCTAAAATGTCACTTAGGGTACCGTTACACGTCGCAACATTGCATGCAATGTCACTGGCAATTTGCTGGTTGCAGTGAAATCATGGACACATTGTTCTATTTTCTTGCTGTGTACAAATGTAACAATGTGTCCATGATTTCACTGCAACCAGCAAATTGCCTGTGAAATTGCATGCAGTGTTGCGACGTGTAACGGTACCTTTAGTCCTACAAGCAATGCGGCCCCCCGATATCAATTTTTTTCTACATGCGGCCCACCAACCCAACCGAGTTTGAGACCCCTGCTCTAGGATGTCTGCCGTACAATAACTCAAATGGGGAAAACCCCGTAGATGACTGCGGTACCTCCCGGATGGCAAACATCAAATAGGGAAGTAACATGTCCCAATCCTTCCCATCCTTGGCAACAACCTTTTTAAGCATAGATTTCAGGGTTTTGTTAAACCGCTTGACTAACCCGTTGGTCTGGGGATGGTACACCGAGGTGCGCAGCTGTTTTATATTCAGCAGTTTACACAGTACTGCGATCACTTTGGACATAAAAGGAGTCCCCTGATTGGTAAGGATCTCCTTCGGTATCCCCAGGTGACAGAACATAGAAAACACCTTCCGGGCAATAAGCTTAGCCTTTGTGTGGCATAGCGGAATCACCTCCGGTTATCGGGTGGCGTAATCGACAACCACGAGGATGTGTTGGTGGCCCCGAGCCGATTTAACTATGGGCCCTACCAAATCCATGGCAATCCGTTCAAAAGGCTCCTCTATAACTGGTAGAGGTACCAATGGACTCTGGAAGGTTGCGATGCGTATGGCTAGCTGACATTCCAGACAGGAGTCGCAGAACCTCTGGATATCCGCATACACTCCCAGCCAGAAGAATCGCCACAAGATGCGCTCTTGCATTTTTTAGTCCCAAAGTGACCCCGCAGCAGGTGGAGTGGGCCATCTCTAGGACCACCCGGCGGTGTGTCTGCGGTACTACCAGTTGCTCCACGACCTCCTCCCAGATTTTGTCCACTCTATAGAGCAACTTTCGGTCGATCACCATGCGTGGGAACACATTTTCGGCCCCCAGTTGCTGAGCCACCCCATTTACTTCTATTACCCTTTCCCGTGCCCAGGTCAGGGTGGGATCCTGCAGTTGAGCTGTCCCAAATGCTCCCCGAGGCACTCCCAGCTCTGGAATTGCTTGGGTCTCCTCGACCTCTCCTGCCAATACCTCTAGGGGCAACCTATCGGGGTGACACTCTATCCCTAGGTTGGCGACCCCTACGGCAGGTACCCCTTACTCGGGATCATTGGATTCGGCACCCCGATCCACTGGTGTTTGCGGAGGGCTACTCCTCCTACCCCATAGCGACCAAAACAATGGTAAATCTCTTCCCAGCACTACAAAACACTTCTGTCTGAGGTTATTTGCTCCCCTGGAGGGATTGTGGCTAGAGCAGCTCACATAGTGGTGCCCGACTTCCAGTCTGAAGGACCTGGCATGACGTCACCAACCAGCTGATCAGCGAGCACACGTGACCAGAAAACAACCCCTGGCGGTGGCGTTGGAATCAGAGATCACGCTGCAGCACCCGCTGTTACACTGAACCCCTTGGTTGTGTAAGGCTTGCACAACCATAACAGGTGAGCAGGGTGCCCCCCCATCTGTAAAGTAATCCCACTAGACCACCAGGTACTGCTCAATTGCGCCTCTCTCCCCCTTTTGTTTTTCTTGTGCCCAATGGAGCAGAGCATAGAGAGGAGGAGCTGGTGATCCATGGTATCGAATGCAGCGGAGAGATCCAGTAGGATCAACAGGGAGTATTGACCATTAGATTTAGCTGTTAGTAGATCATTAGAGACTTTAGTGAGGGCAGTTTCAGTAGAATATAAGGAGCGGAAGCCGGATTGTAGAGGGTCAAGTAGAGAATTGTCAGAGAGATAGCGGATCATACGGGAGTGGACCAAGCGTTCCAGGAATTTAGAGATGAAGGGGAGAGTAGAGACAGGTCTGTAGTTAGCAGCAGAGTTTTGGTCGAAGAATGTTTTTTTTAATAATTGATGTATGCTGGAGTGTTTGAAGAAGGAGGGGAAAACATCAGATGAAAGGGAAAGATTAAATATTTTAGTTAGGTGAGATGTGACAGCTGGGGAAAGGGATTGAAGGAGATGTGAGGGAATAGGGTTGCTGGTGCAGGTAGTAGGGTAAGAAGATGCAAGAAGTCACTTCTTCCTCTATGACTGGATCAAAGACCAAAAGACCGAAAGTGAGTTGGATGAAGTGCAGGAAGGAAGAAAATTCATGATGTTCTAAGGCTCATGCTAAATTCATGATGTTTTATTGGCTGTAAGGAAATTTCCTGTTCTAAGTGGTCAATTTTGTACTTAAAATAGTTGGCCAGTTCGTCAGCGCTGAGGCTGGTGGTTGGGGCCTGTACGCTTGGACTAAGGAGGGAATGGAAAGTGTCAAAGAGACGTTTAGGATTGT
The DNA here is from genome assembly GCA_033576535.1 of Allobates femoralis. NCBI lineage: Eukaryota > Metazoa > Chordata > Amphibia > Anura > Aromobatidae > Allobates > Allobates femoralis. The sequence goes on from JARQOC010000003.1 coordinate 543,501,610, forward strand.
TGGAAAGGCAGAAGCTGACCAGGGTGGACTCCTGGGAGGCCAATGGAAAGTGTCAAAGAGACGTTTAGGATTGTTGGCTAGTGATGTGATAAGGGTGTTGAAGTAAGCTTCTTTGGAGAGGTGAAAGGCGGTGTTGTATGTTTTCAGCATAAAATTAAAATGGATGAAATCTTCGGCCAGTTTGGATTTTCTCCAGAGACGTTATGCGCACCTGGAGCACCATAGGAGAAACCGTGTTTGCAGTGTTTGCCAGGGTTGCCACTGTCAGTGCCAAGTTGTTATAAGTGTAGGAGGTGCAGCTTTATCTAAGGCACTTTGTAGTGTTTCATTATAGAGTTTTAGAGCAGAGTCAGAACAAGAGAGGGAGGAGATGGGGCCAGTGAAGACTGTAAATTCTTCAGGTTTCTGAGTGTTAATGGCATGCATATTCCTATAGGTAAATGAGTTGGGGTGTCCTTGTACGGTTGACAGTACTTGACTGAGAATGAAAGGAGGTTAAGGTCAGAGAGCAGAAGAGGGCAATTAGTAAAATCATGCACTGAGCAGAGATCAGGTCCAATGTATTCCCAATCTTCATGAGTGGCAGAGTTAGAAAGTTGTGAAAGACCAAGAGAGGAGGTTAGGGTTAAAAGATGAAAATCAGATGAAGAGGTGGGGCTGTCAATAGGAATGTTAAAGTCCCCCATGAAGAGAATGGGAAGGTCGCAGGCTAGAAAGTGTGGAAGCCATGTAGCAAAGTAATCAAGAAACTGACGTGGGGGCCTGGAGGGCGATAAACCACTGCTACTCACAGGGAGAAGGGCATGTAGAGTCTTACAGTGTGTACCTCAAAAGAAGGGAAGATAAGTGAGGGGACAGGTTGGATAACCTGAAAAGCACAATCTGTTGACAGCAGCAGACCAACACCTCCACCTGGTCTGTTCTCAGGTCTAGGAGTATGAGAAAATTGGAGGCTACCACATGAAAGAGCAGCAACAGCGGTAGTATATGACTGCTGAATCCAGGTCTCTGTAAAGGCCCAGTTACACACACAGATAATTGTGCAGAGATTGTTTGCAGATCTCTGGTTGCAGTGAAATCATGGACACATTGCTCCATTTGTACACGGCCACAAAATGGAACAATGTGGCAATGATTTCACTGCAACCAGAGATCTGCGAACAATCTCTGCACAATTATCTGTGTGTGTAACTGGGCCTTTAGAGCAAGGAGGTTAATGTTATGTGAAAGGAAAAAGTCGTGGATGTAGGAGAGTTTGTTACATGCTGAGCGAGAGTTCCAAAGGGCACAGTTGAATGAGACAGATGGCCTGCAAGGAATATCAATTAAATTCCTGGAGTTTCTGAGAGTAGTAGGCAAGGAGTTAAGTTTACTATGATAAGAAGGGCCTGGATTTGGTTCAATATCCCCTGCAACTAGGAGCAGAAGAATAAAGAGAGTGAGTAGATGGTTAAGGGGTTTGTGAAGCCGTCTCTTATGTTGTATGGTGTATGTTTGTAGGAGTAACATGAAAAATTGTAGAAAAATTTACAAGGTATGAATTATTTTCAAGACAGTAATTATACAGTCAGTGGTTTATTTCATAATGCCTATATTTCAGTCAACAGGATTCTCATGACAGGGTCCCTTTAGCGACAAATAAAGAGACAGCTGCACTCAGAAATACTTAAGCATGCAAGTAATGAATATAAAAATATGGACATGTTTTACTGCTAAGGAAATATATGAAAACATTGAGATACTTAGCATATACAAATTACCATTTTTATATCTACTCAGTAGCCATGTCATGACATACCTCTTTACTGGATTCCTACACTAAGCTAAAGCCTTTCTGCGGATTTAAAATAAGCTCCTTTTATATGTTTGGATAGGAACCTGCTAATAGAGAATAAAATCACCTAAGGCTAATGGGAAAAAGAGTGCACAGTCAGAAAGCATGACCGCATAATCTAAATATGAAAACTGACGGCACTCCCTAACATGCAGTCTGAACAGGTGCATACTGACCATGGCATATTTATGACTCTCAAATATAGGCTAGGGTCACATTTACGTTTTTACCCTAGCCTACTGGATTGCGCTGTCTGCAGCGTTTCCTGTGCGGCGCTGTGAAGCGCACTCCCAGCAGCTTCCTGTGTGACTGGTTGGGAAGGTAAAGATCGGGTAACTAGGGCCAGCGTTATCCAGCATCGCATAGCGGTAACGCTATGCGGTGCTGGGAAAAATACTAAGTTAAAAGCGCAATCCGGTAGGTTAGGGTCAAATGTAAATGTGACCCTAGCCATAGAGACAGTTGCACTCTGAAATGCTGAAGCATGCAAATGATGAATATAAGAATATAGACATGCATTGCTACCAAGGAAATATACAGTGCGTTGTGAACTTTTCAACCTTTTACCACATTTTAGGCTTCAAACATAAAGATAGAAATTCTAATTTTTTGGTGAACAATCAACAACAAGTGGGACACAATTGTGAAGTGGAACTAAATTTATTGGATATTTTAAACTGAAAAAACTGAAATGGGGCGTGCAATATTATTTGGCCCCTTTACTTTCAGTGCAGTAAACTCACTCCAGAAGTTCAGTGAGGCTCTCTGAATGATCCAGTGTTGTCCTAAATGACTGGTAGTGATAAATAGAATCCACCTGTGTGTAATCAAGTCTCCGTATAAATGTACCTGCTCTGTGATAGTCTCAGGGTTCTGTTTCAAGTGCAGAGAGCATCATGAAGACCAAGGAACACACCAGGCAGGTCCGAGATACTGTTGTGGGGAAGATTAAAGCTGGATTTTCATACAAAAAGATTTCCCAAGTTTTAAACATCTCAAGGGAGCACTGTGCAATTGATCATATTGAAATGGAAGGAGTATCAGACCACTGCAAATCTACCAAGACCCGGCCATCCCTCTAAACTTTCATCTCGAACAAGGAGAAGACTGATGCAGAGATGCAGCCAAAAGGTCCATGATCACTCTGCATGAACTTCAGAGACCTACAGCTGAGGTGGGAGAGTCTGTCCATAGGACAACAATCAGTCGTACAATGCACAAATCTGGCCTTTATGGAAGAGTGGCAAGAAGAAAGCCATTTCTCAAAGATATCCATAAAAAGTCTAATTTGAAGCTAGCCATAAGCCACCTGGGAGACACACCAAACATGTGGAATAAGGTCTGGTTAGATGAAACGAAAATCAAACTTTTTGACCACAATGCAAAACGATATGTTTGTCGTAAAAGCAACACAGATCATCAACCTTAAAACACCATCCCCACTGTCAAACATGGTGGTGGCAGCATCATGGTTTGGGTCTGCTTTTCTTCAGCAGGGACAGGGAAGATAGTTAAAATTGATGGGAAGATGGACGGAGCCAAATACAGGACCATTCTGGAAGAAAACTTGTTGGAGAGTCTGCAAAAGATTTTAAATACGTTAGTCTAGGACCGTTCTGATAGGGGTCACCGTGGAGTGGTAGAACGGCTTCCGTACTTTTTTGCAAAAAACGTACTAACTAAGAACCCTGCTGTTGATACTATTTTGCACTTGCTTTTTTACTCTTGAAGCAGTGATACATTTTTTGGACGTTTTTTGCACTCTTTTTGTGATATATATTCTTGGTGGAGTGAACACGGTTTACAGCCCTGTTCACATTGTGATCTGGCTCAGTATCAGTTTTTTCATTAGTTTCTTGTCTTGCAAGTTGAGAGGTGCTCCACCCCTTCTCACTGAGCCTGAACACATAAATTGCTGTTTTTACCTTGTGTGCCCATAATGAATCTGGCCCTGCTGCACCCTGCATCTATGAGGTATGTTCACACTAGATCAGGTTTTAAATACGTTAGTCTAGGACCGTTCTGATAGGGGTCACCGTGGAGTGGTAGAACGGCTTCCGTACTTTTTTGCAAAAAACGTACTAACTAAGAACCCTGCTGTTGATACTATTTTGCACTTGCTTTTTTACTCTTGAAGCAGTGATACATTTTTTGGACGTTTTTTGCACTCTTTTTGTGATATATATTCTTGGTGGAGTGAACACGGTTTACAGCCCTGTTCACATTGTGATCTGGCTCAGTATCAGTTTTTTCATTAGTTTCTTGTCTTGCAAGTTGAGAGGTGCTCCACCCCTTCTCACTGAGCCTGAACACATAAATTGCTGTTTTTACCTTGTGTGCCCATAATGAATCTGGCCCTGCTGCACCCTGCATCTATGAGGTATGTTCACACTAGATCAGGTTTTAAATACGTTAGTCTAGGACCGTTCTGATAGGGGTCACCGTGGAGTGGTAGAATGGCTTCCGTACTTTTTTGCAAAAAACGTACTAACTAAGAACCCTGCTGTTGATACTATTTTGCACTTGCTTTTTTACTCTTGAAGCAGTGATACATTTTTTGGACGTTTTTTGCACTCTTTTTGTGATACAGATCATCAACCTTAAACACCATCCCCACTGTCAAACATGGTGGTGGCAGCATCATGGTTTGGGTCTGCTTTTCTTCAGCAGGGACAGGGAAGATAGTTAAAATTGATGGGAAGATGGACGGAGCCAAATACAGGACCATTCTGGAAGAAAACTTGTTGGAGTCTGCAAAAGACCTCAGACTGGGATGGAGATTTATCTTCCAACAAGACAATGATCCAAAACGTAAAGCAAAATCTACAATGGAATGGTTCAAAAATAAACGTATCCAGGTGTTAGAATGGCCAAGTCAAAGTCCAGACTTGAATCCAATCAAGAATCTGTGGAATCTGTGGAAGAGCTGAAAACTGCTGTTCACAAACAACCTCACTGAGCTCGAACTGTTTTGCGAGGAAGAATGGGCAAGCATTTCAGTCTGTCGATGTGCAAACCTGATAGACACATACCCCAAGCGACTTGCAGCTGTAATCGCAGCAAAAGGTGGCGCTACAAAGTATTAACTCAAGGGGGCTGAATAATATTCATGCCCACTTTTCAGTTTTTTATTTGTTAAAAAAGTTTAAAATATTTAATAAATCTTGTTCCACTTCACGATTGTGTCCCACTTGTTGATTGTTCACAAAAAAATTTGAATTTCTATCTTCAGTTCAAGGGGGACAAATACTTTCACAAGACACTGTATATTAAAAATTGAGATACTTAGCATATAAGAATGGCCATTTCTTTATCTGCCCAGTAGCCACGTCATGGTGTACCTCTTTACTGGCTTCCTACACTAGACTAAAGCTTCTCTATGTTAAGTATATCAATTTATTCACCCATTTCCTTAGCAGTAATGAAATGTGTATATTCTTATATTTATGGTTTGAATGCTTTAGCATTTCAGAGTGCAACTATATCTTTATTTGTCATAACATACATCATGTTCAGTATGCATCTGTTCAGACTGCATGTTAGGGAGTGCTTTCAGCTTTTATTTAGTTTATAGGATCCTGCCTTCTGACTGTGCACCCCTATTCCATTAACTCTAGGTGATTTTATTCTCTATTATTAGGTTCCTATCCGCCCAAACAAATGGAGATTTTTTTAAACCCAGATAAAGGCTTTAGTTTAGGAACCCAGTAAAGAGGTACGCCATGATATGGCTACTAGACAGATAAAGAAATGGCAATTTAATATGCTAAGTATCTATGTATATTTTTCATATATTTCCTTACCAGTAATGTATGTGAGTCACCCACCAGGGTTGTGAGGTACTCGGAACCGGGACGCAGTTCTGCTGGGGAAGTCATGGTAGTCGAGACCCGGCTCTGTGACCCTGGGTGAGTCAATTAAAAGCGTTGAAAATAATACATTTGGAAATTGTCATGACACCACCAGTGGTATGTGGCTATGGGTAGCCACCGCTGCAGTTGGGACCTCTGGGGATGATAGCAGTAGCATTCAAGATGTTGAGCCCTCCATGGGTAGAGCAGGTCCCCAGGGCAATCGTGAAGTCTTTGGGTGAGCAGGGGTGCAGGATTCGCAGTCACAGACAGCCTCCTGCTGCCGGATCACAAATCAGTCTACCTCCTCTCAGGCGCAAGAAATACAGTCTAAGACAGTAGCAAACTTTAACCAGCTTTACTCTCTTTTCCTTTGCAGATGGTACAGGTTACAACAGTTCAACAGCGGCTCCGGTGTGGTCTAAGCAGCCGGGATGGTTCGTTTGTCAGCATCACCCCCTTTCGTGTCTCTTTGGGACCTTTTAAGATAAGATAAGATAAACTTTATTGATCCCGGAGGAAATTACAGTATTTTGGTCTGTTCCACATGCTAGCTACAGTCCAGCAGTCACAGGCTTTCAGTGGGTGACTTTTCGGGTCCCCTAGCCCTAATACGGCCTTCCTTTGACACTGCACCAGAGGTTGGGTCTCGGGACACAAAGACCCCGCAACCCGCAAGAATTTGTGGTTGGCACATACAGTGTCCTGGCCACTTCAGGAGAGTCGGCACTCTGGTTCCGGCCCAGTCAATCAGTGTCCTAGCTAACTCAAGCATACCTGAACTCCTTCTGTCTTTCACCAAGGTCTACAGCCTTGGACCCGGGCAAGTGCCATAGTGGCATAGGCCACCGGGTTCGGGTTCTCTCAGTTCTGTATGATGGTCTCGCTTCTCCTTCTGACTGTTCTGGGTTTGTCTGGGTTGGTCTGGTCTTGTCTTGTCTTCTCACTTGTCTCCTCACTTGACTCCACACTCACTAACTGCTGTCTCTCTGCTCTTCATGTTGTCTGTCCTTTTTGTTGTGTTTGTACCTCCCCGAACCGGGTCCTTCTCTAACTTTCCACCCACCACCTGGCTCCTCTCGCTATCCCGTTGTTGGACATAGAGTACCTAGACTTAGGATCTGGAGTGTGTTGGGTGTGTGTGGGGAGACCAACTTACCAATCCCGGCTGCTGCGCCATCTAGTGGTGACCGGTCCACAGGGGCATCACATATGTCTATATTTTTATATTCATGATTTGCAGACTTTAGTATTCCAGTGTGCAGCTGTCTCTTTATTTGTCATAATATATGTCATGCTCTGTATGCACCTGTTCAGACTGCATCTTAGCGAGTGCCATCAGTTTTTCTTATTTAGGGTTCCTTTTATAACCTGTGCTTGCTTTTATCCAACAAAAACCTCAATTGCTTAATACCAGATGATAGTCACAGCAGTATTTTACTTGTTAGAGGACACAGTCACAGGATCAGCACAGATTTTTAATAATTTTAATATTATTTAATAGTATGTTAATCTATTAATATTATGATTATGTTTTCTTCACAGTTGGGATAGATATAGATGCTATGGATGATCTAGATAGTTCAGAAACTGAAAGTGATGGTAAGTAATATTACAGACGATCCATGTTGATTTTACCTATGTTGCTGTCATAGAAATGACTATGGTGGAGAGATTCTGTGTAAACACAAAGGAGACAAGCGAGGCGCAGAATAGTGCCCTATCAATGATGACACTTATTAGACACGGTGATATGCAGTGTCCACTCACCTTTTTCAGGTGTGTACCCCCACAACCAGGCTTGAGTGCCTTAATACAGCGGCCGCTGGACCTCCACCGCCACTGCATGTATGAAACGATGATCTGAAGTTGGAAAAAAAGGTGTACCACGGTCCGCGTTGCTGTGACATAAAAGGATCACAGGGAGGACAATGCTTTGATAAAAACTCCTTTATTCTTTCTCTCCTTCTCTCCTACGCGTTTCGGAGCCACATCCGAGCTCCTTCCTCAGGGATATCCTTGAGGAAGGAGCTTGGATGTGGCTCCGAAACGCGTAGGAGAGAAGGAGAGAAAGAATGAAGGAGTTTTTATCGAAGCATTGTCTTCCCTGTGATCTTTTTATGTCACAGCAGCGCGGACCGTGGTACACCTTTTTTTCCAACTTCAGATTATGGTGGAGAGATAGCAGTCAAACCCTGCCCTTTGTGCTTGAAGCAGACTAAATGCTCTACTTTTAAAGGCAGTCTGTCAGGTCATTTTTCAGTATGATACTAATATTACCCTTGAATAGGGCCTGGCCAGACCTTTTAAAAACATATCAAATCATCATTGTACACTTTCTAGTTTCCATGCTATAAGCATTTTCACACCCTGCATGCAACTCCTGCATTGGTACTCTCCCTTATATTCACAGCTGAATAGTATGGCTGTGTAAGTGTTATTTAAAAATCCACACCTATCCAAGCTGGTGTTCTGTCCCTCCCCTCTGTGCTCTGTCCTGGGAGGGGGGAGGTGTTTTGTCTTACACTGTGGTGTCTGTAAGATTTCTAATATATGAACATTAGTTTTCCTGCAGACATGTAATGTGTGTTTCTGCTGAGCAAATGATCAAATGTCCTTATAGTCACACAGATATATCTCAGACTGCAGACACTATACACATGCTTCAGAGACAAACAATGACATGAAGAGCTGCAGCTAAAAGCCAACACTTACTCCCCCTCCTGTCTGCTCTGCAATGAGTCACACAGAAACATAACAGAGGGCAGGGCAGTTTAATGATGCATGAATATTAATTTCTTCTGGAGTGGGCAGCAGAGAGCTCATTGTGATTGACAGATGGAATTAATCTTTTATTTAAAGCTTACACAGGATAGGATGGGAGTATAAATATTAGAATTACATAGGTCAAGGTCACACATACCATCCATTTTATGGCTAAATCCGTTTTTGGGAACATTTTGGACATTTTTTTTCAAAGTCCAAAAATGGATGTCCGTTAACGCATATGCATTTTTCAAAAAACGCATGCGTTTTTATGCAGCAGCCCAAAAATGCTGCCAGCGTTCTTTAAACAAACGCATTCTTTTTTTTTTAACATGCATTAACGCATGGCACATATAGGCACTATGCGTTAATGCATGCAAAATTTCCAAAAAACGTCCTGGACCTCAGGGGACACTATTGGCACCCTTAGAATAACGGATTCTGTTTTCTATGGGCTTAAAAAAACGGATTTGTATGTGTGAACCTGGCCATAGAGAGAGCTAAGAGAAAGGAATTAGAAAATTATAGCAGTAAGGCTAGGGTCACACTTAGCATGAGTTTTTTTAGTGCCTTAAAAAAAAGCATGCGTTTCTGCATGCATTTTTTCATTTCAGCATGCGTTTTTTTAAGGTATCTGATGGCACCCTGCGTTTTTGCATGCGTTTTTATATCAGCACCCAAAAATAGTGCAAGCAGAGCTTTTTGGTGCTGTTTTAAAAACGCATGCGTTTTTTAGAAAATGCATGCGTTTTTTTAACATGGGCCCCTATGGAAAACGCATGCGTTTTTGGATGGTACTAAATGGTACTAATGTACCATGCGTTTTTGCTTGCGTTTTTGATGTCAGCTAATCACATAAGTGCAAAAACTCATGCCAAAAACGCAAGGCACTTTAGACATGCGTTTTTGCTATTAAGACATGCGTTTTTGCTATTAGCACATGCGTTTTTTAACATGGGGGCCTATGGGTGCGTTTTTACATGCTTTTTTAAAAATGGAGGTCTCCAAAATAGCATGAAAAAAACGCAAGTGTGACCCCAGCCTTACATATGGATTTTAGACTTGACACATTCCCTTTGAGCTAGATTATTTGGCGCAGCAAGAAGAATCAGCTCTTTCAACTTGCAAACATCTCTATCTTATAGCACTACTCTTCACATCAGACAGATCTTTGTGTTAACCCTAATACGCTTTTTGTCTCAAACAAGTGACAGTCACATATTTGTGTTTCCCCTAAAAGGCTTTTTTTTTACCTTAAACAAGTCACTGCCAAATCTTTGTTGTTCCCCAAAAAAGGTTTTTTTAGGCCTCGAATAAGTGATTACCAAATCATTGTGTTGTCTTTATTATTCCCATAAAAGGCTTTTTGGGCCTCAAACAAGTGATTAACAAATTTTAAATGCTGTTTTACCTGAATTGAATAAAGTTTCAATCAATGCCATTGATGGAGACTTTTCTTGGAGTGACTTTATTGTGCATTTTCTGAATTTAGCAGGGTTCTCTGAGCACAATGCCTACACATGTCAGTCATCCTCATTGCTAATGAATGTTTAACCTTCAAATGCTAGGCCAGGCCCTATTCCAGACCCTATGCCATGCATTCAGGCTGTGGCAGTATACTATTTTTTTTCTCAATTGATCAAGTCAATTGATGCCACGTTGATGATGGTATCTGTCCCTAATTTTTTGAAATGTGGAGACTCTTCTTTTGGTCTTCTTCTTATCTGTTTTGTGAATTTAATAGGGCTCTGTGAACACGATGCCTACATGTGTCATTCACCCCCCTGTTACTTCAAATGCTATGCCAGCCAATGTTCCAGACACTGTGCCATGCATGCAGGCTGCGCCATTATACAATTTTTATTTTGGGTCAATTGATGCCACTTTGTTGGTAGTATTTGGCCCTAATTTTTTGAAATGTGGAGACTGTTATTGGAGTGTTTTTTTTGTGTGTTTTGTGGATTTAGCAGTGCTCTCTGAGCACCATACCTATACCTGTCACTCATCTCACTGTTCCTGATTAATGTTGAAGCTTGAAATACTGCGCCATGTCCTGTACTATGCATCTATTATGCACAATGATAACTCTGAGGAATAGATGGCACTTTTCCTGTTGTGTGTCCCTAATTTGAGCTGTTTTGACAGCTTTTGGGCCCTTTTTAATGTATTTTCTATGGGCTTGATATTTCCTCCCTTTGATTTCAATGGGATTCAAAAGTTTGACGCACAGTTTATCTAACAGTTCAGCAAACATATGCCAATTCGGCAAGCCAAATTGAGCACAAACTTCAAAAGCTTCACCTATCTCTAGTAGTCCTTGTTCACACATACCATCTTTTTTGCCATTCTCTGCGTTTTTTAGCTGTTTACAAAAAATACACATGCGTTGACACATGGTGCACTTAAGTGTAGCTGCGTTTTTTAACAAAACATGTGTTTTTTTCCACCATTCCAAAAAACACTGCATGCAGCGTTTTTTGGGGTGCTGTAAAAAACTGCATGGGTTGTTTAAAAAACGCATGCGGTGTTTTAACATGGGGCCCTATGGGAAACGCATGCACATGCATTAACGCATATGCGTTTTTAATGAAAAAATGACTAAGTCCAAAAACTTCCCAAAAACATTCAGAACCTCAGGGGACACTATTTGGCACCCTTACAAAAAAACTGTTTTTCTAAGGGCTAAAAAAATAAATTGGTATGTGTGAACAAAGCCATAGAGTGCAGTTTACAGTACAAGCAGTAAAGAATTTTCTAAGGGCCTTTCCCTGTGAGGACCTGATCTACTCATACATCCACCTTGGTAAAGGCTGGTAAGTTTACCCCCTTACAATGGCCTTGTTCACACATACCAATGCGTTTTTTTAGCCCTTAGAAAAACTGATCAGTTTTTCTAAGGGTGCCAAATAGTGTCCCCTGTGGTTCTGAACGTTTTTGAGAAGTTTTTGGACTTAGTCATTTTTTCATTAAAAACACATATGCGTTAATGCAGGTGCCTATATGTGCCATGCGTTATCGCATGCGTTTCCCATTGGGCCCCATGTTAAAAAAACGCATGCGTTTTTTAAACAACCTATGCGTTTTTTTTACAGCACCCAGATCCAGATCCGGATGCTGTGAACGCAATTGTCTTCAGACATTCAGCAATCCGGGAACCGGATTGCTCAGGATTGCCGCAGGGATGAGCAAATTGTTCTGTGTATAGTAAAACTAATTAATTAATAAATGCTTGTACAATGTCTCTAGGGGGTGACCAGTCCCCCTAGAGACCTTACACCCACTCAGGTGGGCATATACTGCTATAATCTGTTATGTACAACAGCTGACTCCTGTCAGCTGTTGTACAGTTTTATGAATGAAAGCGTCAAGCTCCTCAGAGCAGCGTCATGAAAGGGGCGGGGCTAAAATCATGTCAAAGTGGTAGCCCTGCCCCTTTCATGACGCGGCCAGGCTCTCAGCACTGCAGCAAGCCGAGAGGGAGTGTGCATAATTACAAAGCAGGCGGAGGGAGTAGCAGACAGGCCCGCATTTTGAGACTTTTTCAGAAACAGAGAACTCACACAGGACGAGGTGAGTATAACCTCTTTTCTCTACTTTACAAAATCGTTTTTTTCTGCAAAAGGGATGGCTAGAAATTATAAAAGGGGTGCAGGGACAGGTATAAAGATGCGGGGGGGCAGTTTGTGGGGTCAGGTTCCCTTTAGCAATAGTAAGCGCGCCGCTCTGAGGAGCCCGGCGCTTTCATTCATAAAACTGTACAATAGCTGACAGGAGTCAGCTGTAGTACATAACAGATTATAGCAGTATATGCCCACCGGAGTGGGTGTAAGGTTTCTAGGGGGACTGGGCACTCCCTAGAGACATTGTGCAAGCATTTATTTATTAAATAAATACTTTTACTATACACAGAGTACTTTGCTTATCCCGGCGGCAGCCGGGATAAGCAAAGTATATGCGGGAACCACATGCTCAGGATTACACATCGTGAGCAATCCGGTTCCCGCATTGCAGATACCAGAACTGCTCTGAAAACTGCAGCCTGCATGATTTTTCACACAGGCTGCAGAGCCGGAGACGGAAATCGGATTGCTTGTGAAGCAATCCGGTTTTTAGCATTGGCTCCTAAGAGGAGCGTTTCTTGATCCGGTTTTGAGCTTTTTGAAAGCTCAAAACCGGATCAGGCTTTAAAAAAAAAAACGCAAATGTGACCCTAGCCTTTCTCTCTGTCTCTCTCTCTCTCCCCGAACAAAGATGCCATCATTAACTAAAGTAAATCATATTCTTTTAGATGAAATTACTATTTTTGTTAGATTTTTTTAAAGCTGATGACAGGTATTACACTAATGATAAAGGCTGAACATTTCACTGGTTTTAAGGCTGTTTTTATTAAGATTTTTCCTTCATGTTTAGACTCCAGAACCCAATATTTAAACAGACAGCAAATACGGTACCAGAAAACAAAATATGACAAAAACGACGACACTGATAGCGATGATGATGATGATGATGAAGATGATAACATTAATTTTCCAAAAAGAAAAAGAATTGTGAGAAAATCTACCAGAAGAAGAAAAGTAGAAGATGAACAAGACTCTGAAACAGAATCTGAGGAAGAGGAAAATAAAAATAAAAGTAAAAGGAATGGAGTACAAAAGAACATTAAGAAAAACAACACAAAGACAGGCAAAACTAATACAAACAATGAAAAAACTTCAGATGAGACCACAGGAAAAAATAAAAATAAGCCAGAGGATCGTAAAAAAAAGAAAAGAAAAAGTAGTAGGTATGAAAACTGCACATTTAAATACAACCTCGATTCTCAAAGAGTTTGGATGTTGTGTAAAATGGAAAGAAAACAAGTATGCCATGATTTGGAAATCTTTATATCCAATTTTATTCACAACATATTGTAAATGGCTGGTGTCACACTTGATCCGTTATTGGCCTTGCACTTTTTTGTTCTAAGTCCAAAAACTGATGCCAAAACTGATGCTGCACTCAAGTGTGACTGAAATGGTGTCAGTTTTTTTACTGGACCCAAAAAACGCTGCTTGCAGTGTTTTTGGGTGCAAGAAAAAAACGGATCCGTTTTTTTTAAATGGGGCCCTATGGAATCTGGTTTTTAATGGCACAAACAACCGGATCTGTTTTTTAAAGGATTGTTTAGGGTAAAAATGACAGAGTCCAAAAAACGCAGAGCTGCACTGAAGGGTCAAAAAGCACCCTGAATAAACGGATCAGTTATTGAGAGCAAGGGAAAAAACCCACGCAAGCACGGTGAGAACATACAAACTCCTTGCAGATGTTGTCCTTAAAATATGGATACCACTGAAACAGATGCTAGAAGGAGTCTAAAGTATCTCCATCTATTTCATTATAGTGTGTTTCATCTGAATCCCATTTTGTAGGTCTTTTACAGAAACCTGAAAGGAGGTTCTTAGCATAAAGTAAAAGAATGTGATCTTAGCCATATACTAAAGTGATCCTAATATGTAGCCAAAAATATTACCAATGAATACTCTAACATATACCACATGGGGATGGGCGAATTCCTCGCTACTATTCGGGACTCGCCCGAATAGTAGCGGACTCGGGGGACTTGCTACTCGCCGAGTTTCCTTAGGAATTACTCGGGGGTAGCGAGTCCCTGTACTTTTGCAGTGTATCTATACAGATACACTACAAAAGTACCCTAAAAGTTAATGTAAGGGGTTAAAAACAATAAACATTAATACTCACCTCCTGTACTCCTGGACCGGGACCGGGACCGAAGACCTCCGGCTGTTACAGGACCTCCGAGACCACCGGGAGAAGATGGGGAAAAGGACCTTGCAGTTCAGCCAATCAGCATTCGGCTAGCGGTCACATGGGTTTGTCATGTCACCGCAGTGCAGCTGCGTCACAACTCTTGTGACCGCTAGCCGAATGCTGATTGGCTGAACTGCAAGGTCTTTTTCCCCATCTTCTCCCGGTGGTCTCGGAGGTCCTGTAACAGCCAGAGGTCTTCGGTACCGGTCCCGGTCCAGGAGTACAGGAGGTGAGTATTAATGTTTATTGTTTTTAACCCCTTACATTAACTTTTAGGGCCCCTTTACACACGGCTACATTTCTTGGGTGGCTACAGGTAACTTACTGGTTGCAGTGAAATCATGGAGAGATTATTCCATTTGTACACAGCAACAAGATAGAACCTTGTCTCCATGATTTCACTGCAACCAGTAAGTTACCTGTAGCCACCCAAGAAATGTAGCCGTGTGTAAAGGGGCCCGTAGGGTACTTTTGTAGTGTATCTGTATAGATACACTGCAAAACTACAGGTTACTATTCGGACTCGCTGGACTCGCAACGAGTACCGAGTCTCGGACCCGGACTCGTTATAGTCCAGCGAGTCCGAGTATTTCAGGATTCGCCCATCCCTAATACCACACAAAATTAGTTCACTAATCAAATCCATCATCTGTCACTAGAAATATAGGGAATTCCCATGTTACTAGTAAAACAAAAACTGTGGAGAAGTGACTTCCACCAACTAAAATAATATCCAGTGAAACCTGCAATCCCAAATGAACCCCACTGTGCCTACAGTATAGTAAGCAGTCATATGTTTGGCATTGCTATAGTATTATACAGTATTTATTTTTAAATAGATATGTTTTTAAAAGGCCTGGGGTCCCTTCTATTTTTAATCGTTAACCATGGTAAGGCAGACAGCTGTTGGCTGGTATTACCAGCCAAAAATTGCAGCCCTCAGTTGCCCAAAAATTAATGCATCTATTAGTTGTGGCAATTTTGGCACTTTAAGCCGACCAAAGAACAAAAATCAAAAAAAGTATGTGTGTATAGGGTCCTTATACCTTGCAATAAATAGGTGAAAACTAAAGTAGTTCAAAACACTGGGTACTTGGTACATACCTTTTTTGCAAGAAAAGTACTGAAACCATCCCACCAACGACAAGACTCATCTCGGGATGGACCCTACACTAACAACAATATTGTGACCTGCTGTTTTCCCTACTTACCTCAAACAGCAGGATGCTGTGTATAACCGAACCACAAGATGAATCACGGATGCATTATAACAGATTCTGCTCAGCATGGGAAGGACGGGTCTCTCCCAAACTTGCCAGGAGACAAGCAAGTAAATGAAATACAGACAAAAACTGAGTCAGAATGTAACAGTGTGAACAGGCCTGTATAGCAAGTTCTCTAAAACCGCTAAATTGTATAAACCGACTAAAGAACAAAAAACAAAAAAAGTGTGTGTAGTGTCCAAATAAAAATAGCTAAAAACTAAATTAAATACACAGGGTACTTGGTACATACCTTTTCTGCAAAAAAAATGTACTGAAGCCATCCCACCAATGATAAGGTGACCCATCTTGGGATGGACACTACATTAACAATATTGTGACCTGCTGTTGTGCCTAGTGACCACAAACAGCAGGATGCTGTATTTGACAGAGTCCAAAGATGAATCACGGATGCATTATAACAGATTCTGCTCAGCATGCAAAGGGTGGGGCTCTCTCAAACTTGCCAGGAGACAAGCAGCAAAATGGAATACAGACAAAAGCTGAGCCAGAATATACTGGCCTGTATAGCACTTTCACTAAAACCAACAAACCGTATAAACTGACTGAAGAACAAAAAACAAAAAAAGTATGTGCGTGTACTGTCCAAATACCTTGCAATAAATAGGAAAAACTAAAGCAGTTAAAAACACAGAGTACTTGGTACATACCTTTTTTGCAAAAAAAAGTACTGAAGCCATCCCACCAATGACAAGGTGACCCATTTAAGGACGGACCCTACACTAACAATATTATGACGTGCTGTTGTGCCTAGTGACCTCAAAGAGCAGGATGCTGTGTATGACCGAGCCCCAAGATGAATCATGGCGACTGGTTGCCTTGTCGCTGGTGGTATGCTTCAGTACTTTTTTTGCAAAAACGGTATGTACCAAGTACCCTTTGTTTTTAACTACTTAATTTTTTACTTTTTATTGCAAAGTGTTTGGACACTAAACACACATACTTTTTATGTTTTTTTGTTCTTTAGTCGGCTTATACGAATTGGCGATTTTAGTGAACTTGCTATACAGGCCTGATCACACTGTTACATTCTTGCTCAGCTTTTGTATGTATTCCATTT
Organism: Allobates femoralis; assembly: GCA_033576535.1. Lineage (NCBI taxonomy): Eukaryota > Metazoa > Chordata > Amphibia > Anura > Aromobatidae > Allobates > Allobates femoralis. The sequence goes on from JARQOC010000003.1 coordinate 543,518,212, forward strand.
AGCTGCCTGTGTCCTGGCAAGTTTGGGAGAGACCCACCCTTCCCATGCTGAGCAGAATCTGTTATAATGCATCCCATCCATGATTCATCTTGGAACTTGGTCATACACAGCATTCTGCTGTTTGAGGTCACTAGGCACAACAGCAGGTCACAATACTGTTAAAGGGAACCTGACCCTAAAAATCACCCCCTAGCCTTTCAATACATGTCACTGCACCTTAATTAACCTATTCTACCTATCCCTTTTTGTTAAAATTGTGTTTAGTGAAACTTTCAAAAAGTGCTTTTATTACCTCATCCTTTGCGGCATCTGGGTTCTTGAGAAGTCACACAGGGTGTTTGCCTATATGCGCGAGGTTATTTTACGGCAACTTTGCTGTAATGAGCTGCCGTAAAGTAACCTCGCACATGCGCAATGCGCATCGCGAGGTCCTCGGTACACCCAATGGGTGTACCAATGTCATGATAGCCGGATATGACGCGATTAGTGTTATACCGGCTTATCCTGCAATGGAGGGGGCCGAGGAATATGCAAAAGGATTATCACGCCCATCGGGGCAGGAATAATTACACTACAGGCGGCGGCAAGAAGCCACAGTGAACGCCCTGTGTGACTTCTCGAGAGCCCAGAAGCCGCAAATGATAAGGTAATAAAAGCACATTTTGAAAGTTTCACTAAACACAATTTTAACAAAAAGAGATAGGTAGAATGGGTTAATTAAGGTGCAGGGATAGTGGGTAATTTTTAGGGGTCAGGTTCCCTTTAATGTAGGGTCCGTCCTGGGATGGTGTGGAGACCCGGGGGTCAGTGGGTGCTCTTGTCCGCTGGCCCAGCTGCCTTTAGCAAGACAAAGTGAACCAGGGCTCATCCCCAAACTGAATGCCTGAGCTCCTTAACCGTGGGCGGAACACTACTCAGACAGCATAGGGTGAGGGAATCACAATAGTAAGGCTTTATTGGATCCCCAAATAGTTAACAGCATATAACACATAACCAGCAAAACACAACAATGTAACAGGCAACAGAGTCTCACCCTTCCGCTGGCTCGCCAGGGATTAGAATATATCACAGCAAAGTCTGCAGCCAGGTGACTGGATTGTCCCAACCTGGGTTGCTTCCTTATGCAGTCTTTGTTATCCCAGTCAAATCCGATAAATCGATGCTGGAGTCCTTGTGATTTTATAATCCAGGTTCTGATCCACTCGGTCGGCACCAAAATGTCTAGGCCTGGGGTTATGGTCGGCCAATCGGACCCGAAGATCCTAGATTAGCTGCCTGTATATAACCTAGTGCACCTCTAGCTGGGACCGAAATCACTAGACTGAGGGCACTAGACAGAATCTTCAATCACCCTGGTTAATGAATAGGTCTCCTTATATACCTGAGCCCTCATTGCAGGATATTGGGGACATCACGATTGGTTGAATAAGATTGTCTTTTCATTGGCTGGACCTCAAGCCTCATATAACATATTTTAGTAGTATTGCAGTCCTGGCAAGGGAAATGCACATACTGATTGACATAGCAATACAATGGAATGTTAGTAGGATTAAGTTCTCAGAGTGTCATGACCTTCTCTGACAAGTGTTGAGATAATTACATTACACACAGTAAACATCACCAAGCATCTACAAGACTCTGGGAACAATGAGTTGCTTATCACAAGTTAGGGAATAACATACAATTCAAAGAGGCAAGATAATTACATTACACACGGTCAACATTTCCAAGCATCTGACAGACTCTAGGAACAATGAGTTGGCCATCACAAGGCAAATAATTACATTACCTGCTTTAAATACTAGCAAGCTTCAAGAAATCTTGTGTTACCCATGAGTGGCACATTACCAGTTTGCAAACCAAAATACTATATTGTCGGGATAAATAAGAAAACCTCCTACATTATATATTAAAGGGGTCCATTTCGTCACAGATGGGTCACCTTGCATTGGTGGGATGGTTTCAGTATTTTTTTTGCAAAAAAGGTATGTACCAAGTACCCTGTGTTTGATCTACTGTAGTTTTTACCCATTTATTGCAAGGAATTTGGACACTACAAACAAATACTGTTTTTTTTTGTTATTTAGTTGGTTTATACGTTTTGTCGGTTTTATACAGGCCTGTTCACACTTAGATTCTGGCTCAGTTTTTGTCTGTATTCAATTTTGGCATTTTGCCCAGCTCTTCCTGATTGCTGTGGTACAGTCGCAATTCGGGTAATGATTAATGGGGTTAATGTCAGCTGTAAATTGTCAAGCGTTAGTTATTAATTGAGAGGGGCCTATCAGACATCTGCATTACTACCCACTAAATGTAAAGTTAATAAAAACCACACAGGAAAAAAATATTTATTTGAATGAAGATTCCCCCACACTATCCCTTGTTCACCAATATATTAAAAAAATCTAAAAGTCATGAAGGCTTAAATCTATTTTGAAGTGGTCCCTTGATAGCACTCAAACCTGTATTTTAACCTTCTGTATGGAGCTACATTCAAAGAACGAGTCTCCATAGGTCACTCCCAGTTTGGCCAGGAGAAATTGTGGGTCTAGTGCTGACTGGGCGTGACCTGTGAAGTCACTTCGAGTCAGCGCCAGACCTGGAGTTTCTTAAGCATACAGCCGTTTCCTTTGCCTTGGCTGCTGATCAAAAATGAAGGGGGGTGGGGGAGGGTGCCATTTTTTGTAATTATTTATTTGCTATGTTAAGCTAGTCTAAAAACACTCTTTAGTGCCACATGAAAGGCATGAAAGGGTGCCAGTGTACCCTCCCTATATGCTTGATCTAATCTTAGCACCATCTCTTATATCAGCTCTCCCTAAACTGCAGTGTACTGACCATCACACCCCTGGGGTCTCATATAAGACCCAATGATGCAATGCAGCCAGCTAATCACAGAAATGCCAGTAGTCGATATGGCTCTGGCATTACCATGATTGGCAGACAATCCTCGCACGTTCAGTGATTGAAAAACAGCCACGAAACATACAGGACAGTGACTTGAGCTTTCGTTCAAGCACTTGGCTGAAAAACGAGCATGCCCAAGCACCTAGATGCTCAATCTAGTATCGATCAGTATCAAGCTTCTTTGATCATCATTCATTTCTATCACTTACTTTTCCAGACCTTTGTTAACCCTGTCCCAAGTTTTTTTAGATGTGTTGCTGAAATGGAAAAATGTCTAATCTTCAATTTATCTTCTGTGTTCTGTTGTGAATAAAATAATGGCATGAGAGCTTTCCAAATCATTGCATTCATGCTTTCTTTACATTTTTCAAAGTGTTCCCACTTTTTTGGAATGATGACTGTATGACATACTTAGCCATTTACTGAAATAAAAATATTTGTGTGTATAAAGGAAAAACCTCTGTTATCGGGGACTACTGTAATTGCACTGTTTTTTTTAAGTTTTTGGAATATGTACTATTTATTTTATTTCAGTTCATCATCATCATCATCATCCTCTTCAAGTTCGGAGGAAAGTTTATCAGATAGTGAAAGAGAAAGGATCATGAAGCAAGTTGAAGATAAGAAAAAAATTATTTCAGCGATCAGAAGTAAACCATGGAGAATGTCAAAGAAGCTCTGTTTACTTAAGTATGAATCCTCTTTTAGCACATTAATTTCAATTCTTTTCAGTGCATATTGGCGATGTCATGTTTTTTTATGTATAAAATTCATAAATCAGCCTAAGGCCCCATTCACACACTGCTTTTTTTGCTGCGTATTTGACGCACAAGCTCAAAAAAAGCCAGGAGTGGAACAATCAAAACCGGGAGTGGCACACTCAGAGGAAAGGTCTGATGGTGGGTTTACACGTCCCGATATCGGCGTCCAACTCCGACCAAAAGTCACGTGGTTCGGGAGTTGGACCCGATATCAGGCGCGCGTTGTACGGTTTGAACGTACAACGCGATCCTGGAACGATGCCAAAACGATATTGGGGTTGAATGAGCGTGCTATTCAACTGCCCGATATCGCATGGCCGTTGTAGCAGCATCGTAGCGTGTAACAGCACAACTACGATGTGTACTCGCAACTCACCCATTAACTCCCATGTTAAATGGTCGTTACTGGGTTGGTGGGCGTACACATCGTAGTGACGTTGTTTCCCGATATCGCAGCGTGTAAATCGCCGATGCGATATCGGGAAAAGTGTCAAAAAATGCGCGCTCCCGCGCCGTTGTATACCGATATCGTCCCGATATCGGGACGTGTAAACCCACCATAATAGAAACAAGTGCTCCACTTATATGTTTAATCACCCACTCCTGGTTTGTGATGAGCTTTTTTTGTGTGCCAAAACCCGAAGTGTCTCCAAAACTCAGAACTGGTGTCAATCTTTCAATTATAGTTTTTCTCTGCAAGTTTCACTCCTGGTTTTGGCACACAAAACCTGATGAATCCATGAAAAAAGCTGCAGTGTGATAGCAGCCTAAGCGATTTTTGTCACGTACTGTATTTTATAATTTTTTTGAAAACCACAGTAATAGCTCTTAATGCATATTATGATGTCACATGTGAAGACGTTCATGAACTTATATGTAAGGGCCACGTCACACACACAGATAATTGTGCAGATATTGTTCACAGATCTCTGGTTGCAGTGAAATCATGGACACATTGGTCCATTATGTGGCCGTGCACAAATAGAACAATGTGTCCATGATTTCACTGCAACCAGAGATCTGTGAACAATATCTGCACAGATATCTGTGTGTGTGACGTTGCCCTTAGATGCTGTAGCAATGCAAGTGTAAAGGCCACATTACACACACAGATATCTGGTCAGATATTGGTCACAGATCTCTGGTTGCAGTGAAATCATGGACACATTGTTACATTTGTACACAGCCACAAAATGGAACAATGTGTCCATGATTTCACTGCAACCAGAGATCTGTGACCAATATATCTGTGTGTGTAACGTGGCCTTAAGGCTAGGGTCACATTAACGTCATGGAAGTGCTAAAAGCTAGCGTTTTTTTCATATTGAAATGTGAAAAAATGCTATTCCTTAGGCTCCCATGCAAAAAATGCATTGTCAAAGTGCAATGCATTTGACTCTAGGCGTTTTTGCAATAGCACCAAAAAAAACGCAGTAAGCAGTGTTTCTGGGGGTGTTTGCACAAATGCTAGCGTTTTTTTAACAAGGGAGTCTATGGGAAACACTTGCGTTAACGCATGGTACATATATGTACCATGCATTAATGCAGGCATTAACACTAGCGCAAAAAATGCCATAAAAATGGCATGGGAAAAAAACAGCATCCTTTAAAGCATCCTTCCAAAGGATGCAAGGTCCCAAATGTGACCCTATCCTAAACGTCATTTTAATATTCTCTACTTATATTAATATTACACGTGAAAATAACAAACTATCACTTATCTATATGCAGAAATCTGTTCCTTTTTCTGGAGTGATCATTCATTCTCAAAAATCTTAATTCCCAGGTAAAATGTGTCTTCAGTGAATACAGACTTTCTCAATTAGTGAGAGAGGGGATGAACGTTGGTGCTTATAATGTTACTAGCTGGGTGCCCGATGCACAATGCATCGGGATTCTAGCAGAGCGAGTCTCTGACTCGCAATGGCCGCTTCGCGGCCAATGCTTCGCGCTGCTAAGGCGACTCGCCATGCCCTCTGCGCGGGCATAGCGAGTCGCCTTAGAGCTGCTTGCAATGGCCGCTGCGCGGCCAATGCTTCGTTCGTATCCACATGACCACGCTGACTCGCAGCGTGAGCGGTCTCAAAAGGGGCAAAAAACCCATTCGTGATTATATAATAGATATAGAGAACTGTAGGTGTTGTTTCAGGAGAACAGGAAGCAAAATGTATGTGCCTGACTTTTGTTCCTTCTTCCCCTCCTTCCTCCATGCCATAGAATTTTAAAAGCACAATCTGTCATAACCTTAGGAATGTGAAAATCTGTCTATACTGCATACATATTTGACAGTTTACCAAGAGTAAAAAAAAACAATCCAGGAGGTGAAAGAAACAATGTTATCTGATGCAATATCTCACACAGCTGTCTATTTTCATGTGTACTATTGATTCATGCAATAAAAATTAATACAATGGTTACTTTTCTTTATACATGAACTAGTCATTACCAAGTCATTGTAACCTACATATACTCTACAATGATTGACTAGTGACTATTGATATACTGTTGCATGTTTCTGCTCAATGGAACAGAAAATGTTGTTATAATGTTTAGATTGGTTGCATTCATCAGGAAGAGAAGAAATTAAAAATAATGGTTGAGTCGTTTTTGGTATAGCATCGCAGTGCCCAGCAATCAATTCAGAGGATTATCAGATGTAAGAAAGTGGTCAGCAACAAAGAGCAGAGAACAGAGCCAAAACAATAGGGAGATGAGAGATTGTATATAAAGTTAGGTCATAGAAGGTCATAAATGTCAAGAGTCAGACAACAGTGTAGGTTTCTAGTGTATAAGGCTGCATTCACACTTGCGTTTGTGTCTGCATGCGGAGGGCGTGCAGACGCAAACGCAGTGCAACGCAGCACATACTTATGTGAACACAGCGGAGAATCTCCGCATGCGTTCACATAAGTATGGTGCCCGGCAGCCAATCAGCTGTCTCTGGGGGCGGCTAGGAGGAGGAGATCAGTGGCAGAGATCTCCTCCTTCTGGCACAGCTGATCTCTCGCCGGTGTCAGCGGGGAGATACAGCTGATCTGACAGCTGTTTAAATCTCCCGCGCTGACACCGAATAGGGTGATATCAGTACAGGAGATAAGAAACAGCTGATCAGTGCTTCAAATCTCCTGCGTCGACCTCACCTATTCGGTGTCAGTGCGGGAGATTTAAACAGCTGTCAGATCAGCTGTATCTTCCCGCTGACACTGGCGGGAGATCAGCTGTGGCTCTGCATGATCTCCCGGTGGCCGCCGCTGATCACAGCGGCCACCGGGAGAGATTTCAATGAGATCCGCAGTGTTCTCCTGTACTGTCATGCGGAGGACACTGCGGATCCATTGAGATCCATGCATTGTTTGTGCGCTTGCGGGTGCTTACTGATAAAACAAGCGCCAGCGACCGCACAAAAAATGCACCATGCTGCGTTCGGAGGGCGCACAAATTGTGTGCATCCGAACGCAGGCAATACGCAGGCACATGCGTTCCCATGTTAAACATAGAAATGCAGTGCGCACGTGTTTGGCTGCGTTAGGTATGCTGCGCTTGCAAACGCAAGTGTGAAGGCAGCCTAACATTAGTAAATTGATAACCATGTTCCTTTCCCAAGCTTTTGGCGTTGGTTTTCATTAACTTAAGGTATTATTTCTGCTTTTAACCTCTTTACGACCAATGACGAGTATACTCGTCATGAAAAGATGTCAGTTCCCGCATCATGACGAGTATACTCGTCATGGCTTTGAACTGTCACTGCTTCTAAACGAACAGTGACAGCTCAATGCTAAAAGCTGTCAGTGACAGCTGAGGGTCAGGCAGAGGTGTGGGGACCCTTGTTAACCCCTAGCCCCCCCTTCCACCCCCAAACATACTGATATGCCGGCGGGCTGCACTGCACCCGCCGGCCATTATCTAAAACTCTAGGCCCCCTGTGTCCTGTCCCCGCTCCGCCAGCCCCCCCCTGTGTCCTGTCTAGCCCCCCTGTGTTCTGCCCAGCCCCCCCTGTGCCAGTTCTCCCCTGTGTCCGGCCGGCACCCCCCATATGGCTCCCTGCCATCCAACCGCCCTCCTCCTTCAATAGTGATTCTGCCGGCGGGCTCATGCGCCCGCCGGTCAAGTTGCGGGGCTCCCTCCCCCCTGCTCCTACCCACCTGCTGCTCCTACCCACCCCCCTGCTCCTGCCCACCCCCCTGCTCCTGCTCACCCCCCTGCTCCTACTCACCTATTCCGGCGGGCTGCACGCGCCCGCACTGTCGGTCTCCGAGTCCTCTGCAGTCTCTGGTGTGGCCCCTCCTCTTCTCAGGGGCTTCTCCTCCTCATCCATCGGTGGGTAAGTATGAATGAATGAATAGATGGATGGGTGGATGGATGGATGGGTGGGTGGGTGGATGGATGGATGGGTGCGTGCGTAGATGGATGGGTGCGTGTGTGGATGTGCGTGCTTGGATGTGCGTGCGTGGATGTGTACGTGCGTGGATGTGTACGTGCGTGGATGTGTTTGGATGTGCGTGTGTGGATGTCAGCGTGCGTGCGTGGATGTGTGCGTGTGTGGATGTCAGCGTGCGTGGATGTCAGCGTGCGTGGATGTGCGTGCATGGATGTGCACGCGTGGATGTGTGTACGTGGATGTGTGAGTACGTGGATGTGTGCGTGGATGTGCTTGGATGTGGATGTGTGCGTGGATGTGTGTGGATGTGCGTGGAGGTCAGCATGCGTGCGTGGATGTCAGCGTGCGTGAATGTCAGCGTGCGTGGATGTGTGCTTGTGTGGATGTGCATGCTTGGATGTGCGTGCGTGGATGTGCGTGCGTGGATGTGCGCGTACGTGGATGTGTGCGTGCGTGGATGTGCGTGTGTGGATGTGCGTGCTTGGATGTGCGTGCTTGGATGTGCGTGCTTGGATGTGCGTGCGTGGTTGTGTGCGTGGATGTCAGCATGCGTGGATGTGTGCATGTGTGGATGTGCATGCTTGGATGTGCGTGCGTGGATGTGCGTGCGTGGATGTGCGCGTATGTGGATGTGTGCGTGCGTGGATGTGCGTGTGTGGATGTGCATGCTTGGATGTGCGTGCTTGGACGTGCGTGCTTGGATGTGCGTGCGTGGTTGTGTGCGTGCGTGGATGATGGGTGCATAGGTGGATGGATGGGTGCAACAAGGGATCAAGTGTCCTCTTGTTATAGTCTCTGGGATCATAGTCATGGTGCACTGTATAACAGATCATTGTCATCAAGTGCACCATAACTCTGACCCCCGAGACTGTAGGAAGAGGACACTTGATCCCTTGCTGCAGTCTCTGGATTGAGCAGAGGCGATCGAGCGTCGTGGGACCTTCGTTGTGGACTACGTCGGAGGCGATCGAGCGTCGTGGGACCTTCGTTGTGGACTAAGTCGGATCTTTATAATAAAGATGGAGTCCGAATTTTGTTTGTGTTTTTTTTTCAAATAAAAAGATTTTTCTATGTGTGTATTTTCTGACTATTTACCAGAGATTCCTAATGGCGGGTCTAACATTGGCCCTATATTATGAATCTCGGGCTTAGTGCCAGCTGCCAATAAAAAGCTGGCATTAACCCCTTTATTACCCAGTTTGCCACCAGCACCAGGGCAACTGGAAGAGCATGGGTACAGCGCCAGAAAATGGCGCTTCAATGAATGCGCCATTTTCTGGGGCGGCTGCGGGCTGCAATTCGCAGCATGGGGGGCCCAGAACGCTTGGGCCTTTCCATGCTGAGGATTCCAGCCCCCAGCTGCCTAGTTGTACCTGGCTGGGCCAAAAATATGGCGGAGCCCTACGTCATTTTTTTTTCTAGAATTAGTTCTAGAAATAAAAAAAAAAAATGGGCTTCGCTGTATTTTTGGTTGCAGCCAGGTACAACGAGGCAGCTGGGGGTTGCTGGCAGTCTGTAGCTGCCAAGTTGTACCTGGCTGGGCCAAAAATATGGCGGAGCCCTACGTCATTTTTTTTTCTAGAATTAGTTCTAGAAATAAAAAAAAAAATGGGCTTCGCTGTATTTTTGGTTGCAGCCAGGTACAACGAGGCAGCTGTGGGTTGCTGGCAGTCTGTAGCTGCCAAGCTGTACCTGGCTGGGCCAAATATATGGCGGAGCCCTACGTCATTTTTTTTTCTAGAATTAGTTCTAGAAATAAAAAAAAAATGGGCTTCGCTGTATTTTTGGTTGCAGCCAGGTACAACGAGGCAGCTGGGGGTTGCTGGCAGTCTGTAGCTGCCAAGTTGTACCTGGCTGGACCAAAAATATGGCAGAGCCCCACGTCATTTTTTTTTTCTACAATTAGTTCTAGAAATAAAAAAAGGCCTTCACTGTATTTTTTGTAGCCAGCCATGTACAACTTGGTAGCTGGCTGACTTTAATCCTCAGCGTGGAGAGACCCAAATGTTGTTGGTCCCCCACGCAGCAAATTTCAACCCACAGCCACCCAAGAAAATGGCGCATTCATTAGAGGCGGCATTTTCTGGTGCTGTTCCCCAACTCTACCAGTTGCCCTTGTGCTGGGGGCACACAGGTTCTCCATATGTGACATGGTGTCCGCTAACAATTTCAATGAAAAATTAGCTCCAATTGTTAGCGGAAACCATGTCGGGTATGGAGAGCCCCTCCCTGTGTGCCTGAACATTGGAGCTCCCCCACAAGTGACCCCATTCTGGAAACTAGACCCCCCAAGGAATGTATCTATATGCATAGTGAGCACTTTGAACCCCAGATGCTTCACAAATTCATCCATAAAAATGAAAAAGCACTTTTTTTTTCCACAAAAAGTTTCTTTTTTCATTTTTATGGATCAATTTGTGAAGCACCTAGGGGTTCAAAGTGATCACTATGCATCTAGATATGTTCCTTTGGGGGTCTAGTTTCCAAAATAAGGTCACTTGTGGGGGAGCTCCAATGTTTAGGCACATAGGGGCTTTTTATATCCTACAAGGTGTCCGCTAACAATTCCAATTGTTAGTGGACACCATGTTGCGTATGGAGAGCCCCTGTGTGTCTCCACATTGGAGCTCCCCCATAAGTGACTCCATTTTGGAAACTAGACCCCCAAGGAACGTATCGAGATGCATAGTGAGCACTTTTAACCCCCAGATGCTTCACAAATTTATCCATAAAAATGAAAAAAGCACTTTTTTTGTCCACAAATAATTTCTTTTTTCATTATTAGAGATCAATTTGTGAAGCATCTGGGGGTTCAAAGTGCTCACTATGCATCTAGATATAATCCTTTAGGGGTCTAGTTTCCAAAATGGGGTCACTTGTGGGGGAGCTCCAATGTGGAGACACACAGTGACCCTCCCAAACCGACATGGTATCCCCTAACAATTTGAGCTAATTTTCCATTCAAATTGTTAGCGGACACCATGTCGCGTTGGGAGGGTCCCCGTGTGTCAACACATTGGAGCTCCTCCATAAGTGACCCCATTTTGGAAACTAGACCCCCCAAGGAACGTATCTAGATGCATAGTGAGCACTTTGAACCCCCAGGTGCTTCACAAATTGATCCGTAAAAATGAAAAAATAAACTTTTTGTGGAAAAAAAAAGTGCTTTTTCATTTTTATGGATGAATTTGTGAAGCATCTGGGGTTCAAAGTGCTCACTATGCATATAGATACGTTCCTTGGGGGGTCTAGTTTCCAGAATGGGGTCACTTGTGGGGGAGCTCCAATGTGGAGATACACAGGGACCCTCCAAACGCGACATGGTGTCCGCTAACAAATTGAGCTCATTTTCCATTCAAATTGTTAGCGGACACCATGTCGCGTATGGAGGGTCCCCGTGTGTCTCCACATTGGAACTCCCCCACAAATGACCCCATTTTGGAAACTAGACCACCTAAGGAACATATCTAGATGCATAGTGAGCAGTTTGAACCCTCAGATGCTTCACAAATTCATCCATAAAAATGAAAAAGCACTTTTTTTTCACCAAAAATTTCTTTTTGCCTACATTTTTTCAGTTTCACATGGGCAAAGGGATAAAATACATCCCAAAATTTGTTGGGCAATTGTTCCTGAGCACACTGATACCTTATATGTGGTCATAAACCACTGTTTGGGTGCACGGCAGGGCTCAGAAGGGAGGGAGCGCCGTTTCACTTTTTGAACAGAAAATTGGCTTTAAAATTCAAATGGCGCTCCTTCCCTTCTGAGCCCTGCCGTGCGCCCAAACAGTGGTTTATGACCACATATGAGGTATCTGTGTACTTAGGAGAAATTGCCCAACAAATTTTAGGATGCATTTTATCCTGTTGCCCATGTGAAAATGAAAAAATTGAGGCTAAAAGAACATTTTTGTTACAAAAATTAAAATGTCCATTTTTTCCTTCAACTTTATTTTAGTTCCTGTGAAGCACCTGAAGGGTTAATAATCTTCTTGAATGTAGTTTTGAGTAGCTTGAGGGGTGCTGTTTTTGGAATGGTGTCACTTTTGGGTGTTTTCTATCATGTACACCCCTCAAAGGGACTTCAAATGTGATGTGGTCACTAAAAAAATGGTTTTGTAAATTTTGCTGGAAAAATGAGAAATTGCTGATGAACTTTGAACCCTTATAACGTCCTACCAATTTTTTCTTTTTCTTCCAAAATTGTGCTGAAGTGAAGTAGACATGTGGGAAATGTTATTTATTAACTATTTTGTGGCACATAACGCTCTAGTTTAGCAGAATAAAAATTAAAAATTTGAAAATTGCTACATTTTCAAAATTTTTGCCAAATTTTTGATTTTTTCACAAATAAACGCTAAAATTATCAACCTAAATTTAATACTAACATGATGCCCAATATGTCCCGAAAAAACAATCTCAGAATCGCTGGGATCCGTTGAAGCGTTCCAGAGATATTACCTCATAAAAGGACACTGATCAGAATTGCAAAAAATGGTCTGGTCATTAAGCTGCAAAGTGACTCGGTCCTTAAGGGGTTAATGTAAACCAAGCTGAGAAAAGAGTTATGCATATCTGTAAATGATGCTATTCTTACTCTTGTGAACAGAGATGCCCAAGAATTTGTTGAAAAATTTGAAGGTGCTCTTGGCCGTGGAAAAGGAAGAAAACTCTACGCCTATAAAATTATGATGGCAAAGGTAATTTCACATGCATTTTCAAATCATTCTATATTTGATAACTTTTATCAGTAGATAATTAATTGCATGGTTTGAGATTAATGAATATAAAATTTAGTAAACTTTAAGCAAAATTGATTATCTCTAGAATATGCCATCACTTTATGATCAGCGTGGGTCTGAATTTTGGTACCCCACTAATCAAAAGAACGAATCAGCACCCTACACAGGCTTTGCCTTCACATGGGTGTCACAGGTACCCTCTATGCTGAGTAAATGAAGCACAGTTTTATTCATGGTAAATGGGGTCAACTGCAGTCCTCTGTAAAATCAGTTGCTAGATGTTATGCTTTTTTTAGATAATTTATGAATGAGAGATAGCATTACAATAGCACTCTGGACCCTTCAATCTCAGGATAAGTGTGGGTCCCTGATGGGGGACCATCACCACTCATAAAGAGATAAAGTGATAGGATAGTGCTAGGCTATGTTATTACATAGTAATGCACCTTTCTTAGATGCATCATTGGGGACACTGGAAACCATGACTGTATATTGCTACCACCAGGAGGCTGCCCTTTAAGAAAAAAACTTGGCTCCTCCTCAATGGGCTACACCTGCCTACTAATGACTAAGCTATTAACTTTAGCTTAGTCCAAAAATTTAAAAGAAACAGACGGCACTCACCATTAGATGAAGGTTCTTTTAGATGATGGTCTAATGATTGGACCCGTGGAAGCCTAACCAGGCGAAACGTGCGCCCGTCGTCCTCCCCGCACCTCCCTCCCCACCACATAATGTTTGTAACCCGCACCTCCTAACGGAGCACTTGAATTAAAAGAACCTTCATCTAATGGTGAGTGCCGTCTGTTTCTTCTAAATTTTTGGACAATTTTGTGACTGGACCTTGCGCAGACCTGTGCAACACCATATTGCTAGCAGCAAATACAAGCCTAGGAAAAACACCAAAAGCCCTCTAGTGCCCAGATTCCTTCCCTACAGTTGAACTTTAGCTTAGTGCCACTTAAAAAATAGAGGGGACCCCAGGCATTTTTTTAAATTATTTATTTGTAAATAGATAAATAATTTAAAAAAAATCAGGGGGGCCCTATTTTTGATAGCCAGCAAAGATAAAGAAGACAGCTGAGGGCTGGTATTACCAGGCTGCTCAGGCCCATTGTTATTTGGCCCTTCCCAACCTAAAAAGAGCAGCTCACAGCTGCCCCAGAATTGACACATTCATTAGTTGCATCAGCTTTTCCTAATTGCCCTGATACAGGGGAAATCAGAGTAATATTTTTTTTTAGGGTCAATTAACCAAGAGCTTTCCCAGCCTGATATTACCAGCCCATAGTTTTCGCTTTACCTTGGCATCATCAGATCAAAAATAAGGAGCACCCCTGCCATTTTTTTTAAATTATTTATTACATTAAACCAGGCTGAAAACTCCCTTTAGTGCACATGAAAGGTACTAAGGAATGCAAGTGTAATGGCGGGTTTACACGTTGCGATATCGTAGTACGATTTCAATCAAAAGTCACGTGGTTCAATCGTTGGAGCCGACATCGTGCCTGCGTTGTATGGTGTGAACGTCCAATACGATGCAGGAACGATGTCAATGCGATATCGGGGATTGAATGAGCGTGCTATTCAATGCCTCGATATTGAAGGGAGATTGGAGTCGGATCGTGCTGTGTAAACGCACAACTACGATGCGATTTGAAACGTCACCCATTCACTCCCATGTTAAGTGTGCGATCCTGGGTTGGGGGGCGTAAACATCGCACGGACGTTGTATTCCGATATCGCAGCGTGTAAACATCCAATGCGATGCGGGAGAAACGTTCACTAATTGCGCGCTCCCGCGCCATTGAGTTGCGATATCGCAACGATATTGAAGCGTGTAAACCCACCATTAAACCTTGCCAATATGCCTGCTCTAATCTAAGCTCTCCCTTCTACATCAACTCTTTTTGAACTGCAGTGTGCCGAGCTCCACATCGCCGGGTCTAATATAAGATCCGATGATGCGATGGTACAGGACAATGACAGCAATGCCTGTAGCTAACATTGGCAGACAATTCCCCCATGTTTAGTGGCTGCAAAACAGCCGCAAAACATGTGAGGCAGTGACTCAAGCTTTTGCTCAAGCAGCCTCAATACTAGGCCAAGTATTGAACATGTCTGGGCATCCCAATGTTCGATTGAGTATCAAGAAGCAATGAGCATGCTTTCTCATCGGTAGTCATGACCTTTTAGTAATTTCACCAAATGCTATGATGATTCCTTGGTATGAATTTTCTCTCCCACATCTGTTCCTGCTTCTATGTGTTAGTCAAGATCCAGTGAGAAGGAATTCTCATCATTATTGTGGCACTAGAAGACTGTGATACATGTAAGTGGTCAACTTTCTTGCACATCAACAGATGTGTTCTACTAACGTCCATTCTTCCACCCAAATTCTTAGTCAGGCTAGGGTCAGACTGACATTTTCTCCTTATTTTAACGGTCTGCGTTTATAACTTAGAAGTTGTTCCAGAAGTGCATAGCGTTAAAGCTATGCATTTCGGGAGAACGCTGCCCCTAGTTACCCCGATGTGTTCCATGGTTACCAGCCACACACAAAGCTGCTCGGACTGCGCTTTAGTTGAGCGCACAGGAAACTTTGTAACTTCAAAAATCCTTTATTAACGTAACACGTAGTGCAGGTTTTAATACCTTTGAGGCTTGTACTTTAAAAAGATTCATCCTTCGGAATGTTTATAAGCAAGGCAAGTACTTTTTCCCTTAGTGTAGTAAAAGATTATGTTTTTCAGGTGCTATCCACCATTAAGGTAGGCTAAAGGTAACCAAGAAAATGTGCATGTTAGTATTGTGTTTATTGTAGAATGACCGATGATAATATAACTAATGGATATAATTTCCAAAATTACTGGACTTTCAACTTATTTATTATTATGAAACAATAGTACTTAGCAAGCATTATAAGTCAAACACTGTATGTTAAGGGTTCTTCTAAAGGACCCTTAGAATTACTAGAAAGTAACAATACAAAAGGGGTACATAAGAAGTGACTTACTCTTGTGCTGGCTCACCATCCAAGACAATATAGTTCTATGTTTGTTGCCCCTTCTCATTATTTGTCATCTAGGGTGGTAGAAACATCTTGAGTTGGGCTCCTCTGTTCTTTAGGCACTAGGGATGGGCGAATCTACTTGCTAGGACTCGTTACTCGGCGAGTAGTAAGGGACTCGCAGGACTCGGTACTCTGCGAGTTTCCCAGCGATTACTCGCACAGCAACGAGTCCAATGCAAATCAATGGCAATCCTAGCTTTGTCAGAGACTTTGACAAAACTTGGATTGCCTTTGACTTGCATTGGTCTGATTACTGTGCAAGTAATCACAGGGAAACTCGCAAAGTAACTGCTGTTACTTTGCGAGCTGAGTCCGGCTGTCTGCTCTGTGCAGGCTGCCGCAGCTCCAGGGTCCTAGAGCCCGCCAGCTCACAGAGATGATGTAGCAGAGCTGTGATTGTTCTCAGTCTGCTCATCCCTGTGCATAGACATCTATATCTATGCACAGGGGATGTAGCAGAGAGGACATCGCGTTTTGGACTACGTCGGACGGAAGAGGATTTTTTTAATTAAAGATGGAGTCCCTAATGGCTTTTTTTTTTTATTTCTAATAAAAATTTTTCTCTGTGTTGTGTTTTTTTAACCCTTTATTGGAGATCCTTAGTGGCTGGGTCAAACGTGGCCTGACATTAAGAATCTCGGGCTTAATACCAGCTTGTATAACAAAGCTGGTATTAACCCCTTTATTACCCAGCGTGCCACCGCCACCAGGGCCGCTGGAAGAGCGGGGTTCAGCGCCAGAGGATGGCGCTTCAATGAACACGCCATCTTCTGGGGCGGCTGCGGGCTGCAATTTGCAGCGGGGGGTGCCCAGAAAGCTTGGGCCTCCCTGCGCTGCAGATTCCAGCCCCCAGCTGCTTAGCTGTACTTGGCTAGACAGAAATTGCGCGGAGCCCCACGCATTTTTTTTTAATTATTTCATGAAATTCATGAAATAATTAAAAAAAAGGGCTCCCCTATATTCTTGTGTCCGGCCAGTTACAAATAGGCACCTGGGGGTTTGGGGCAGTCCATCGCTGCCTGCTGGATCCGGCTGGTTCCAGAAATACGGCGAAGCCCACGCGAAATTTTTTTCTGACAAATCCATAAAACAATGTAAATAAAAGGCACTGCATCTTTATTAACCCCCGGACCATGGGCGAGGGGTTAATAAAGATGCAGTCCCTTTTTTAGGATTGTTTTATTGATTTTTCAGAAAAAAAATTACATGGGCTTCGCCGTATTTCTGGAACCAGCCGGATCCAGCAGGCAGCGACGGGCTGCCCCCAACCCCCAGGTGCCTATTTGTACCTGGCCAGACACAAGAATATGGGGGAGCCCTTTTTTTTATTATTTCATGAATTTCATGAAATAATAAAAAAAAAATGCGTGGGGCTCCGCGCAATTTCTATGTCTAGCCAGGTACAGCTAAGCAGCTGGGGGCTGGAATCCGCAGCGCAGGGATGCCCAAGCTTTCTGGGCACCCCCCGCTGCAAATTGCAGCCCGCAGCCGCCCCAGAAGATGGCACGTTCATTGAAGCGCCATCCTCTGGCGCTGAACCCCGCTCTTCCAGCGGCCCTGGTGGCGGTGGCACGCTGGGTAATAAAGAGGTTAGGGCCAGCTTTGTATTATCAGCTGGCCCTAAGCCCGAAATTTATGGCGGTCACGCCAATATTAGACATGACCGCCATGAAATTCTATTAAATTGTTTTAAAAAAAACACAACACAGAGAAAATTTTTTATTAGAAATAAAAATAAAAAGCCATTAGGGACTCCATCTTTAATTAAAAAAATCCTCTTCCGTCCGACGTAGTCCAAAACGCGATGTCCTCTCTGCTACATCCCTTTGCATAGATATAGATGTCTATGCACAGGGAATGAGCAGACTGAGAACAATCTCAGCTCTGCTACATCAGGCAGCAGGCGGGCTCTAGGACCCTGGAGCTGCGGCAGCCAGCACACAGTGCAGACAGCCGGACTCTTATCTGTGCGAGTTTCCCAGCGATTACTTGCACAGTAAACGAGTCCAATGCTAATCAATGGCAAAACTAGGATTGCTTCAGGCTGAAGCTTCCGAGACACATCTGTGATTTGTAAATCGCACACTACTCGCTATTACTCGCTTCCCCATTCATTAACATTGGACTCGCTAGACTCGCAACGAGTAGCGAGTCCCGGGCTCGGACTCGCTAGAGTCAAGCGATTCCGAGTAATTTAGGACTCGCCCATCACTATTAGGCACCCATGTAATGTACGGTATGTTGGTAATGTTTACTGACACTTAATCCATCCATTGTCATTGTGCACATTATCATTACAAAAACCTACATTGTTACAGTACTTGAGATTATAGTACAATGTAAAATAGTATAGTAGTAATTTCTGTCTGGATGGTTTCACACATCTGTGAAAAAAATAGATTATGCTCAGCTGGTGAAGTCATCTGACCTGAGCTGATTGCCTTAACCCCTTCATGACCCTGGAATTTTCTGTTTTTCAATTTCTTTTTTGCTCCCCTTCTTCCAAGAGCCATAACTTTTTAAATTTTTCATCAATATAGACATATGACACCTTGTTTTTTGCGGGCCGAGTTTTACTTTCAGATGGAATCATTTATTTTATCATATGGTGTACAAGGAAATTGCAAAAAAATTCCAAGTGCAGTGAAATTGCAAAAAAAGTGCAATTACATGTTGGTTTTTTGGATTTTTTAGTCACCATGTTCACTATATAGAAAAACTGACGTGGCAGTGTGATGCCTCGGGTCGGTTCGAGTTTGTAGATACTAAACATGGATACCTTTACTGGTATCTAAGTGGTGAAAAGAAATTCAGAAGTTTGAAAAATGAAAATCACTTTTGCGCCATGTTCTGTGCCCCTTAGTGTCCTCATTTTTCAGGATCTGGGTCTGTGTGATGGCTTACTTCTTGTGTCTTGAGCTGAGGTTTTTAACGATACCATTGTTGGGTAGATGTACTGTTTTGATTGCCCGTTATTGCATTTTATATAAATGTTGCAGAAACCAAAAAAAAAAACAACCTAATTTTGGCGTTTGGACCTTTTTTCCGTTACGCAGTTTATGCCTCTCATTAATTGATGTTATGTATTGATAGATCGGGTGATTCTGAACGCAGTGAAACCAAACATGAGTATTATTTTAATACTTTTATTGTGAATGGGGGAAAAGGGGGGTGATTTTAACTTTTATGTTTTTTTTTTTTCATTTTTTTAAAAACTTACCGTAATTTACTAATTCATTCTTATTTTTACACTGCCCCATAGAGAGGCACCCTGCTGTACCGTCCGCTTCTGGCAGATACCGATGAGCTGCAGCTGCCAACCACTTACCGGAAGTGCTCTGTGACAGCTTCTGGGGTCAAGCCAGAACCCTGGGCTGTCACGTGAGTGCCAGATATCCCACGATATTATTGTGGGATCTCTGGTGCAGGCGGGGAACGGAGCGTTCCCCACCGTGGCACCTTTGGCTTCCTGATTCCTGGGCATCTCTTCACGGGGTTGGTAGAAGTTTAGTACTGGCACTATGATGGCTCCATTTTGTTGAGGCCAATCTTCTGGGAAGTCTCCAAAGATGGCAGAGATTACTTTCTTCTTCTGTTCTGGGATTGGACTTAATTCTGGAGTTGCCTCAAACTCTTGAATGGGCTGATTGTAGGGTTCTTGATCTTCCCAACCTAGAGGACACTTTTTAAGGTGATCTCTGGATACTGTCTGTCTGGTTCTGCCACCATCTTTGCTGATGACGCAGACTTTATCGATGTCATTTCCAGAGTCTAGTAGGACATGGGGTTCACTTTCCTACCGATCATCCAATTTATGACGAGTTCTTCTCCTTTTTAGGACCATACTTCCAGGTGGTATTGGTTCTGCTGGAGCATGCTTATTATAGACCCTTTCTTGCTTTTCACAGGATTTCTCCAGGTTGTTTTCTACACAAGCTTGAACCTTTTGGTATTGTTCTTGGCGATGGATTTTCCAGTTTGAGATGGTATGATCTGCTTCAGGATCTACTACTCCGAGTTCCAAGTCTACGGGTAATTTTCCTGTACGAGCTCTCATCAGGTATGCTGGTGTACAGTTGGTAGAACTTACTGGAATGTGATTATACATATCGATCAAATCAGGTAGTTTCTCCTGCCATTGGTTTTTTCCTCTACTGGTAGGATCTTCAGCATGTCGATGATGATGTGGTTCATATTTTCACAGAGTCTGTTAGTTTGGGGATGATACGGGGTTGTTCTGATTTTCTTGCACCCATACATCTGAGAAAACTCTTGAAAGATCTCTGCTTCGAAGGCTGATCCTTGATCCGTTTAGACATGTTCAGGGTACCCCAATGGTCTGCAGAAGACGTTTTGGAAAGTGCTAGCAGCTGTTGCAGCTGTCAAGTCCTTTACCACGGCAACCATTAAGAATCTCGAGTAATGGTATACCATGGTCAACGCTTAGGTGTAGCCGGATCTACTTGGAGTCAATTTTACATGGTCCAAGGCGACTAATTCCAGGGGTTGCTTGGTCATAATGGGATGAAGCTGGGCTTTCTGGCTCTGTACATCCTTTCTTCTCAGTCTGCAGGATTTACAATTCTTGCACAATTTTTCAATGGATGACCGCATACCTACCCAAAAGAACCTATCCTTCAGTAGCATCTCTAGCTTCTTCCATCCGAAGTGACCAGTCTAGTTGTGGTAAGTGTTCAGGACCACGGGAATTTCTGATTTTGGCACGACGATCTGCCAGGCCATCTCATGAGTTCTTGGGTTGATGTACCGCCGACATAGCTTATCCTGGTATTGAAACAGTTTACTCCGCTCATTCCAAAAGATGTTTGGCTTCAGACGGGGGATTTTCGGGCTGCTTTGCTGACTCCTGGGTTATCAGTTGTTTGATTAGACTGACAGCCGGGTCATGGTCTTGCACTTCCCTCCAGCCGAAGTGGGGTAACGGTTTCACTGTCCTTACCGAAGGGTCTTGACGAGTTTGCTGACATTGAGTTATTCTGACATTTAGTTGATGGAACGGGGGTAACTCTATTTCCTCCAACTCGTCTTCTTCTACACCCTCTTCGGATAAATGAGGCATTCTTGATAAGGCATCCACGTTTCCGTTTTGGTGCCCAGCCCGGTACTTGATGGTGAACTGGTAATTGGAGAGTCTGGCCATCCACCTCTGCTCCATGGCTCCCAACTTTGCAGTTTCCAGGTGGGTGAGCAGATTGTTATCCGTGTAAGCTGTGAATTTGCTGCAGGCTAGGTAGTGTTTGATCCTTTCTGTAACGGCCCAGACCAAGGCCAGGAATTCCAGCTTGAAGGAACGGTAGTTCTCTGGGTTCCTCTCTGTGGGTCGCAGTTTTCTGCTGGCATAGGCAATTACCCTCTCCTTGCCGTCTTGCTTTTGGGAAAGGACAGCACCGAGTCCCACATTGCTGGCGTCTGTGTACAGCAGAAATGGCAGGTTGTAGTCCGGGTAAGCAAGGATTTCCTCTCCTGTCAGGGCTTCTTTCATGGTCTGGAATGATTCCTCCTGTTCCTTACCCCATTTCGACGAAGAATCCTTGGGTTTGCCCTTCGTGGGTTGGCCTACTAGGAGGTCCTGCCACTCTTTGATTGCTGTCACCTTGTCTGGATCAGGGGCCACGCCTTCAGCACTGACTATGTGTCCCAGGTACTGTATTCTCGGCTTTAACAGGTGACATTTTGATGGTTTTAGCTTCATCCCGTATTTGGCCAGAGCTTCAAACACTTCTCCTAGATGTACGACATGTTCCACATAAGTCTTGGAGTACACAATCACGTCATCCAGGTAGAGTAGTACCGTCTCAAAGTGCTTATGCCCCAGGCAACTCTCCATTAAGGTTCCGGGTGCATTACATAGTCCGAAGGGTATGCTGTTGAATTCACAAAGGCCCATAGGTGTTACGAATGCTGTCTTCTCCCGGTCTTCTTTGGCTAGGGACACCTGTCAATACCCACTAGTGAGATCTAAGGTGGAAAAGTAATTGGCAGACTTCAACGAAGCTAGAGATTCCTCTATATGTGGTAACCGGTAAGCATCTTTGTGTGTTATGCGGTTTATTTGCCTATAGTCTACACACATCCTCACACTGCCATCCTTTTTCCTGACTAGGACTAACGGAGCTGCCCAGGGACTACAGCTATCTCGTATAACCCCTGCGCCCTTCTTGTCCTGTTGGGATGTGATGTTGTACCCCTTTTATCCTACCAAAATCAAGTGGATGCTTACTAAAGACTTGTTCAAATTCTTTAACTACCCAGTGCACACCTTGCTTTTCATACACAGGAGTGGTGTCAGTTCCGACATGGAGCTGCTGGCACCAGTTCTTCAGTGGCCCTGTTGTTTGATCAGGTTTTGCCCCTGTTCCGCGGGGTTCGGGTTGCACTGTTTTGATCTCGTTGTCACTGACTGTGTATAATTTAGCAACGGTAGTATACCTGGGTAATTTAACCTCTTCACTGCCACAATTTAAGATTCAAACAGGTATTGTGTACGTCTACCACCCCCCTGGCTGTCAACAGTGTAGTTTTGTGCTCTGTGCTGACGGGCTCCACTAATGCTTGATAGTCCTGCCCTCTCAGACCTATAGCTGCTCAACACCAAATCATCATTTCACTCATTGGGGGTATCACAATAGGCAACGGGTCTGTCACCTGTGCTGTACCAATTTCGCCACCTGTAATTGTTACCTGTTGTTGGTGCAGGATGGCTCTGATCTCACGCTGGAGAACCTTCCTCTGACAAGGTCTGGCAGTGTCTGCGATCTGTTGAAGCAAAGACAAAACTTCCTCCATGCAATTGCTAACAACATTTGTACCCAGTATGATATAAAGATCATTTGCATTACTGGCTTCTGCTACTACAAGGACCCCTTGGTTCTGTAATTCCACCCTCCTCACCTTTATGGGCACTTCCCTAACCCCCATCACAGTGATTGGTTCACCATTAGATGCAAGAAGGATAAGGTCTATTTCAGGCTGTTTCAGTTCTGCATCAGCCCAATACTTTTTATAAAAGGATATAGGGGATGGTGGTCACCTGTGACCTTGTGTCCAGCAGAGCAGGAGTCGGGATGCCATCCAGTATAATGGATAGAAACAGCCTCTGTCCGATGAAGGTCTTGTACCAGGTGGCTGGGCCCTGTTGATTTAGTCCTGTGGTTTGGCCCCTGCCCCCAGGGATTGCCCGTTTAAAAGACAGCTCCTGGCGAGGTCGCCGGTGTGGGTTGGGCCCCCTGTGGAGCTGTAACGGTTGGTGGGTCTTCCTCTATACGCTGCAGCTTGCTTCCTTCGCATCCAGGGGACATCTTCCGGGCTGTCGGCAAGTTGAATCAGCGGCTGAGGCTTGGCTTGGAGTCTTGGTGCTGGTTGTTGATTGCTTTGCTGTAACTGCATAGCGTCCATAAGTTTGGAGATGTTTTTGTTTATCTAGCGCATCTCAGCCCACAGAGAATCATATTTGTCAGGCTGCGCAGATTGTACATTGTGCGTGGCTGCAGACACGGGTACCTGTTTTGGAGTAGCCTGCACCTCACTGTTGCACCACCGTTTAATTGCAGTTTCATGGGTCTCTACTGGCTTTAACCCTTTGATGGCCATCTCTTTCAGGGTGTTAAAGTCAGCGTCTGGATTGCTCAATGACCACCAATGTACATTTTTACTGTCCTCAGGGATTAGCAGTCCCCGCGTGAACTGTTCAATGAGGAGCTTGTTCTCATCCTGTGCACTGGCGGGGCTGACATGTATAAGGGCGCACAGTGCTTCTTCCATGCACCAGGCATAAGCTCTTATATCATCTCCCAGCCTCTGGTAGCAGTGATGGAAGCGCATGCGTATATCAGCCTCATTACACTCCTCAAAGGTAGCTCTCAGTTTATTGAATATAGCAGAGGTTGATCTGCGTTCAGCAGCAGACCATGATGCAATTTATTTCTCGGCTGCACCAGTTAACTGTCCGAGTACCACAGCAGCGCGTTGTTGGCCGGTCATGGCATACATATCCAGGACCAGGGCTGTGGAGTCGGTAAGACACAGTTGCGACTCCGACTCCGACTCCTGGATTTTATCAGGTTCCGACTCCGACTCCGACTCCGACATCCGACTCCTTCATAAATGGCCACTTCGTAACAATAAATTTACTGTTGTAAAATATTAACATGGAGCGTATTCAGTTTCTCACCATCATATAAATAATCAGACCACTTAGAGCAAACACTATATTTATTAGATACAATTAGAATATACCAAATAACTTTTATAAACTTTTCAAAACTGTAAGTAAATTTCAATAAACCCTGTTATTCTGTTAATAAGAAATCTATACATTTGTCCTCAGAAAAAGTATAGCCTCTGTCAGATCCTCCTTCATGGATGCCCTCAAGTCTGATCTAATTATTTTGAGAGCAGAGAACAACCTCTCTACACTAACTTGGGTTGGTGGCAAAGCAGTAACCACTCGGGCAACATCTCTGACAATGTCAGGATACAGGGGAATCGCTTGTTGCACTGTTATTTTTGAAGAACGATCAAATTTCTCAATCTCTTTAGTGCACATGAAAAATTCTGCTGAAATGTACTGGCTGTGTTCTTTGATGGGGATGACTCTTCCATGCGGGAACGCTTTGCACGGTCCTTCTGATCCAAATATTTTTCGATATTAAATTCTTCATCAGTTGATGATGAGGGTGAAGATGTGGCAGGACGATCAAATTCTTCTTGTTCCTCCTGACTGTTTTGCAATCCTTTCATCCTTACTGCTATTTCAAACAGAGCTTCTTTTCCTTTACTCAGCTGTTGATCATCTAGAAGAATCCGATGCATTGGGTCTACATAAACAGCTGCCAAAAGAATGTTATTTTGTAATAGTAGCTCCTCTCTCCGTTTCATTGATGTAGCAATGCCACTTGCAATTAACCCTCCTCTTTGGGACAGGCGAAGCATCAGGTTCCTCCACTCCTTTAAGAAAATACCTGGAGTTAAGTCCTCTGCTTGTAATTTTTTAGTCACTGTAAATGGGTGCTCTAGCAATTTTTCCAGCTCAGTCACCTGATTCCACTGACTTTCATTTAGCGTCAGTTGAGGGTTAGCCATGTCTACAAGAAAGGTTTTCAGTTCAACCAAGCGCTGAATCATTAAGTAAGTACTGCCCCATCGTGTGGCTTGATCAATAATTGCCCCTTTTCCAGCACGTCTCTTCAAAATTGAGTCAACTTTAGGGGTTCTGGCAACAGTAGCCAATCTTCTCACCTTGCCAATCAGTGCAGCAGCATGTCCTTCTTGCAGACTGTCTCTTATAGCCAGCTGTAGCGTATGCACAACACAGCGCATGTGATGAATGAAAGATCGCATTGACACAGTTTCAACAAGATCATCTAAACTATCATGTAGCAGTTCATCTGAAGCAACTTCAGTTTGCTCCTCAGTTATACTGTGTTCCTCTATTTCAAACATTTCTGTGTCCGTGGACCCAGAATGTTCTTCTAGCTGCTGGTCACCATCATTACTCTCATTCATTAGCTTAATAGTACTTATCATATTTGAAGCATTGTCAGTTACGACAGAAAGAACTTGCTCTTTTTTAAGTTCATAGTCTTGCAGAACCTTTTCTACCAAGACCTGGAGAAACTCACTGGTGTGATGAGCTTTGGTGTCTTTTACTGCCAATGTTTTGGTAATTATTTCATTTTTGTCACAAACAAACCGGACATTGATGGCAAAATAG
Source organism: Allobates femoralis (assembly GCA_033576535.1). Taxonomy (NCBI): domain Eukaryota; kingdom Metazoa; phylum Chordata; class Amphibia; order Anura; family Aromobatidae; genus Allobates; species Allobates femoralis. The sequence goes on from JARQOC010000003.1 coordinate 543,543,808, forward strand.
TTCACTCTGTGACGTGTGCAGGCATCCATTTTAAGAAACACAAAGCGTCCCTTGAGAGTTTTTTTAAGTTCTTCCTTTTGTTTAAAAGCTTCTTCGATTACTAATTTTCTAATACTCTCTCTCTCCAGAGAAACACCAAGCTTGCGGGCCATTTCTCCATTCAAACACATAAAAGCTGGTCGTGAAAATAATGAAATAGGCACACTATCCTTTACAACAAGCTCTATGATCTGTTTTTTAAATGTATCTACTGTCATTGTCACAGTAACTTTGTCACTGACAAAATATCTTGCAACTGATGGCTGCAAAGTTCTCTGCTCCTTTGCTTGACCGGAAGAGCTGGGCACTGGTTCTTTGGTTTGGATGCAGTCTTTCTCATCCACTGCTTTCAGTACTTCTGGATGGAAGCGCTGTAAATGTCTCTTTAGATTAGAAGCTCTGGTAGGAGCATTTTTATCTTTGCCTGAAAATGCACTTATCTTCGCTTCACAGCTTTTGTTTTCGTCTGGATCATTTGTCATACACTGACAGACATAATGTTTTCTATCTTGAGTGATGGTGAAATGTTCAAATACAGCTGATTTAATGTGATGCTTCTTTGACATTCTCAGGTTTTTAATTCTGCATTCACAATCCAAATGACAATTGTTTTTCCTAAAAACAATTGTACAAAATTATTGCCAGGTCGTACAACTGATATACTGGTCAGTAATACTGTTATTATTCCTCATGTACTCACAGTTAACTGATGCAAAGTTTGTGGATAATACTTCTTACAGTCTTCCTCTTCTTCTGAGTAGCAGGCAGCTGTGAGATGCTTGGAAGATGCACACCGGCTAGTATGATCTAGTCTAGACGAGGAGGAGCCAAGTTACTACTAAGAATTTGCAACACATTTTCACTTTCAGTTTCATACATTGTAAGTAGGGGGGTTGGGGCAGCATGAAGTTAACCAAGTATAAGAATAGATAAGGGCACTGGAGAACAGTGACACACAAGAAGTAAGAAATGTCTCTATCTCCAGCAGAACTGCTTATCACTGTTGTTCATAGTTTGATAGAACATAAATATTTGAGTAACATTTATAAAATTAATATAAAAGTTCAATTATGAAATATTAATACATTTCTTTAAAGCTGGAGTCGGTACATTTCTACCGACTCCGACTCCGACTCCGGCCAAAACTAGCTCCGACTCCGACTCCGACTCCACGACTCCGACTCCGACTCCACAGCCCTGTCCAGGACACCATTGATATTTTTTTTAAACTCATCCAATGCATCAGGGCATCCGTCATACTGGGGCAACCACTTGGCCCCCGGGATGTATGGGAGTGACATGGGCATTATTGAGGCGACTGTACCCGGAGCTCCGGAGGTGCTGGCAATGCTGTCGGAGGCAACCATGAGTCCTTCCGTGTAATTCCGTAGATCAGCGTACGCAGCGTCATCATCGCTGGAGGAGACCGACATGTTGGAGGCCCCCCTAGTGAATTACAGCCAGTCGTTCAAGAGTTAATCAGTTCGGGAGTTTCCGGACTAGGTCGCAGCGCTCGGGAATGCTCGGCTGAGCAGAGGGCGGGTTTCAGTTTCGCGCTCTACAGGCTGGCACGCCCCCTTTCTTCCCGCTCTTCGGCACAGTAATGGCGGCGTTGTTTACACAGTCACTCTATACAGTCAATAAAATGGCACACAGTATCCGGTAATACTGGGCACGGGATCCTGTTTGTGACGCCAGGAAAGATAATGTCGAGCCCATGCTTTGGGGAACTCGAGTATCAGGCGGCAAGGGTTAACTTTGTCATGGGGAATGGCGGCCGCGCCTGATCCCGTGACCTGACGGGTGAACAGGCTGCACAGTGGGCTCCCACAGCAAGTGGGTATAAGGCCTCCTCTGCTTTGTGTAGTTTCTGAAGCACAGCCTGCTGCAGCCTGACTTGCCTCCACTCTCTTCCTTTGCCTGTCTCTCTCTCCTCTTGTGCGGTCTCCGGGATGACCCTCTCTGGACACTGCGGCTGGCCTGCTGTGCCTGGCTCCCTCTCTTGACCCACTGGGAGACCAGGTAGCTGAAGCTTCCACGGTGCGACAGGGTTTTCTGTGGGTCTATAGTCCCCCACAGAGTCCCCCACAGGTGCGGATCCCCAAGTTCCTCGCTCCCTTCTCTGTTCTGAGCTCCCTACCTTCAGTCCCACTCAGGCTTGTGGGATGCCGAAGGGCCACTCTGGGTCACTGGCTCGGGCTTGAACGCAGCACCGACCATCAGGACGTCCTGGCAGCTCTTCTAGCGTCTGCACACACTCTGACTAACTCCGCCCCCAGCAGCAGTATATAAAGGGGATCTTGCCTAAGGTCAGGAAGTGGTGCTCCCCCTACTGTGCCGGGGTGGAAGATGTTGTTTGTAGTATGTACCTGCTGTGGAAACCCAGCTGTGCATTAGAGAGATCTGTGGCTACCTGTGTGAGCAGGGCACCACACTGTGTGTTTTTCATGGACCCCTACACTTGTATTGGCCATTGTCCTCTGTGTTTCAAAAAAAAAAAACGGTCTCTGTATGGTTCACATGGACATACGGTCTATGTGAAAACACTGACATGAAGATCACCATAGATTGTAATAGGAATAAGTGGTATTCATGAAAAAAATTGATGCCACATGTACTGGAAACACATACAGGAGAAGGGGCCTAAGAATACAAAGTCTTTAATACAATTTCCAATTGATTTAAAAAATATTTAATACATTTACAATTATTTTTAAAAATATTAACTATATTCTAAAATAATAATATATAATTAATTAATTAATTACAGAAATGGATGAAGTTCAAAAGAGATTTTGAAAATTTTAAAACTGCCTGCATCCCATGGGAAATGAAAATTAAGGAAATTGAAAGTAAGTGTACTTATCTTTTAATTATTTATTTCTAACAAATAAGTAAAAAAACGTTAGGCTGCGTTCACACATTTGCGTATTTTGTTGCACTTTTTTCGTGCGCTTTTTGCCGCGTTTTTCGGCCGCGCAAAAAAGCGCAACAAAATACACTGGGGCTTTCACACACTGCGCTTTCTTTACCCCAAAAAGCGCAGGTGATGTCACAGAGGGGAGCCCATGTGACGGCAGGTCCTGGCAGCACTACACATCACCTGGCCTCGGCACCAGACAGCGGGAAAAGGCGTCGGAGAGGTAAGTATTTGATTCTTTTTTATTTTACATACATTTGGCTTTGTTTAATTTAGATTTCGCAGTGTATATTAATACGCTGTGAAATCTAATGGGCGGTCACAGCTGTCGCAGAGGGGAGGAGGAAGCAGGATTCTTCCTCCCCTCTGTGACGTCAGAGGGAGGAAACACCAGAGCAACTGCGTAAAGAATTGACATCTCAATTCTTTCTGCCACAAAAAGCGCTGCGTATTTTTACGCACTGTCTGCACGGCAAAGAGAATTTCCCATACACTTTGCTGGCAGACACAAAACACATTGCGTATTTTGAAAAGAGCGCGTAAAAAAGCGCCTCAAACTACGCAATGTGTGAACGTAGCCTTAATGTTCTAGAGGATGCACCAGCTTTCCATTAATTTTAGAGTTGTTTTAGTATTACATTCTTTTTAACAATTACCGTATATACTCGTGTATAAGCCGACCCGTGTATAAGCCGACCCCCCTACTTTTGCCCCCAAAAACTGGGAAAACTTATTGACTCGCGTATAAGCCGAGGGTGGACTCCAGCACAGGTATACAACCCCCAGCAGTGAGGTATACAGCAGCCTCCCCAGTGGTAGTATACAGCAGCAGCCCCAGTGGTAGTATACAGCAGCCCCAGAGGTATATACAGCCCCAGAGGTATATGCAGCCCCAGAGGTATATGCAGCCCCATATGCAGCCCCAGAGGTGTATGCAGCCCCATATGCAGCCCCAGAGGTATATGCAGCCCCATATGCAGCCCCAGAGGTATATGCAGCCCCATATGCAGCCCCAGAGGTATATGCAGCCCCATATGCAGCCCCAGAGGTATATGCAGCCCCATATGTAGCCCCATATGTATATGCAGCCCCATATGCAGCCCCAGGGGTATATGCAGCCCCAGAGGTATATGCAGCCCCAGAGGTATATGCAGCCCCAGAGGTATATGCAGCCCCAGAGGTATATGCAGCCCCAGAGGTATATACAGCAGCCCTAGTGGTGTATACAGCAGCCCCAGTGGTAGTATACAGCAGCCCTTAGGTAGTATACAGCAGCCCCAGTGCTGTATACAGCAGCAGCCCCAGGGCTGTATACAGCAGAAGCCCCAGGGCTGTATACAGCAGAAGCCCCAGGGCTGTATACAGCAGAAGCCCCAGGGCCGTATACAGCAGAAGCCCCAGGGCCGTATACAGCAGAAGCCCCAGGGCCGTATACAGCCGCAGCCCCAGGGCCGTATACAGCAGAAGCCCCAGGGCCGTATACAGCAGCAGCCCCAGGGCTGTATACAGCAGCAGCCCCAGGGCCGTATACAGCAGAAGCCCCAGGGCCGTATACAGCAGCAGCCCCAGGGCTGTATACAGCAGCAGCCCCAGGGCTGTATACAGCAGCAGCCCCAGGGCTGTATACAGCAGAAGCCCCAGGGCTGTATACAGCAGCAGCCCCAGGGCTGTATACAGCAGAAGCCCCAGGGCTGTATACAGCAGAAGCCCCAGGGCTGTATACAGCAGAAGCCCCAGGGCTGTATACAGCAGAAGCCCCAGGGCTGTATACAGCCGCAGCCCCGGAGGTATACAGCCCCCCCCCCATCAAGCTCCAGGCCCCCCCCTTGAGGTCTGAAAAATAAAAAAGAATCAATACTTCACCTGTCCGACGCCTTCTGCCGCTGTGCGATCCCCAGTTCCAAGTGAGGTCTCTTCTGACAGGACCTGTGGTGATGTCAGAGGGGCGTTCCCGGGCACTCGCAGTCATGTGATACATATCACATGACCGCGAACAGCCAATCAGCGCTGGGAACGCCCCGGGAACGCCCCCCTCTGACGTCACCACAGGTCTTCTCACTGAACTCACCTCTCACTGAATGAAGCCCGGGATCGCGTGTCGGCAGCTGCGGACGGCGCGACAGGAGACTGGTAAGTATGATATTCCTTTACAGGACGCCGCTCAAGGGGGGGGCCCTGGAGCTTGATGGGGGGGGCCTGTATACCTCCGGGGCTGCGGCTGTATATATACATATACTCGCGTATAAGCCGAGGGGGGACTTTTTAGCCCAAATTTTGGGCTGAAAAAGTCGGCTTATACGCGAGTATATACGGTAATTAAAAGAAGACAATGCATACAATCATGTGAATTGTGAATTGCAATAATGTGCAAAAGTCGACTTAAGGCTGCTTTCATGCATATTTGTGCACTTATGCAGCGCTTTTTTTGCGCTTGCGTAAATGCAGTGATACGCAAAGCTGGAAGTGCATCTCAGCAAAAGCTATGGCTTTTGCAGAAATTCGTTCAGATGCTGCGCATTTTGGCATCTTCTTGTGGACGCGCTTTCACTGCAAAGTGTGTCTGCAAAAAGAATGACCATGTCAATTATTTGCACCTTTTTTACAGGCCCTTCTACCATAGGCCACATTATAACGTGGGATCGGGAAAAGCGCCGGTAAAAATGCGCAGCGTGTACATGCAGTTGCATTTTTTTGTTAGTAATTTAAGCACAACAAAGATACTGAAACTCCCCTTAATGTACCTTTACACGCCGCAACTATCACCTGCGATCGGTATCAACCGAATGTGCGCGTGCACGTTTTTTACAGTTGATACCGATCGCCAATGCCGCATGTACACGCCGCAATTGCGCCCTCAACCTAAGTGGTTCCCCGGAAGTTGAAACAGATCCTGCGGGAAACATACGGTTGAATCCACCACTTCACATGCCGCAACCACTAAGGGAATGTGGGCGTACATCTTCAGTGCCGCAAGAACATAGGCGTGACAGAGTTATGTATTCCGCGCCCCAAACACCCTGATTGTACAACGAATTAACGTCATGATTGGCCAGCTTGCGCAGGAAGGCTGGCTAATACATGACGCCATTTCAATTGTATAGTGTGAATGGACAGCTCTTTAAATATGGCGCCTGTGAAGGGACAGCCAATGGAAACACCATAGCTCCCACCAATCATCGCTGATGGGGCGCGGTATCCAGCACGCTGTGGCACGCCTCTGGGAAATCACTAGGCGATGCAGAATCGAGCCAGATACCCCGTTTACACGCCACAGCCAGGGCAATTCACCTTCTGGGTTGACTCTGATTTTAGAATAATGCTCTGAAACTGCAACCGGGTTCAACTTCGAAAATCACGATCAAGTTCAACATTTACACGCCGCAATTTCGTCGCAACTTCAAAGCAACCGTGATGAAAATCCCGACTGCGTAGCAGTTGCTTCACCGCAGTTGCGGTGTGTAAAGGTACCTTAATGGTACCTTTACACGCTGCCACAGAGGGCAGCAACAGGCAGGCACCGCACGTGCACGCGCGCATTTTCAACGGTTGCTAACGGTGCCTGATGCCGCATATACACGCCGCCACAAGGTGCTCCACAGAAGGTATTTTCATTCCCCGGAAGTGCCAATGGGTGCCGCGGGTTACCTTCTGTGGAATACCTTCCCTGATTTACACGCCGCTACCACAAGGTAATATGGGTGTACATATTGCGCGCCGTAAGTACCTAGGCGTGCCAGAGTTGTGTATTACGCGACGCTCGAACGGTGATTGGACAATGCAATAGCATCATGATTGGCCAGCCAGCGCAGGAAGGCTGGCTAATACATGACGCCATTGCAAATGTGGAGTGTGACTGGTCAGCTAGCTGAATATGGTGCCCTGTGCAGGGACAGCCAAAGGTTACACAGTAGCCCCCACCAATGATAGCTGATGGGGCGTGGTAACCATGATGCTGTGGAACGCCCCTGGGTTTTCCCTAAGACACGCAAAAACCTTGCCTGTGCCCCGATTACACGCCGCCACCATAGGGATTATGCCTTCTTTTTTTTGAGCACGGCCCAGACACAGGTATCCGAAGACATAGGAAGGAAAGTCCTGAATTACACGCCGCCACATCGCGGTGTTTTCAAGGCAAAAGGCACAATTGTGTCCGATGCCTGGCTTTTTCTACCTTCCTGTGGCGGCGTGTAAAGGGACCATAAGGGTTTTCCAATATCTATAGTGAATTATGCACAAACAAGTTAGGCAAACAATAATCTCTTTATTTATTAACAATATTCATATAAAATAATTAGGAAAACATGTCATAAGGGCATATTGCACTAATTGTAACTCTCTTTATGCCAAGCAAACTATATTATAGAGGGACTAACAGATTTTTCCCATAGCCATAGTGACAGTACCATTTAGTGATTGTCACGATGACTTAGTCAGGACCTGCAGCTCTCTGGCGCCCCCTTAGCCTGCTGGCCAAATCACGTGATTTGACCGGATGTATATATACCACCAGTTCCTGCTAGGAACGTATATAATACCTCGATCCAGTCACCCTCAGACCTACAATATCACATAAATACCAAAAATTAAGCTGCCACCACTGATCTCTTTCAGGTGGATCAATAACTGTATGATAGCGTAAAAACGAACAGTGAGGTCGTGAGAGCTCGTTCATAGGACAAGGAGATCGAGACTAGTAAATTATAATATTTTACTCCAAAATATAGGCAGTGATTATATAAAAGATTTACAGAATATTACATAAGAGACAATTTACATGTATGTATAAAACAGTTATAAAAATAAAAGGAATAAAATAAGAAATGTTCAGACCTAGTCACGCATAGATAAACGTAGTTCCGTGGAGGGGGCCTCTCCCCAGAAGGTAGGATTCCGTCACACAGCTGGTAGTGGCTATGTTAGGCCCCTGGAACAGAATCAACCCAAAAATGGCTTCTCTACTTTTATTAAAGACAGGGGAACCTGTGGCCCCCACCTCGCAGAATGACCACTCCCGGTGGGCTTGTCCACTGAGACCTCCCCTTTCACCATGCTTAATAAATCTTCATTCTTCATATCTGGGGATGGGGTGGGCTCACAGACATGATATATAACTCATACTTAATGTCATTTAATTCTGAGAATATTGATACCAAATATGGCCTACTTATGATGTCCACAAAGCCAGAACTCCATTCCCAGGTTCCTGATGATTACATCGATATACAAGACATCATTAAATGCGCAAAACGGTGAACAACCTGAAAATATGAATTATGTGTATGAGGCATGAACGGGTCTTCTTAAATATGACATTCACAAAACTATCTCTCAGACAAAGAATCTTAGAGCGGGAAAGATACAACTTAACTCCTCTTTGCTTTGGTATTTACGAGGGGGTCGTAAATGTTGGGTAGGGGAGGGGGGGAGAGAGAGAGGGAGTGGGGGTTTGCATGTAGCCTTGGATCTACAGAAACACCTCAGGGTAGACAAAGCCTTATGTGAAGGTTTTGGCTCGTTGTCCAAATTCTTAAAATCATGCGCAATATTCATACATTCAAGACACCTCCCCCTTTTTGATGACGCTATGGAAGACAGATCTCTGAGCTTTCTGCCATGCATCAATTGGTGATCTCTCCTTCTTCCTGGATCCCATAGGACCTTCTTCGATTCAGGCTCAGAGACAGAGGTCTCTGCGGGGTCTTCCAGCATCTCAGGACTGTCATTTGCTGGTGTGACCATCTGAATCCCCTGGCTAGAGACAGCCATAAGGGGAGTGAAAGCCCCGACCTCACAGGAACCATCTTGGACCTGTTCTGGGTCGGCAGGTGGTCCAGTTATTTCTCTACAGGTTGAGGACCCAGAAGGTAGTGCGGTCTCTGCATTCCCAGTACTCAGTCTGCGGGCGAGAGCACCTCGGAATGGCCCCGGGAAATAACGCCACTCTCTCAGTTACCTGGCTGGCCAGCGACCCAGCTTTCCCATCACCCTGACAAGCTGTGGACTGGGACTGTCCCTTAACTTGACCGGCTGTTGGGACTGCCATTACACCTTTCTGACAGGAGAGGGGGTTTGCTCTTCCAACTCCCTGGCAGACCAAGCGTACCAGTCTCCCATCCGGACAAGCCAGGGGTACCTCTTTCCCATGGTCCTGAACGGCAGGGAGGCCAGTTTTCCAATCAGTCGGATAAATAATGGGCCCGATCTCCCCATCGTCTAGGCCGACTGTGGAGGGTGGTCTTTCGCTACTCTGACAGGATATGGAGGCTGCTTCTCCATCGCCCTGGCAGGTAGGGAACACAGCTTTCCCACCAACCGGACAGATTATGGGCTCTGTATTCCCATCCTCGTGCCCAGTTGGAGAAAGCACATTTCCCTCTTCTGGTGATCCCTCGGGATCCCGGTTAAGGATGGAGCAGCTCCATCCCACCATGTCACAGTCTGTTGTAACACTGGCGGGTGGCACGTAACCACCGCTCTTGTGGTTGCCATGCCCGCCTCCGTCTCCCTTAGCAACGAGGTCTAATACCTGGACAGGATCCTCAGCGATGCCCGCTCGTGGCATGGCATGGCTAAGTCCTCCTCCACCATGAGGCCCATCACGATGTGAATCCTCAGGACCAGCACTTACCATGGGGCAGCTACCCACGTCCGTGTCACAGTCCATCGTGACACTGGCACGCTGCATGAGGCCATGTTCCCCAAGGTCCTCATGCCTGCCACCATCTACCTTAGCAACCAATGTTGCACCGTGGAGGAAACCCTCGGCGATGCCAGCTCGTGGCGTGACATCACTGAGTTCTCCTCCACCACGAGGTCCATCACGCTGTGATGCCTCCTGATCAGCACTTGTCATGGAGCAGCTAGCACCCGCCATGTCACAGTCCGTTGTGACCTTGGCAGGTGGCACACTACCACCACTCTTGTGGTTGCCATGCCTGCCTCCATCTCCCATAGTGCTGATTCCTGCCACCTTCCTGGGATTTTCAGTAATACCACCCTGCGGTGTGATATGACTGAGTTCCCTAACACCAGGATTTACTTTATTAATAGGCAACACATTGACATTTCCCTGCCCATCATCAACATTGACATTTCTTGGCACATCATCAACATCATCATCAACATTATTATTACCATTCCAATTATCAACATTGTCATTACCCTTCACATTATCAACATTGGCATTACCCTTCACATTATCAACATTGACATTACCTTTCACATTATTAACCTGGTCATTACCTGACATGTCATACCTGGGAGGGTTATCAGGAACATAATGTGCAACGAACCGCCCCAAATCTATTCCCAATAACACATTGGCGGGGAGATTCTTGGTTACCCCAACCTCCCTCCACCCTCTTCCCACAGCCTAGTCCAGATAAACTCGGGCCATGGGCAAATATCGGCGCTCACCCCCGATACCGGTGACAGTCAGTGTCTTTCCAGGGATGAGTTCATGAGGATACACGTATTCGGGGCGGATGAGAGTTCGTTCTGCGCCAGAGTCCCTGAGCCCCACAGTGATGGTGTTACCCACCGTGACTGACTGCAAGTTTTCCCGGGAACTCCCACCCGTACCACCCACCAAATTAATAGCAGCACTAGGCCCTGGGGCCTCAGATGAGAGGCTCTTCTTCCGCCTCTCCGGACACGTGGCGCTCACATGTCCCGGTTGTCCACAGGTAAAACATTTGCAAACGTCGGCTGTCAGCCAAGTGCTGGCAGCTGGGACAGGGCCTCCGGAAGGTCGGCTGGCAGGGGCAGGGATGGTGGTCATCGGCTTACCCCCTTTTCCGTTGGTGACAACCGGCTTCCGTCCCTCTGGTCATCGATTGGCCTCGTAGGTGTCTGCGATCTGCGCTGCTTTGTTCGCATCTGGTGGCTCTTGATCCATCACGAACTATCGTACCTCAGTGGGGCAAAGATGCAGGAATTGGTCTTTCACCATCAGATCCTTTATCTGCTCAAAGGTGGTCACTTCCAGTCCTTTGATCCACTGCTCAAAGTTGGTTCTGAGCCCGTGGACCACATCACTATAGCTGTCGTGTGGTCCATGCTGGAGGTTCCGGAACTTTCTGCGGTACACCTCAGGAGTCAGCTGGAACCTCTGTATTAGAGCCTTCTTAATGGCCGCATAGTCCCCATCTAGTTCTCGAGGAAGAGCCACAAATGCCGCTAACGGTTTTTCTCTCAGCGCTGCGATTAGGTACTGGGCATACTGGTCATTTGGCAGCTGGTACTGTAAGCAAGTCTTTTCAAAACCCCTCAGAAAAGTGTCCAGGTCACCTTTGTCATTCAGCACAGGGAAATGCTCTGGACGGGGCTAGAAGGTGGTTGGACTAGTCGATTCAGAGTTCAGTGGGGTAGATGACTGCCTTCCCAGCTGGGCCATCCGCAGGTCGTGGTCACTCTGAGCTTGGGCCTCAGCTCGTCGCTCTGCAGCCTCTCGCTCGGCTCTCTCAGCCTCTCGCTCGGCTCGCCGCTCTGCAGCCGCCTGGTATTGCTGAATGAGCTGCAGGCGTCCTTGGGATCCCTCAGCAGGACAGTGCTGTAAGGCCAGTTGCAGATAGGGGTCCACGCTGCCCTGGTCGCTGACGCGGCGTGCGTCTACAGGAAGGACCCCTGCAGGAAAACCTTCTACGACTCGGTTTGAATCCACAGGTAAGGCCTCAGCAGCAACACCATCCATTCTTTGACTGACCTCTGTAGCCGGGAGCTGTGCAGCAGCCGTGATAAGGTTTGGCTGGCCTCTCCATTCTCTGGGCTGAGGTGACGGGCTTTCTCTGCTTCAAGTTGTACCAGCTCTGCGACCATTTGTTCTCTGGTTTTGCCATTAGGGTCAAGGCCGTTGGCCGTACATATTCCAATTAGAACTTTCTTTTTCAGCTGGGTGTACCAGTGCTCTCCAACCAAGACCATGGTTTTCAAATCAAAGGATAGAATAGAAAAACAAAGAAGGGGAGGGGTAACTGCTACACACACAGTATTGTCTCCGATCTAATAAACACTGAGTTCGAGCTTCAAAACTTTTGTGCAGAGTTCTTGTAAGAACTGTGCAAGTTTTTAGTGAGAAGAATGATTGCTCAAACCAGATCACTAATGTCCTATGATCCCACCGCTCTGCCACCAATAGTCACGATGATTTAGTCAGGACCTGCAGCTCTCTGGCGCCCCCTTAGCCTGCTGGAAAAATCCGGTATTGCCAGAGGATAAGAAAGGAGCCCAGCTGCCCTAATTTATGTTGTCTACTGCGGCACGTGATGTGACCGGATGTATATATACCACCAGTTCCTGCTAGGAACGTATATATACCTCGATCCAGTCACCCTCAGGCCCACAATATCAGATAAATACCAAAAATTAAGCTGCCACCACTGATCTCTTTCAGGTGGATCAGTAATCTGTATGATAGCGTAAAAACGAACAGTGAGGTCGTGAGAGCTCGTTCATAGGACAAGGAGATCGAGACTAGTAAATTATAATATCTTACTCCAAAAGATAGGCAGTGATTATATAAAAAATTTACAGAATATTACATAAGAGACAATTTACATGTATGCATAAAACAGTTATAAAAATAAAAGGAATAAAATAAGAAATGTTCAGACCTAGTCATGCATAGGTAAACGTAGTTCCGTGGAGGGGGCCTCTCCCCAGAAAGGTAGGATTCCGTCACACAGCTGGTAGTGGCTATGTCAGGCCCCTGGAACAAAATCAACCCAAAAATGGCTTCTCTACTTTTATTAAAGACAGGGGAACCTGTGGCCCCCACCTCGCAGAATGACCACTCCCGGTGGGCTTGTCCACTGAGACCTCCCCTTTCACCATGCTTAATAATTCTTCATTCTTCATATCTGGGGATGGGGTGGGCTCACAGACATGATATATAACTCATACTTAATGTCATTTAATTCTGGGAATATTGATACCAAATATGTCCTACTTATGATGTCCACAAAGCCAGAACTCCATTCCCAGGTTCCTGATGATTACATCGATATACAAGACATATCATTAAATGCGCAAAACGGTGAACAACCTGAAAATATGAATTATGAGTATGTGGCATGAACGGGTCTTCTTAAATCTGACATTCACAAAACTATCTCTCAGACAAAGAACCTTAGAGCGGGAAAGATACAACTTAACTCCTCTTTGCTTTGGTATTTACGAGGGGGTCGTAAATGTTGGGTAGGGGAGGGGGGGAGAGAGAGAGGGAGTGGGGGTTTGCATGTAGCCTTGGATCTACAGAAACACCTCAGGGAGACAAAGCCTTATGTGTAGGTTTTGGCTGGTTGTTCCAAATTCTTAAAATCATGAGCAATATTCATACATTCATGACAGTGATTGAATATAAAATCTGTCACTTTAAGAGGCACATAAAGACTGCCCCAGATTCGCAGAGCTTCACTTGTACCAGTTTGTCCGAATACTGATGTCTCCTACCAAATGCTTAAGGTCTTAACCACAGGATTAATAAAACTGATCTTCAATGGAAGGTTGCCTATAATTAGCCTCTCATCTACTATGTCCGGTCACCCCCCGCCTGTCACCATAGCCCCCCTCCACTGTCCAGTCACCCCCCCGCCTGTCACCACAGCCCCCCTCCAATGTCCGGTTACCCCCCCCCCCGCCTGTTATCACAGCTCCTCCAGCTGGCTGCCGCTGCACCATCGCTTTTCCTGGTGCTTCAGGACCTCTGATGACGTCACGATGATGGGTGGAGTCACAGGTCACATGACTGTGACATCATCAAAGGTCCTCTCCCGATCTACCCTCCTCTGCCTACTGATCCCCCCGCGATGCCCACTGACCCCTCACACTGCCCACTAACCCTGCTCTGCCCACTGACCCTGCTCTGCCCACTGACCCCCTGCTCTGCCCACTGACCCCCCGCTCTGCCTACTGACCCCTCACACTGCCCACTGACCCCCCGCTCTGCCCACTGACCCCCCGCTCTGCCCACTGACCCCCCCATGCTGCCAACTGACCCTGCTCTGCCCACTGACCCCCACTCTGCCCACTGACCCTGCTCTGCCCACTGACCCCCACTCTGCCCACTGACCCCCACTCTGCCCATTGACCCTGCTCTGCCCACTGACCCCCACTCTGCCCACTGACCCTGCTCTGCCCACTGACCCTGCTCTGCCCACTGACCCCCACTCTGCCCACTGACCCTGCTCTGCCCACTGACCCCCTCTCTGCCCACTGACCCCCCATTATGCCCACTGACCCCCTCTCTGCCCACTGACCATCTGACCACTGACCCTGCTCTGAACACTGACCCCCACTCTGCCCACTGACCCTGCTCTTCCCACTGACCCCCACTCTGCCCACTGACCCTGCTCTGCCCACTGACCCCCACTCTGCCCACTGACCCCCACTCTGCCCACTGACCCTGCTCTGCCCACTGACCCCCACTCTGCCCACTGACCCTGCTCTGCCCACTGACCTCCTCTCTGCCCACTGACCCCCCACTATGCCCACTGACCCCCTCTCTGCCCACTGACCCTCTGACCCTGCTCTTCCCACTGACCCCCACTCTGCCCTCTGACCCTGCTCTGCCCACTGACCCCCACTCTGCCCACTGACCCTGCTCTGCCCACTGACCCCCACTCTGTCCACTGACCCTGCCCTGCCCACTGACCCTTCACACTGCCCACTGACCATGCTCTGCCCGCTGACCCTGCTATGCCCACTGACCCCTCTCTGCCCACTGACCCTGCTCTGCCCACTGACCCTGCTCTGCCCACTGACCCCCATTCTGTGCACTGACCCCTATTCTGCCCACTGACCCCCACTCTGTCCACTGACCCTGCTCTGCCCACTTACCGCGCTCTGCCCACTGACCTCTCACACTGCCCACTGACCATGCTCTGCCCACTGACCCCTCACACTGCCCACTGACCTTGCTCTGCTCATTTACTCCCGCTCTGCCCACTGACCCCCGCTCTGCCCACTGACCCCTGCTTTGCCTACTGACCCTTCTCTGCCCACTGTCCACCCTCTGTTCACTGACCCCACCGCTCTGCCCTTTGACCATGCCCACTGACCCTGCTCTGCCAACTGACCGTGCCCACTGTCCCATGCTCTACCCACTGACCCTTCTCTGCCAACTGACTGTGCCCACTTACCCTGCTCTGCCCACTGACCCCCACTCTGCCCACTAACCCTGCTCTGCCCACTGACCCCCACTCTGCCCACTGACCCCCACTCTGCCCACTGACCCTGCTCTGCCCACTGACCCCACTCTGCCCACTGACCCCTGCTATGCCCACTGACCATGCTTTGCCCACTTACCCTGCTCTGCCCACTTACCCTGCTCTGCCCACTGACCCTCTCACACTGCCCACTGACCATGCTCTGCCCACTGATCCATCACACTGACCACTGACCATGCACTGCCCACTGACCCCTCTCACTGCCCACTGACCCTGCTCTGCTCATTTACTTCCGCTCTGCCCACTGACCCCCGCTCTGCCCACTTACCCCTGCTTTGCCCACTGACCCTGCTCTGCCCACTGACCACCCTCTGTTCACTGACCCCCCCGCTCTGCCCTTTGACCATGCCCACTGACCCCTGCTCTGCCAACTGACCGTGCCCACTATCCCATGCTCTACCCACTGACCCTTCTCTGCCCACTGACTGTGCCCACTGACCCCTGCTCTACCCACTGACTGTGCCCATTAACCCCTGCTATGCCCACTGAACCATGCTCTGCCCAGTGACCCCCGCTCTGGCCACTGACCCCTGCTCTGCTCACTGACTGTGCCCACTGACCCCTGCTCTGCCCACTGACCCCTGCTCTGCCCACTGATTTTTCCCACTAACCCTGCTGTGCCTACTGACTGCCCACTGACCCCTGCTCTGCCCAATCACTGTGCCCACTGACCCCCACTATGCCCACTGACCCCCTCTCTGCCCACTGACCCGCTGACCCTGCTCTTCCCACTGACCCCCACTCTGCCCTCTGACCCTGCTCTGCCCACTAACCCCTGCTCTGCCCACTGACCCCCGCTCTGCCCTCTGACCCTGCTCTGCCACTGACCCCCCACTCTGCTCACTGACCCTGCTCTGCCCATTGACCCCCCAATCTGCCCACTGACCCCCGCTGACCCTGCTCTGCCCATTGACCCCCCCTCTGCCTACTGACCATGCCTACTGGCCCCTGCTCTGCCTACTGACCCCAGCTCTTCCCACTGACCCTGCTCTGCCCACTGACCCCCACTCCTGCCTACTGACCCTGCTCTGCCTACAGATTATGCCCACTGACCCCTGCTCTGCCCAATGACTGTGCTCACTAACCCCTGCTCTGCCCACTGACCCCCCACTCTGCCCACTGACCCCCTCTTTGCCCACTGACCCCCAGCTGATCGGTTTCCCAGGCAACGACAGGTCCTGTCCTGGGAGCTAGAAGACAGGTGGAGCGATTTGGCGGAGGGTAAGTATCCTCACTGAGGTTTTTTTTTTTTATTATCACCTTGGAAGAGCGGGGGGGAGGGGGTGTGGAGGGGCAGAGGGAGGGGGCCACGGGGAGTGGAGGGGCAGAGGGAGGGGTCCACGGGGAGCGGAGGGGGTCAGGAGGAACGCCTCCATCCTGCCCCCCGTATCCATCCTGCCTCCCCACCTCCATCCTGCCCCGCCGGCTCCATCCTGCCCCCCACCATCATCCTGATCTCCCCCTCGTCACCATCCTGATCCCCCCGCCACCATCCTGCCCCGTTGGCTCCATCCTGCGCTGCCGGCTCCATCTGCCCCGCTGCATCCATCCTGCCCCGCTGGCTCCATCCGCACCCCCACACCATCCTGCCCCGCCAGCTCCATCCCCCACCCCTGCCACCATCCTGCCCCGCCAGCTCCTCCTCGCTCCGCAACTTCCCTGCCCCGCTCACTCCATGCCCCTCGCCACATCCTGCCCCATCTCCCCCCATCTGCCCCTCGCTCACTCCCCCCGGCTCCATCCTGCCCACTCTGCCCATCCTGCCCCCCACTTCTTCTGCCCCTCGCTCCATCCTGCCCCGCCGCTCCATCCTGCCCTGCTTGCATCCATCCTGCCCCACCCACCTGCTTCTGCCCGCGCTCCATCCTGCCCTCGCTCATCCTGCCCTTGCTCCATCTGCTCCTCCAGCTCTCCTCCGGCTCCATCCTGCCCCGCTATCCTGCCCTTCGCTCCATCCTGCTCCTCCGCTCCATCCTGCCCGCTCCCATCCTGCCCGTCCTCCATCTGCCCCCCGGCTCCATCCGTTCCCCCGCTCATCCTTCCCCCTCCCATCCTGCCCCCCCCGCTCTATCCTGCCCCGCTCACTCCATCCTGCCCTAATCGCTCCATTCTGCCCCCAGACACAATCCTGCACCCCCTCCGCCCCTCAGCTGATCATTTTCCAAGGCAACGACAGATCCTAAAGGCCTGTAGGACCTAGAAGGCAGAGGTGGAGCGAGCCGGCGGACAGGTGAGTATTCTCACTGAGGATTTTTTTACTTTTACTGTGGAGGACCGGGGGCCAGGAGGAGTGGGGGACCGCGGGGAGCGGAGTATCGCCATATACCATTGTGCTGCTATACATATGCTATAAAGTACTGCCATATACCATAGCGCTGCTATACATGTACTGTAATGTACCGCCATATACTATAGTGCTGCTATACATATACTGCAATGTACCGCCATATACCATAGCGCTGCTATACATGTACTGTAATGTACCGCCATATACTATAGTGCTGCTATACATGTACTGTAATGTACCACCATATACCATAGCGCTGCTATACATGTACTGTAATGTACCACCATATACTATAGTGCTGCTATACATGTACTGTAATGTTCCGCCATATACCATAGCGCTGCTATACATGTCCTGTAATGTACCGCCATATACTATAGTGCTGCTATACATGTGCTGTAATGTACCACCATATACTATAGTGCTGCTATACATGTGCTGTAATGTACCGCCATATACCATAGCGCTGCTATACATGTAATGTAATGTACCACCATATACCATAGCGTTGCTATACATGTGCTGTAATGTACTACCATATACCATAGCGCTGCTATAGATATATATACATATATATAGTTCACTCACGTTGACTGAACAAGTTCTGTCAGTCACAGTATGTCAACTACATACATATTCAAGAATACCCGATGCGTAAGAATCGGGCCACATCTAGTATCCTATATTTGTTCAGTATTCCTCAATTATTAGATCAAGAGTAAAGCAATGGTTAACATACCTGAATGCAATTCTATCTATGGTCACACTGGTGTCCCCCCTGTAATTGTGTGCCTGCCCTGCCTATGCATGTTTCAAAGTTGGAGTTCTTCCTCAGGGCATATGATCCAACTGTGATTTTTCCCCTTATATATGGTTCTCCCTACACTATTTATTAGGGGCACCTGGTTCTTATTATCGAAGCTATCCGGATCTCATTTTACGCCTTCATTTCCGGTCGGTGGACCGCAGGCCACTTCCGGCCGGTGAATTGCAAGCTGCTGATGCCAGATGACAGTCATGCGGCGTTACCATGGCCAAAAATATACAAGGCGCCGGCGTCGGCGGGCGTTCTCGCTGCATCGCTATGACAGTGTGCAAGCAGGAAGTCCGCGGACATCAGCTGACACTTATGCGGCGTTGCCATGGCTGCATATCTCTAAGCTGCAACATCAGCAGACATTCCTTGATGCGTCGCTATGGTAGCATAAAGCCGGAAGTCTTTAACTCAAATTACATGAGACCCAGGCCTTTTGGAACCATTCCTATTTAGACTGGCTTCACACTGTGGTCAGGTCCGATCCAGGGCTGTCAGGGGTGAACCTGACAGCCCCGGACCAGATCTGGACACAGAACCGGAGGGCAAATATGCTCTCCGGTCCGGTGTGCAGCCGATGCTGCAGAGCTCAGCTGTCCCCTGCGATGGTGCTGAACCGCTTCACATGGGACAGCTCCCTGGTGCTGAAGTTCAGCATAGCTCACGCTGAACTTCAGCTGCAGGTGTCCGGTTCCCGGATCCTCCCGGATCCTCCCGGATTGGGGTAATCCGGCCCCATAGACTCCCATGTTAGGGAGCGCCGGATTGCCCCGGATCCAGGAGGATCCGGGAGAATCTGGGAGGATCCGATTTGGGGAGAATTTACTCCCGGACAAAAAAAATGCAGCATGCTCCGATTTTGTGTTTAGGAGAAAAATCCGATTCCTCCCGGATTCTCCCGGACACATGGAAACCGGATGGCAGAGAGTTGCCATCTGACTCCATCCGGCCCCCATAGGGCTGCATGGGGTTAAAATCGGTCCGGCTGTCCGGTTTACACCGACAGCCCTGTATCGACCTGACCGCAGTGTGAAGCCAGCCTTACAACATATATAATTATTTACAACCCATCTTTTTAATTATCCTGACAGGGAAAAGTGTGTGTCTGAATGCAAAAGAAACCATATGAATTTAAAGTGACAGTTCCTACAACTAAAATGTGCCTGTAATTCTGTGTATATATATATGTATAATAAATAACAATATCTATATTAAAGGTGACCGTGCTCCAAAAACAATTCATGAAAACTATAATGTGCACGTGAACTATTAATTAACAAATTTAATGACATACATTTTTTTCCATATTTAAAGTGACAGTACCATTATAATTACATCACATACAAAACACTATTACAATTACTTTACAAATATAAGCATAGTGACAGTCCTAAAATCTCATAATAAAAATCATTACAGTCATTGCTGGGATCACAATTTATGAAGTATGCCATACAAGTATGCTATAGTCCATATATCGGGCTTGTGACAATTATAAAGTGTATAATTTATCCCTTTCAAATAAAAGTGCAACGTGTCAAACTATAGCACAGTGCTTCGTGCTATTAAATCTTTGAAATTAGATCACACTAGTGGAAAAATAGAAAATCAAAATAAAGAAATAATAAATAATAAAAATTGTTACATACGTCAAGCGCAAACCAAACTATAATAGTCCCATATAATATGGATCATAATGATAGCTATAAATATCATACCTATTTTGGTATCCCGACATATTCCACTGACTATATCGCGATTCTGCAATGACATATACACCTTCAAACCCATGCAGCGATGTATACATTTTTATTTATCATACACCTATATTCATTATACTAGTGATGGGCGAGTCCTAAATTACTCAGAATCGCTTGACTCTAGCGAGTCCGAGCCCGGGACTCGCTACTCGTTGCGAGTCCAGCGAGTCCAATGTTAATGAATGGGGAAGCGAGTAATAGTGAGTAATGTGCGATTTACAAATCGCAGATGTCTCGGAAAGCGCTCGCATTGCCGTTTTGGAAACCCCACTCGCAACAGTTTTTTGCTGCTGTGTCCGTGTCTGTTGTTTTTATCCAAATTATATGATAACAAGAGACAGGGTTTAATAGGGATATTGTCCCATCCCTGTCTGTAATGTGTGTTTTATGGACACTAGGTGTGGGAGAACACTTTTTTGTTATTTTAACAAATATTTATTAAAGGTTATATTTTAAAAGTGCACCTTAAGTAAGAAATGTGTCCATGTCTGTGTAGCAGCACACTAGTCCCTGTAAAAATTATTAAGTGCGCACAAGTAGTCGCACAAGCAGGTGGCGTACGTGCTATTTGTAGGTAGGCAGAGCAGCAACGCACTGGTTTGCCACAGAGAAAATAAAGCTGAAGGGGTTATTATGACCCAAAATCTATCAGGTGCAAAAAAATAGGAAATAGTACCTCAGCTAAGCCTCTGACTTCAGCTATTTGGACAGCTGAGTGAGTAAGCTAAGCCACGAGGTCGGTCCTGTGTGCACTGTAAGGCTGTACCTCCCTGCCTGCCTGCCTACAGTCCTCTACACAGTATTCCTCTGTCCTCCTGGTAGCTCTCAAAGAGCTGTTTGGGTTAAATATAAGCAATTTTTAAGTTTCCCTACACTGACTGACACTCCCTATGATCTGTCCAGCATCTACCTCACCCTGCACTAGGTCAGATCTCACAGGAATGTGGAGAAAATGGTGTGGCAAGGCTTATATACAGCCTCGCCTCTCATACATGACATAGGCATCACGATGGACAGAAGCCAATCATAGTCCTGCCACAACCAACATGGCTGTGGCATTACTGAATATGATTGGCTAACATGCTTGTCCATCTTCAAAATTTTCTGACCTAACACGCTAGGCTGTCTCGGAAGCTTTGTCGGAAAATAACAGATTCTGTATTCGCGAGTCCCGAATACAGAATACAGGACTCGGATTCGTGACTCGCTCAGAATCGCTAGACTCACTCAGACTCGCTCAGACTCACTCAGACTCGCTGCTGACAGCGGTGTCCGTGAAGCGGTGCGATTCTGTAAACGATTTTGGGGAGATTCAAGCTACATAGCGATGTGATATAGCGAGTCTAGCGAGTGAGAAAAAGTAAACTCTGACAAAACTAGGATTGCCATTGACTTGCATTGGACTCGTTACTGTGCGTGTAATCACTGGGAAACTCGCAGAGTACCGAGTCCTGCAGTCCCTTACTACTTGCCGAGTAACGAGTCCTAGCGAGTAGACTCGCCCATCCCTACATTATACCCCTGTTAAGAAATACTGTATTAGGCCGATCAGCCAATGCACTTGTTCCAGATTTATCTTCGATGATGTATCATAATTAGTGATGAGCAAGTACTAAAATGCTCGGGTGCTCGAAGCTCGGGCCGAGCATCCCGAGATACTCGTGTACTCGGCCCGAGTACTGAGCCCAATGTTATCCTATGGGAGACCCGAGTATTTTTATGAAATGACTGCCGGCAGCATGTAGAAACCCTAAAAAATGTAACAAAAATTCTCAAAATCAAGAGTGACTTCCAAAATGACCTTCCAAAATGACACCAAAATGAATATTCAGGGTGGAAATGTTAAGGGCACATACCCAATAGTGAGATACATCTGGTGTATGTTACTTTTTGTGATTACATGAAAGATTTTACGTGAAAACATTGTGCAGCACTCCGATTTCCCTGAGAAGAGACGTACATGAAGCCCTGTCTTGACATATTGTGCCCATTTTGAGGAAGTGGGTCTATTCTAGTATTTTCCTTTGCCAGGGTAGTCTAAAATTGGGAGGCTCACCAATGCCCCTGGATAGAGACGTGCATGAGGGCCTGTAAACCTGAAGTGCCCATTGTAAGGAAGTGGGTGTATTGTAGTATAGCCCTTTGGCAGGGCAGCCAAAAATTGGGAGGCTCCACATTGTCCCTGGATAGAGACGTGCAGGGCCTCAAAACATTTTTCCCATTGAAAAGGAGCGGGTCTCCTGTTGTTGTAATGTCCATTCTAAAAGAATAGGGCGTAAAAATTTACCACTGGGGGTATACCTGAAACAACAGCCTAACTATTGTAACGGTCATCATGGTGGCACATGAGGAGAAGGAGGAGCAGTCCAGTGATTATCCAAGGAAGAGGAAGACGACGTGGTGGATGATCCAGTAGCTGACCCAACCTGGCAGGAGGATATGCAGAGCGAGGACAGCAGTGCACAGGGGAGGGAGGTGAATGATCCCAAAAGGCAGTACGAAGCAGGGTCGTGTCCGCAGGCAGAAGTCAGGCAACCGTTCCCCGAAACAACAACACGCACAAGGTGCCTGTGCAAATGTTAGGTCTTCCCGAGTCTGGCAGTTTTTTAAGTTGGCTCCAGATGACTCTAAAAAGGCCATTTACAACACCTGCCATGCCAGCATCAGCAGGGGTACGAAAACTAGCAGCCTGACCACCACCAGCATGATCAGGCACATGTCAGCCAAGCACCTGACTTTGTGGGAAGTACAACAAAGTCGAGGAGCGGTGCTTGCTGATGTCACGGCTACGTCTTCGCGTGTTGTGCGTGCGAGCCAATCCCCTGTCCATGCTGGCCGCGAACAAGCCTCCGGCCCTGCACCTGAAGTTGCCCACGCACAAATAACACCACCATCAAGCACGTCCTTGTCCCAGCGCAGCGTTCAATTATCCTTTCAGCAAACCTTTGAACGCAGGCGCAAATACGCTGCCAACGCCCCACATGCCACAGTCCTAAATTGTCACATTTCGCGACTCATAGCACTAGAAATGTTGCCTTTCCGGCTGGTGGAGACGGAAGCATTCCGCGACCTGATGGCGGTTGCTGTGCCACGTTACTTGGTCCCCAGCCGCCACTATTTCTCCAGATGTGCCGTCCCCGCATTGCATAACCACGTGTCCCAAAGCATCACACGTGCCCTTAACAACGCTGTTTCAGCCAAAGTCCACCTAACCACAGACACGTGGACAAGTGCTTGTGGGCAAGGCTGCTACATCTCCTTGACAGAACACTGGGTTAATATTGTGTAAGCTGGGACCCAGTCTGAGCGAGGGACGGAACACGTCCTTCCCACACCAAGGATTGCAGGCCCTACCTCTGTAAGGGTTTCACCGACACTCTACAGCTCCGGAATGTCATGCTCCACAGCCTCCTCCTCCTCCTGCGCATCCTCATCCACTGTACCCTCCACACCAGTCACAAGCTGGAAGCACTGCAGCACTGCCTCTGCGAAACGGCAACAGGCTGTGCTGAAGCTGGTCTGCATAGGTCACAAACCCCACAATGCAGAAGAGGTGTGGACAGCTCTGAAACAGCAGGCAGATCACTGGCTCACACGTCTGAACCTAAAGCCAGGAAAGGTCGTGTGTGGCAATGGCCGGAACCTGGTGGCAGCTTTGAGGCGAGGCCAGCTGACGCATGTTCCATGCATGTCCAATGTGCGCAACCTGGTGGTTCAGCGGTTTCTTACATCATACCCAGAGCTGTCTGATCTGCTGGTAAAAGTTCGCCGCCTGTCTGCGCATTTTCGCAAGTCACCTGCTGCTTCAGCCGGCCTTGCCGGCTTTCAGCGCCGTTTGTGTCTTCCGGCCCACAGACTGGTGTGCGATGTCCCCACGCGTTGGAATTCAACTCTGCACATGTTGGTCAGGATATGTGAGCAGAAGAGGGCAGTTGTTGACTACCTGCATCACCTAAGCCGTCGGGAAATGGGTCAAACTCCACACATAACACCTCCGGAGTGGAGATGGATGTCCGACCTATGTACCGTCCTCCAAAACTTTGAGGACTCCACCAAGATGGTGAGCGGCGATGACGCCATTATTAGCGTCACCATACCGCTACTCTGCCTTCTAAAACGGTCTCTGCTGAAAAACAAAGATGATGCATTGCAGGCGCAGCGCGATGACTTGGAGCAAGAAACTGTAGTGGGTGTGGGTGATAACACACAGCCCAGCCTCATGTCATCACAACGTGCAGTGGAGGACTATGACGAGGAGGAGGAGGATGAAGACATGGAGCAACTCTCTGGCCAAATTGAGGATATGACATGCACACCAGTCATACCCTCGATTCAGCGTGGCTGGCCAGAGGACAGGGGAGATGAGGAGGAGGAGGAGAGGAAGACAGCATGTTCAGTCATCGTTTTAGTCAGGATACTGAAGTGATGGCTGTTAAGAGTCTGGCGCACATGGCTGACTTTATGGTAAGCTGCCTGGCTCGTGACCCTCGCATTCAGAACATCTTGGCCGACAATCAGTACTGGTTGGCAACACTCTTAGACCCACGCTACAAGGAGAACTTTATGTCTCTCATTCCTGAGGCGGAGAGGTCAGCCAAAATGCAGCAGTTCCAGAAGGCCATACCCAACGGAAGTAGGCAAAGCATTCCCCTCACAAAACACTAGCGGCATAGGTCAGGAATCGGTGAACAACCAAGGCGTACGGCCGAGAGGGGCACAAGTCCAATCCGCCGGAGGTAGGGGAACAGTCTTTACGATGTGGGACAGTTTTCTCAGCCCCTCACGTACCACAGCCCGTGAGGTGCGGGGTAGTGTCACAAGAAATGCTAAGTTTGGCCACATGCTGAAGGAGTACCTTGCAGATCGAACAACTGTACTGCGAGATTCCTCTGTGCCTTACAATGATTGGGTCTCCAAGCTGGACACGTAACATGAATTGGCTCTCTACGCCTTGGAAGTCCTGGCCTGCCCTGCCGCTAGCGTTTTGTCAGAGCGTGTTTTCAGTGCCGCAGGTGGAATCATTACTGATAAACACACCCACCTGTCAACTGAAAATGCTGACAGGCTGACTCAGATCAAGATAAATAAGGGTTGGATTGGGCCAGACTTCACCACACCACACACAAATGACAGCGGAATTTAAAGTTTGTCATGGGAATTTGCCATGTACATCCACTCACCCATGGGTACACACTTCTGGACTTCAGAGTGTCCAAGTGTGGGATCAGTAATGTCCGTGGACGTGTACTCGGCCTGGTGGTAGGAAGGAGGATCAGGTTGGGAAATGTGCGGTGCAGTATCACGGCTACTGACACTTGACCATGTGGAAGACAGGGTGTTTGTGGAGGTGCCAATCTGACTTGAAGCATTATCCGCTATCAAAGTAACAACCTGTTGACACTGGTCTTGGTTCAAGAGCGGTGTACTGCTGCGGGCCCCAAGAATTTGGGACAGGACGTGTGAGCGAGCAGATGTGCCCCTTTGTTGTTGCGAAATTAGTGCTTGCACACGACCTCGGCCTCTGCCTGCACCACCATCACGTTCACTTACTTGTTCCTTGCCAACGCCCTTGCGCATTTTGCCTGTATACAGCGACAAGAGTCTGGTGACTGTTCGGGTCACAGGAGATTTGGATTTTAGACCCTAACCTGTATCAAGATAGTAAGTACAACAGTCTGGTGACTGTTATGGTCACAGGAGAGTAGGATTTTAGTCCCTAACCTGTATCAAGGTAGTAAGTACAACAGTCTGGTAACTGTTCAGCTCACAGGAGAGTAGGATTTTAGTCCCTAACCGTGATCAAGGTAGTAAGTACAACAGTCTGGTGACTGTTATGGTCACAGGAGAGTAGGATTTTAGTCCCTAACCTGTATCAAGGTGTAAGTACACCAGTCTGGTAACTGTTCAGCTCACAGGAGAGTAGGATTTTAGTCCCTAACCTGTATCAAGGTAGTAAGTACAACAGTCTGGTGACTGTTATGGTCACAGGAGAGTAGGATTTTAGTCCCTAACCTGTATCAAGGTAGTAAGTACACCAGTCTGGTAACTGTTCAGCTCACAGGAGAGTAGGATTTTAGTCCCTAACCTGTATCAAGGTAGTAAGTACAACAGTCTGGTGACTGTTATGGTCACAGGAGAGTAGGATTTTAGTCCCTAACCTGTATCAAGGTAGTAAGTACACAGTCTGGTAACTGTTCAGCTCACAGGAGAGTAGGATTTTAGTCCTAACCTGTATCAAGGTAGTAGTACACAGTCTGGTATGTTAGTCACAGGAGAGTGGATTTTAGTCCCTAACCTGTATCAAGGTAGTAAGTACACCAGTCTGGTAACTGTTCAGCTCACAGGAGAGTAGGATTTTAGTCCCTAACCTGTATCAAGGTAGTAAGTACACCAGTCTGGTAACTGTTCAGCTCACAGGAGAGTAGGATTTTAGTCCCTAACCTGTATCAAGGTAGTAAGTACACCAGTCTGGTACTGTTCAGCTCCAGGAGAGTGGATTTTAGTCCCTAACCTGTATCAAGGTAGTAAGTACACAGTCTGGTACTGTTAGTCACAGGAGAGTAGGATTTTAGTCCCTAACCTGTATCAAGGTAGTAAGTACAACAGTCTGGTGACTGTTATGGTCACAGGAGAGTAGGATTTTAGTCCCTAACCTGTATCAAGGTAGTAAGTACACCAGTCTGGTAACTGTTCAGCTCACAGGAGAGTAGGATTTTAGTCCCTAACCTGTATCAAGCTAGTAAGTACTGTTATGGTCACAGAAAAGCTTGGATTCCGATCTGGATCACCCTGCCTATATCCTCCTAGATTAGTCCTGAGAAAGACTGTTGTGGTCAGCAGCAGTTTGCAGCCCTGCTCCGGATCTACCTATGAGGGCTGCAAATCTGTCCTTAAGCAGCAGCAGACACTGTCCGTACACTCACTGTCTGGATGGCTGTGTGCAGAGCACAGCGCGGCCGGGACTTATAAAGGCTCGGTCACGCTGTGCTGGCCGGCCAATCACTGCAATGCCACAACTAACAGGGCTGTGGCATTGCAGTGGTCTGCCAGCCAATCCCTGCATGTGGGCTGGCTCTCTAAAGAGCGCCAACATGCAGGGATGAGGACCACGAGCACAGCACGAGTATCGCGAGATTACTCGGTGCTCGCCGAGTAGCCCGAGTACAGTAATACTCGTGCGAGTACCGAGCAGCGCAGAGCATAATCGCTCATCACTAATCATAATGGTTCCCCTCTTCCAGTCATAAGATGGTCGGTTTCTCCAGGATTCCCCATTATATTACCTAAACTGTTTATAAACAGAGAAATTAATGACAGTTCATACATTACTAAAAATTATACTCACAGTTGGATTAATATAGTCCACCGACCGGAAATTAAGGCGGAAAGTGAGATCCGGATAGCGGCGATAATAAGAGCCAGGTGCCCCTAATAAATAGTGTAGGGAGGACCATGTATAAGGGAAAAAATCACATTTGGATCATATGCCCTGAGAAGGAACTCCAACTTTGAGACGTGCGTAGGCGGAGACAGGCACACAGTTACAGGGGGGACCCCGGTGTGACCATAGATAGAATTACATTCAGGTATGTTAAACATTGCTTTACTCTTAATGTAACTAAGTGAGGAATACTGAACAAATATAGGATATGGGAGGTTGATATTATAGGCAACCTACCATTGAAGATCAGTTTTATTAATCCTGTGGTTAAGACCTTAAGCATTTGGTAGGAGACATTAGTATTCTGACAAACTGGTGCAAGTGAAGCTTTGCCAATCTGGGGCAGTCTTTATGTGCCTCTTAAAGTGACAGTACCATTTAGTGATTGAATATAAAATCTGACACTATGGTTATGGGAAAAATCTGTTAGTCCCTCTGTGATATAGTTTGCCTGGCATAAAGAGAGTTACAATTAGTGCAATATGCCCTTATGACATGTTTTCCTAATGATTTTATATGAATATTTTTAATAAATAAAGAGATTATTGTTTGCTTAACTTGTTTGTGCATAATTCACTATAGGCATTGGAAAACCCTAAGGGGAGTTCCAGTATCTTTGTTGTGGTTGTCTTAAGCAGTGATGCACGCAATAAATAAGGACGCTTATGTGTATTTGTTAGTAATATGTAATGTTTTTATAATATCTGTGTATTAAAATATTTATTGGTCACTGCCTTCTGCCATTTTCAGAGCTTCTCCAGTTTCATGTGATCAAAATTGTGAACTGCCAGTTCATAAAGAATCTTCTGTGTGGACCTGAGCTAAGTTCCTCAATGTAAGCTTATGAGACTCAGAAATGAGGCTCTCATACATTAGGAATTGAACTAACATTTGGCTGTGTGAGCCAGCCTGTCACAGCTGAGGTCACATGATATAGAACAGGGGTCTCAAACTTGGCTGGGTTAGTGGGCCGCACATAGAAAAAAATTGATATGGGAGGGGCCGCATTGCTTGTAGGACTAAGTGACATTTTAGTAATACCAGAATTTTTTGCTTAATGTAGTAATGTCCAAATCCTGATCTTCTTGTAGTAATGTCCCCATCTTGGCCCCTTTCTTATTGTAATGTCCATATACTGGTCCCCATCCTATAGTAACGTCCCACATCCTGGACCCCATCTTGGTCCCCTTCTTGTAGTAATGCCTTATCCTGCTCCTCATCATATAGTAATGTCCCCATCCTGAGTCTTTTTGTAGTGATGTCCACATCCTGGCCCCCATAGTGTAGTAATGTCCACCATGCTGGACCCATTTTGCAGTAATTTTCCCCTCCTGGCCCCCATAGTGTAGTAATGTCCCCCATGCTGGTCCCCTTTTGTAGTTATGTCCCCGATTCTGGCCCCTGTAGTGTAGTAATGTTCCCCATACTTATGCCCTTTTGTAGTAATATCCATATCCTGATCCCCTTTTGTAGTGATGTGCCCATCCTGGCCACCATAGTGTAGTAGTGTCCCCCATGCTGGTCCCATTTTGTAGTAATGTCCCCATCTTGGCCCCAATAGTGTAGTAATGCCCCCACGCAGGTAACCTTTTGTAGTGATGTCCCCAAAGCTGGTCCCCTTTTGTAGTGGTATCCCTTCCTGGCCCCCATAGTGTAGTAATGTCCTCCATAATGGACCTCTTTTGTAGTAATGTCCCCATCCTTTCCCCCATAGTGTAGTGATGTCTCCCATTCTGGTCAACTTTTGTAGTGATGTCCCCATCCTGGCCCCCATAGTGTAGTAAAGTCCCCCATGTTAGTCCCCTTTTGTAGTAATGTCCCCATCCTGGCTCCAATAGGGTGGTAATGTCCCCCATGCTGGTCGCCTTTTGTAGTGATGTCCCCCATACTGGTACCCCTTTGTAGTCATGTCCCCATCCTGGTCCCCATAGTGTAGTAATGTCCCCCATACTGGTCCCCTTTTGTAGTGATGTCCTCGATCCTGGCCCCCACAGTGTAGTAGTGTTCCCCATCCAGGTCCTCTTATGTAGTGATATCCTTAACCTGGTCTACCTTCTTTTTACACATACACTCATACACACACATATTAACTCACACACACATATTCACTCACCCACACATTCACACACTCACCCACACATTCACACTCACCCACACATTCACGCTCACCGATTCACACTCACACTCACGCATTCACACTCACACATTCACACACTCACACATTCACACTCACATTCACTCATGCACATATACACACATACACACACTCTCACACATACACATACACACACACATTCACTCACACACTCACACATTCACACTCATACATTCACATTCAAACTCACACACACATTCACTCACTCATTCACTCACACACACACACACACACATTCACTCATACACTCACTTACATTCACTCACACATTCACACTGATATTCACACACTCACTTAAACTCACACATTCTTTTTTAACCGTAACCTTGTCGACTGTCCAGTGCAATGGCCTGCCATGGTCCACGCTGTGTTTTTGACTTCCAGCCGTGGAACGGTCTGACAAGCGCTGACACTGAGTGAGATCAATGCAAGCCACCAGCCAATGAGATGCTAGCAGGTGACGTCATACGCCGATGGAAGCTGCGAGCCTCTCATTGGCTGGCAGCTTGCATTGATGTTACTGAGCAGCGGAGCTTGTCAGACAGTGCCATGGCTGGAAGTCAATAACACAGCGGGGACCGTGACGGCCCCATGCACTGAACTGCCTGCAAAGTTAAGTGGCTGACGGTGCCGCTGGCCGCACAGTGAAGCCACAGTGGCCACATGCGGCTCGTGGGCCGCATGTTTGAGACCCCTGATGTAGAAGATGATTGAAGCAATGCAAAAAATGGCAGGTGACAGCAATCAGTAGACATTTTAATGCAGATACAGACATTTCTGATAGAGTTGTCCATTACTAGGACAAACCATTCTGATTCTACTTGCTTCCCCCAGTTAAAATAATAGACCCTGTACTTACCTCCAATGATGGTGCCGCTTCAGTGCTGTCGGTAATTTTTGTTTGGGGCTCATGTGAGATTGTGACCTCACAGGAGACCCACGTCCATTTATTGCCAGCTTCTCTCCATGCCTTCATGCCAAATGAACAATCAACAGGAGGTGATCAGCAGCCGTAGCAATATCATGTGAGCCCCATAACTGCGATTACTGACAGTGCTGGAATGGCACTATACTCGAAGTGAGTACAGGGTCTTTTATTTTCACTGCGGGAAACAAGTGGAATCAGATGGGGTTGTCCTAGTAGTGTACAGCCCGATTACATAGAACAACCCCTTTAAGCTATAAATCAACTAATAAAAGACTTTATATTTTTAGTTTGCATACCAATCATTATTAGTGTTCATTAATGAAATAAACCTTGTTAAGAATTAAATCATGATAAAAGTAACCCAGTCAATTATGATTTATAATTAAAATCATGCTTTATGTTTAATTAAAGGTCATTTTGGATCGTCTGTGGCATCATATTTCATATTCCTTAGGTGGATGTATGGTGTTAATTTAGTTCTCTTATGCATGGTGCTTGGACTGATTGTCATTCCTGAGGTAACATTTGTGTTAAACAGCAAAATATGTTCAATGAAATATTTAATGTTTTTTTGAATGAATAGACTATCATTAATAGTTATTAGCAAATATACTGTACTTGCTTCTATTCGTTACTCCACATGAAGAGTAAGGTATTCAAGATACTCGGTACTCTGCGGGTATCACAGGTTCTCAAAAGTGATGTGTCACTTGTGAATTACACAGGTGTGCAAAAAGAGCTGTTTGATTATTTTCATCTAATTTCCATTTATTTTGATATACTGATAACGAAAAAAATATTGAAAAAAGGTTTGACATCAGAATTTGCCACAAAATGCAAATTTCTCTTCAAATTTAGTACATTTTTCTCAATTTTTGATATTTTTTTAATCTTAGGGTTTTTAACCAAATTTAAAGGCCAAATTACGGTACTATTAATTAATTCACATCAGTGCATTCAAGATATGCAATGCCTAACAAGTCAAACTAACTTTCAAAGAAAAGAACTGAGATAATGAAACCAGCATCAACATGTTGCCAGCTGAATGCTTGGGCCCTGACATGCCTGGGTTTGATTCCGTTTTTTCTTCTTGGTGTTCGCCGGGTTATTCTTTTTCATCTCAGTTTGTGTTAGCTCGTCATTATTCAACCATGTTTTCCAAAATTAGCATTATAGCTTAGAGGAAGTATATTAATTTGTTTCTGTTACATCTGTGGTGTATATACAGTGTCGAAGCAATGGCTGAATATCACAGACTTTATGAAAAAAATATACTTTGCATACTTCAAACTAAAGCATAAAGCTTGGCACCTCATAAAGTGTGAAAAAGGTGTGTTGAGGACTCCCGAACTTGGTTCGAGGGTAAGAATAAAGCTTTCTGTTATGGGATTCCTATGGTATGGCATGAGCAAAAGAACCATAGTGACGACTGATACTTTTGTTGATGCGATGTGAAAGGATATTCTTCAAAATGGAAACATTCCATTTCATACGTCAATCTTCACTCAGCAATTCATCCCATCCCGATGGCAGAGATGTACCAGTACCCAAGGCCCCTGCTACCTTGAAAGAGATTACTAGCTCCGATGAAGGTGGAGTCATACCTGAACCAGATGATGAATCACGTTCTGACTTTGAAGATGATACAACACCAAAATAGTTTTCCCATGAGAAGATGAATGATTTTGTAAGAGACTTGAATCTTCCCAAAGATGACGCTGAGTTAGGCTAGGGTCAGACCTGCATCAGCCCTCAACCTGCCAAATCCATTAGAAACTTACTTTTTCTGAGCGTGAGTGCATAGCGTTAATGGCATGTAACACTAAGCGCCACCTGCCTATTTATCATTATAGACACCCGATGCTTCCCGCATCCTGTCGGCTCCACACAGAAGTCCCAGATATGCACTATTACAGAGTGCACAGAGTGCAGCATTTTCCTGTGCGCTCTGCAAAAGCGCATATACGGTCCTTGTGTGTGGAGTCAGCAGTTGCACGAAGTATCAGGTATCCATAGTGAAGAGTAGGCAGCCGGCACATAGCGTTACATGCCGTTAACGCTATGTTCTCAGGCTGTGAAAACCTAAGTTTCTAATGGATTCGTTAGCCTGAGGGCTGATGCAGGTCTGACCCTAGCCTTACTCAGACTAAGGCTCAAAAGCAGAAATTTATTGTTGTCAGAAGTGTCTTTTTCATGGTTTAGACATCATGAAAAGAAGTTCGTTCCTTACTTTGCCTAGGATGACAAGTTGGTTTATTGTATTGATGTCGAAGGTTTGATGGACCAATTCAAAATCCAACATGATTCAGCGCAATGGCATCTTTTTATAGCTTCTTCAAAAAGAAGCCTCAAAGCAGTTTTACTCCACAATGGTGGTTTTTATGCTTCCATCACTGTAGGTCTTTCCTTACACTTCAAGGAAACCTACAAGAACTTGGAATTGGTTCTTCATAAACTTAAATATGAAGACCACGGTTGGCAAATGTTTGAGTGTTTGAAAGTCTATATACCAAATACCATTGTTTTCTGTGTCTATGGGACAGTCAAGACTGACAAAATCACTAGCCCAAGAATAGTTGGCAGCCAAGGGTGCTCAATGTTGGTGAAGAAACTTTGGTACCTCCCCATAAAGTTCTTCAACCACCCCTTCACATAAAATTGGGTTTGATTAAATACTTGGACACCAAGAATTTATCAGTACCATGAAGGATCCTCAAAAAGGGTGGATTGTATTTAAATTTTTTATAGAAAAAGTTTTATGCAATAACAAAGATCCTGACTACAAAAAGATCGTCGGACAAATGCTGAAAGCACTTCAAGCTTTAGGTTGCCTGATGAGTTTGAGAGTGCATTTCCTCTATCCCCACCTTGATACCTTCCTGAAAATTTGGGGAGCTGTGAGTGAAGAACAAGGTGAATTATTCCACTAGGACATTAAAGAGATGGAAAGAAGATTCCAGGGAAGATGGAGTATTACAATGATGGCAGACTACTGTTGTGCACTTCAGAGAGACCTTCCAGATGCAAATCACAAGTGTATATGTAAATGTACCAAGAGGAGCCCCATGGGGAAGAAGAATCGACTTAAGTGTGTGTTAGTGAGCTCAATCCAGTTAAAAACATTATTTTCATGAGAAATTTGTAATTAAATATTTAAATTAAATTTTAATTCATTTTACCATATAGGGTACTGGAAAAGGGAAAAAAATCCCAAGTGCGGTGACATTGCAAAAATTTTTTGGGGGATTTTTTGTTTACCATGTTCATTACATAGTAAAACTGATGTGTCGATATGATGCCTTGTGTCGGTATAAGTTAGTTGAAACCAAACATGTATACTTTTACTTTTATTCAAGTAGTGAAAAAAAGTACAGAAGTTTTTAAAGAAAAAGAATAGCACTTTTGGCGCCATTTTCTGCTACCTGTAGTGTTCTCATATTTTGGGATCTGGGGCTGTGTGATGGCTTATATTTGCGTCTTGAGAGGAAGTTTCTAATGATACCATATTTGGGTAGATGCTCTGTTTTGATTGCCCACTATTGCATTATATTGCAAAGTTGCGGTGACCCCAAAAAGTTTATTTTGGCATTTGGACTTTTTTTCCATTACGCAGTTTGCAAATCTGATTTAAATGATTTTATATTTTGATAGATCGGGCATTTCTGAACGTGGCAATGCCAAATATGTGTATTTTTTATTTAGTTTATATAGTTTTATATAGTTTAATTTTCAATGGGGCAATAGAGGGGGGATTTGAACTTTTGTGTTTTTTTTTATTTAATTCTTTTTTTTTTCAACATTTCATTTACATAGTCTTATAGGGCACCTCAGCACTGCAGTGTGCAATTACCTGTGTAATGCAGAGAGATGTTTCAGCATCCCTCTGCATAGCACAAATTAACACTTCTGCTGGTGATGTCACTTGGGCATCAATGGCAGGAAGTGATTCTTGACTGTATTTGGGGTCATCAGCTGACCCTGCTCTGTCATGGCAATGTATCGAGGCCCTGTGATGGAATCACAGGTCCGCTGTGATCAAAAGTGTTAACAGGGCCGATCGGATCGCAGATGCTATCAGTGCTGTTAGCTACACATGTCGAGCCCACTGGGTTGCGTGGACAAAGTCTGCTGATTATATCTAATATCTATCTGGATCCGGGTCCTATGCTCCTCTTGGGCCCGGGTCATCTGCAAGAGCAGTAGCCGCAGCACATATCTCCGGGTGTCTCGGATCTCCGGACGCTCTCTGCCGCCTTCCGTCATGCCGCCTCGGTCACTAGAGTTCTTTCTCTGGCCGGGTTCCTCCACCGGTTCGCTCCGTGGGCCCTCCGGGATCACTATAGATCTTCCGATTGCAGCACTCTTTTCGGCGTCCTCCACTTCCGTCCTCATGTACTCCGATGGCGACTGCTTCTCTTCCGGTCGTCCGTCCAGCCCCTTCCTGATGATTATTTCCTCTTCGGTTCCCGCCAGCTTCTCATTGGTAGGTGGATTTAGGGGCGGAGACTCTTCTTTGGGATTGATACCTGGCTCCCCCGGAGTTAGTGGGAGCCAGGGCGGGTCCTTCTTTTCGCGCCTTGGACCGGGCCGGCCCACGATCAGGGGTGTGGGCACGCCTCCTCTGCACATGTTCTCAAGCTCCTATAGCTGCCATTAAGCCCAGATTTTGGCGGGAAAAGTCTGGAACACGTTATTTAGGCACACAGGGTCCAATTCTTTTGGACCGGGTTCATCCTGTCCGTGACGCCAGGTAATGTCAAGCCCACTGGGACGGGGTACTCGGTACCGGACCGGGTCTGCTGCTGGGGATGTCACGGGTGGTCCTGGTCCGGACTGTGTCCCGGGCCCTGGCAATAAAAAAGGGGATACTTACAGGGGATAATGTCAGTCGTGACGCCACCCATGCTTTGTGGTCAATAAGGGGGCCAACGCTGCTGTAGAACCTCCGGGGATGATGAACTGGGTTCCCCGGGGCAGTGATGATTAAGTCTATGGTGTAGTGTATGGTGCAGGCTTGTGCTGGGTGCAGTGCACTTACTGTCCTGATGCTGCAGAAATCCTCCTTCAGGTGAGCTGACAGGCTGTAGCTCGTCAGGTTGTAAGACCTGTTTGGGGGGAATCATGTGCAGGCAGAATCAGGCGAGGGAGTCAGAGTCAGTTCACAAGTCTCTACACGGGCACAACTCTCCCCTCCGGGTTCCTTTACTCTCTGCAGCCAGGTTGTTCCTCTCCATGACACCTCACTCGTTCTCTGTCCCTTCCAGGCTTTGATTCTCTCTTATTCACTTGGTGTGCGTGTCTCCGGATGGTATGGCGGTGGCTCGGACCCCTGTGGGCCCTCATGGTTGCCACTGAGCTACCCGTCCTTTGGGGTAGGAACCCTAACTTGAAGCTAGAGTCCCCCGTTGGTTGTCTGGGGATGCCGGGTGAATCAACGGTCCCCTTCAGAGCCGACACTCTGCTGCTAGACTAGCCTCCAATAGTCCTCTCAGGTGAGG
The DNA here is from genome assembly GCA_033576535.1 of Allobates femoralis. Classification (NCBI taxonomy): domain Eukaryota; kingdom Metazoa; phylum Chordata; class Amphibia; order Anura; family Aromobatidae; genus Allobates; species Allobates femoralis. Next base: position 543,579,874 of record JARQOC010000003.1, read on the forward strand.
CTCTAGCAGGCTCCTTCTAACCGTGTCTTTTGGGTTCAATAGGAGGGCTACTCCTCCTGCAGTCTGCCATCTCAGCCGTGGTTCTAGGGCCCAGTATCACTGTCCCTCTCGTCCCTCACACTCCTGGGGTGCTGGCTCCGGATAGGCTTTCTCTCTGAGGCTCGCATTGGCTCTCCAGATTCTGCGTTCCTTCCACCCCACTCTTCCAGGACGTGTGTTTCTGTCTTTGCATCTCAGCCTACACAGGCCTACTGACTCCTTCCTCCTCCCCTTCTCTATATCTACCCTCTGTCACCTGACCTGCTTGCTGTCCCACCCACTGTCTCTAAACACACCACCCCTTGCCCGCCTAGAGTTCCCGGGCTCCGGGTTGGGTGCTGCTCTCTAGTGGTTGTGTTGGCTATCTGTGAGGGTGTTGGGGTGCAACTGTCTTTCCTCCTACCTGGCTGCAATTCCCTTTGTGGCCTCCTAGTCACAGGGGCGCCAGATCAGCTGACATGTGTGAGGGATGATGCGAGTTTAACACGTGATCAAAGGTAGGGAGCACAGCCAAAGATGTACATATGTGCCCTTGGTCGTGAAGAGGTGAAATTAAAAAATAAACACTATTCTCACTTCTCCAATCAATTCTGTGATTCCTTTGCCTGGTCCCTTCTGGTGTCCACAGCCACCTGTGATGCTATCTTGTCCTAGAGTGCCTTGAAAAAAAAATCCTACCCCTTGGCTTTTAAAATATTTTGTTATGTTACAACCTCTGTTTGCATTGTAACAAAATAGTCTAAGTTTGGGAAGTGAAGTGAGAAAAATATACAGTACAGAACAAAAGTTTGGACACACCTTCTCATTCAATTTTTTTTCTGTATTTTCATGACTATGAAAATTGTAGATTCCTACTGAAGTCATCCAAACTATGAATTAACACGTGGAATTAAATATTTAACAAAAAAGTGTGAAACAACTGAAAATATGTCTTATATTCTAGGTTCTTCAAAGTAGCCACCTTTTGCTTTGATCACTGCTTCAGACACTCTTGGCATTCTCATTATGAACTTCAAGAGGTAGTCACCGGAAATGGTTTTCACTTCACAGGTGAACCCAGTCAGGTTTAATAAGTGGGATTTCTTGCCTTATAAATGGGGTTGGGACCATCAGTTGTGTTGTGCAGAAGTCTGGTGGATACACAGCTGATAATCCTACTGAATAGACTGTTAGAATTTGTATTATGGCAAGAAAAAAGCAGCTAAGTAAAGAAAAACAAGTGGCCATCATTACTTTAAGAAATGAAGGTCAGTCAGTCTGAAAAATAGGGAAAACTTTGAAAGTGTCCCCAAGTGCAGTTGCAAAAACCATCAAGTGCTACAAAGAAACTGGCTCACATGAGGACCGTCCCAGGAAAGGAAGACCGAGAGTCACCTCTGCAGCGGAGGATAAGTTCATCTGAGTCACCAGCCTCAGAAATCGCAGATTAACAGCAGCTCAGATTAGAGACCAGGTCAATGCCACACAGAGATCAAGCAGCAGACACATCTCTATAACAACTGTTAAGAGGAGACTTTGTGCAGCAGGCCTTCATGGTAAAATAGCTGCGAGGAAACCACTGCTAAGGACAGGCAACAAGCAGAAGAGACGTGTTTGGGCTAAAGAACACAAGTAATGAACATTAGACCAGTGGAAATCTGTGCTTTGGTCTGATGAGTCCAAATTTGAGATCTTTAGTTCCAACCACCGTGTGTTTTTGCAACGCAGAAAAGGTGAACGGATGGACTCTACATGTCTGGTTCCCACTGTGAAGCATGGAGGAGGAGGTGTGATGATGCTTTGTTGCTTTGAAGCTCATCAAGAGAATGCCAAGAGTGTGCAAAGCAGTAATCAAAGCAAAAGGTGGCTACTTTGAAGAACCTAGAATATAAGACATATTTTTCACACTTTTTTGTTAAGTATATAATTCCACATGTGTTAATTCATAGTTTTGATGCCTTCTCTGTACTGTAGGCAAAAATTAATTTTATTGGATAAAATATTGCAATGTGCATATGTATTTATTCAGTGGCATAACTAGTGTCCTGCGGGCCCCGGTGCAAGATGCACTCAGGGGCCCCCCTGGTGAGGACCGGGGGGGAGTGCTAGTGGTACGGGCTAGTTGAGAAAAGGGGGGGGGGCATTGGGGGTGCTAGCGGTGCGGGCCGGTTGAGAAGCGGGGAAGGGGGGGGGTGCGCGCGGTGCCGGCCGCACGATTACCTGCCTCCCGGCTGTTGTAGCGGTGGAGGGGCGGGCACTGCTGCTGCGTGGCTGCAGGAAGTGACAGTGTCACTTCCAGTTCTCCCTCAGCTCCTCTTCCGGCGCTATCACGGTCGCGGCGGCTGGCTGGAGGCACAGGCATCAGGGCCCCCCGGGGGCGGGCCCAGTCTCAGCCGCGACCGCTGCGACCGCGGTAGTTACGCCACTATATTTATTCCTTTTGCTATGAAGCCCCTAATAAGTTCTGGTTCAAGCAATAACCTTCAAAAGTCACATACTTGGAGAAAGGAAGTACACCTCTTTGCAATCTAAGTGTCACATGGTCCATTAGTATATACACACCTTTTCTGAATGGCCATGAGGTTACAACATCACGAAGACCAAGGAGATCTTCAAACAAGTCAGAGGCAAAGTTGTTGAGAAGTACAAGTCAGGTTTGGGTTGTAAACAAATTCCCAATCTCTGATGATCCTCGGAGCACCATCAAATCCATTATCATCAAACAGAAAGAATATGGTACCACAACAAACCTGCCAAGAAAGGGCGACTCACCAAAACTCTCAACCCAGGCAAGAAGGGCATTAATCAGAGACGCAGCACAGAGACAAAAGGTAACCCAGAAGGAGCTGCAGAGTTCACAAGCAGAGACTGGAGTATCTGTCCATACAACCACAATAAACCATACACTCCATAGAGTGGGCCTTTATGCAAGAGTGACCAGAAAAAAGCCTTTAGTTACAAAAATTGGAACGACTCATTTAAATTTTGGCAAAACACATGGTATGGAAAAAGATACTGTGATCAGATGAGACCAAAATTGAACTTTTTTGTCCATTAAGGAAAACACTATGTCTAGGGCTTTACCAACACAGCTCATCACCCTAATAACACCATCCGCACAGTGAAACATGGTGGTTATAGCATGAAGCTATAGGGATGTATTTCAGCAGCAGGAACAGGGATTGTAGTGGGAGCATGGCCACTTGGGGCTTCATGCTCATCCTACATTCCAGCCCCCTCATACTTCTAGCTATTGTATTGAACAATGGCTGTTGCCGCCGGCCCAGTGCTCTCACTATATGCCAGCCTCCACTTTATATGCTTGCTGTATGTATTGCACAACTCTCCTGAGCTGAGTAACAGTGTGTATGTTTGTGCAGCTGTCACTGTCAGCTCAGGTGCGCACAGCGATATATATAGTGTGGGTGGGATTTAGTGTGAGCATCAGAGATGGCAGTCATGCCCCTGTCACGCCCCCTGCTTATTCTGTTCTGTGATCTATTGTCTTATAAGGGAGGGGTGAACGCTGAGCAGCAGATACGATTTTATTGATTTACTATTAGATGGGTGCCCAATGCTATCGCATCGGGAGGGTGATGATGTTACAATGTGGGTGAGCTCTGTGGCACTGGAGGTGACAGCTGTTTCTCTCCCCCTGTGGGCACTGCCCCATCCATTCTCTCTCTCCACCTTGTGTGTGGCCTCTCCCCTCTATGCTGCATTCTCCCCTCTGTCATCGCTCTTTTGCCCTGTCTACCCCTCCATGTGCTCTCCAAACTATGTGCTACCTTTTCCCCCTGTGTGCTGTCTTCTCCCCTCATGTGCTCTCTCCTTTAAGCTGTCTTCACTATGTGTGCTCTCCCTGCAGTATGCAGTTTCTCTCCTCCCTATGCTGTCTTCTCCCCTCTGTGCCCTTTCCTTTGAGCTTTCTCCCCACTGTGCACTCTCTCCTATGTACGGTCTCTCTCCTGCCTGTGCTGTCTTCTGCTCTCATGTGTTCTCTCCTTTGAACTGTCTTCCCCTGCACTCTTTTTCCTCCCCTTGATCATTCTTCACTCTGTGTTCTCTTTCTCTTCCTCCTGTGGGCTGTCTTTTATTGCCATGTGCGCTCTCTCTCCCCTTGTTCTCTCTGTCCCCCTGTGGGCTGCTTCTTCTTCCTGTGTGCCTTTTCCCCTTTTGTGCTGTCTTTCCCTCTAGTGGGATGTCTATCTTCCCTATGGGCATTGTCTCTTCTTGCTGTGTGCTCTCTCACCCCATGGTGCACTGTCTTTGCCCCCTTCTGCCCTCATCCCTCATGTGCTTTGTCTATTCCCCTTGTGCACTCTCCCTGCTGTATACTGTCTCTCTCCATCTATGTGATCTCTCTTCCTGCTGTGGATTGTCTCTCTCCCCGTGCATGCTCTCTTCCCCCTGTGGGAGCTCTCTTCCATTGTGCTGTGTTCCTCCAGTGCACTCTCTGTCTCCACTGTGCACTGTCTCTGCTGCACTGTGTGCTCTCTCCCCCCGTGTGCCCTCTCGCCCCTCTGTGTGCTCTCTCTCCCCTCTGTGGTCTGTCTTTCCCCCTTGTGTGCTCTCTCTTACCCCTATGTGCTGGTGTGTTCTCTGTCCTTATGCTGACTGTCCCCTTGTGCCGTCTCTTCATGTGTGCGCTCTCTCCCCACTGTGTGCTGTCTCTGCTCCCCTTTTGCACTCTCACTACTATGTCCTGTCTCTCTCTCTCCCCAGTGGTATACAAAGATGGTGGCAGCGTGAGTAAGTGTGCATGCACATGCCGCGCCATGCCACTGCCATCTTTGCATATCCAAGTGTCCAAAGATGGCAACCTTGTGAGTAAATGCGCATACTCGTGCATGCGCACTTACTCATGTGGCCGACATCTTTGGACACTTGGGTATACAAAGATGGTGGCCGCTTAATTAAGTGAGCATGGACATGCAATGCATTTTCTCAGATGGCAAGGTGCTGCAGCTTCGTGTGGCAGGGAAGGGGTTTGCGGCGAGGAGAGGCGGTGATGTGTGTCATCTGTTTTGAGTGGCAGCAATTGCGGGCGGCTGCAGCACCGCTAGTGGTTCTGTGCAATGTTATAGGAATGTGATAGGAAAACATCCTGATGCCGGAAGTGGATGATGTATTCCACAAGATGATTATGTAAGCAGACTAGATATGGGCCCGATGCTATTGCATTGGGAGGGTGGTGATTTCACATTGGTGGTTGGTTCTGTGGTGCTTGGCATGATGGCTGTCTCTCCTTCCCTCTGCGCTCTCCGCCCTGTCCACTCTCTCCCCCTGTGTACTGTCTCTCTTCCCTGTGCTATCTTCTGTCTATGACATGTCTTCCTCTGTGTGCTCTCTCTCCCCTGTGCGCTCTCCCTTCTGTATATTCTCTTCTTCCCTCATATGCTCTCTCCTTTGAGCTATCTCTCTCCCCTCTGTGCTGTCTTCTCCCCTCTATGCTCTTTCTTTTAAGCTTTCTCCCCCTGTGCACTCCCCCAATGTGTGCTCACCTCTCCCCCTGTGCGTTCTCTCTCCCCTATACATTCTCTCTGCCCCCTGTGGAAGCTCTCTGCCCCCGTGCACTCTTGCTGCTCCCCTTTGGCTCTCTCTGCACCCCTGTGCTCTTGATCCCTGTGCTTTTTTTCTCCCTGTTGTGCTCTCTTCACCCTGTGGCGTTCAAAAATAATGGCAGCATGAGTAAGTACGCATTCGTGCATTAGGTCACACCACCACCATTTTTGTATACCCAGGTGTCCAAAGATGGCGGCCACCTGAGTAATTGCGCATGGGCGCGGGTATACGCATGCTCACTTAGTCGGGTGGTGATGTGTCATCGGTGGCAGTTTCAGGTGGTGGCGGTTTTAGGTGGCTGTGGCACCACTGGCGGTACTGCACAATGTTCTAGTACAGCCAGTGGGTACTGGCCACACCCATCACTTTCTTCCCCCTGTGTGTTTTCTCTGCCCTCTGTGTCTTTTCTCTGTTCCCCCTGTGTGATCTTTCTGTGCCCCCTGTGTGCTCTCTCTGCCCCTTGTGCACTCTCTGTACCCCCTGTGCATTCTTTATGCCATATGTACGCTCTTTCTTACCGCTATGCGCTCTCTGTACCCCCATGTGCATTCTTTGGGTCCCCCAGTGCACTCTTTGTGCCCCCCCCCGATGCACTTTGCTCACTCTGTACTGTTTCTCACACCCTGTGGTGTACCTGGACCCAGTCATACCACCACCATCTTTGCATATGCAGGTGTACGAAGAAGGCGGGTGTGTGAGTAACTGCGCCTGTGCGCGTACCCAGCATGCACAGCTGCAGTTACTGACGTCATTTTTGATGTCTAAAGATGACAGTGGTTTTAGTAACTGTGCCTGCACTCACCGGGTACACTCAGGTGCAGTTCATCGTTTGGCAGTGTGGATGTTGGGTGGTGAGCTGCGGTCGGCATGCGCGGCATTGGGATTCTGGCATTGGTTTTGGGTGTCGTCATGTTTGAGTGGCGGTACTGTGCAAGGAGCCAGTACTGCCAGTGGGCACCATATGTGCACACCCATCACTTGGGTGTGCAAACATTGCTGCTGCTAGCGCATGATAGGAGGAAATCCTGATGCGGTAAATGGATGGCGGATGGGATAGGGTAATTATATAGATAGATAAGTGATCTAAATATCCTAGAACTGTAGTGCCCAGCTCAGCTTATTATGGATTGATGGTACCAAAAATTTTATCTACCTTGAGTTTCCCATTAAGGGGAAAAGTGTAAATGCATTGAAGTGGCCTAGTCAAAGTCCAGACCTTAATCCAATTGAGAATCTGTGGTCAGACTTAAAAATTGCTGTTCACCGGAGGAAAGCATCTAACTTGTATTAGGCTGGCTTTACACCACGGATTTGTGCATCAGGTTCTGCCCTGTTTGAACCGGACAGAACCGGATACAGTTTTGCCTCCCATGTATCCCTATGGTGCCAAATTGGTCCTATTTGGCCATCCGGTTTTGTGTATTGTGTGCTGGATTCGTTTTTGTCCGGTTTTTCCCCATCCCCAAAACTGAGGCCTGCAGCATTTTTTTGGCTCCGGTGCAAAAATCGGCCAAATTGGACAGAAATTAATCTGAAGCAATCCAGCGCATGTAACATGAGAGTCTATGGCCACCGGATCCGTGAAAAAATTGGATCGTTTCCAGGATCTGATTTTTTTTGCACAAAGCATGCTCTGAAATCCTGCCGTACAAATTTCAACACCATTGACAACAGTATTTCATGCACAGGCTGTGAATTCATCACCAAAGAAAGCGGCAGAGCACACACAGGCAGATTTCGGCACCATGGACAGTAGCAAAAAACGAATCTTGCAAAAAACAGGATCCGAGACCATATTTGGCCACATTTTGTGTCCATCCTGTTCTGTCAGGTTCTGTCCAGTGGATCCTGCAAAAAACAGGATCCAACCTGACAGACAAAAAACGTGGTGTGAAGTCAGCCTTAGCTGGAGCAGTTTTGCCTTGAGCGACAGGCAAAAATCCATATGGTAAGATGTGGAAAGCTCATAAGCCCAGTTCACATCTTAAGTGGAATGCGTTTGGTTGCGTTTGCATTTCTATGCATTCCTGCATAGAAACACTTCCAAAAACGTACCCATTGTTTTGAATGTAAAACGCATTGAAAACGCATGTCATTTTCAGAAAACACTAAACGCGTGCATTTTTGTAACCACAGCTCATAAGTTGTATGCAAGAAATGTTGGAAACGCAAATGCAATCTAACGCAGATGTGAAAAGGCCCATAGAGACTTATCCAGAGTGACTTGCAGCTGTAATAGCTTCAAAAGGGGATTCTGACTTTAGGGGGTGAATAGTTATGCACACTGACATTTTCAGTTATTTTGTACTATTTGTTGTTTGCTTTGCTTGTAAGCATGTTCTGTACACGAACTGAGGCAAACCCTAAAAAAAAACAGTGAAATTCCAGGTTGTGAGGTAGCAAAACATGAAAAATGCAAAGGGAAGGGGGATGGGGTGAATACATTCACAAGGCACTGTGTGTGATAGCTACAGTCAACCATTGGCTGCAATAATCACTCTACAGGAGGTCAGGCTGTTCCAAAAATGGCAAGCTAATATTAGTAGGGCAGGTAGGTTTCATTTTTTTATATTTCCCCATTCATAGGGCCAAATTCACAAACAAATTAGTGCCAAGATCCACATATTTATGGCAGAACTATCAAGTCTTTGGGTATGTGCACACAGTTGAGTTTTTGCAAACGCAGCCAAATGCAGCCCAGCCTTAGATGTAAACTGGGCCTATGTGTTTTAAGGAAAAGCCATGCACACATAAGGTTTTCAGAAAACACCCCAGGTTTTGCTGCGTTTTGAAAAGAATGAGCATGTCAATTCTTTTCTGTATTTTTGCTGGAGTCAATGGTAAAAATACAGCAAAAATGCATCTATCAAAACGCAGCAAAAACAAAAATGAACAAAAAAAAACAAGCAAAAAACGAAGCCAAATACGCAGCAAATGGCCAATGAATCTAGAGATACTAGGAACCTGTACAGGTTTTGCTGGGTTTTTGGCTGCAGCAAAAACGCCCTGTGTGCCCATAGCCTTATGTCTCTGTTTTCTGGCAGTGTTGTTGAGGACATTTCCTTGACACAGTATGCATATCACATCTCCATTATGTAATACTTGGAATTCCTTTGTCTATCACGTCTTCAAGACAAACTTTTTTTTAACCATTGGAAGGAAAACAAGGAAGATTTCAGTAAATAACAGTAAATTATCATTCTGATTGCCATTAAATATTAAAAAGGATATTGAAAACTCAAAAACTAACTGTATCAAGTTAGTACTTGATACAGGAGGTATACTGAAAAAAGTGTAATTTTCAACTACCATATCTGCTTGTAAAAATAAAACTAAAATATTTCATAAAATAATGAGCAAAAATCATTTAAACAAAAAAAGTCTAATACAAAAATAATTTTGTTTACCTCTAAAAATACCCCTTTAATAAGCAAAATAATAATTTAAAGGGGTATTCAAATCTAGGTAGCATATGGCATCACTTTTTGAGGTAGAAATAAACCTCAATATCACTTTTGTTACATGACTTAATTTAAATATATGTTACATTGGTTGTGCTCATTGCTTTCACTTTTCCATAGCTGTTGATGGGGCTGCGTCCTGGAAGCATTCCAAGAAAAACAGTACCAAGAGATGAACAGCAAACTTCAATGAATTATGGTGTGCTGAGCGAGTTTGGGGTAAAGAAAAGATCTAACTTATACAAATATTTGACTTTGAGAATATCTAAATCCCAGTTCCCTAGTTTTCCATGTCTTATAATTGCCAGGTTAGGGATCTATCAGAAACCCCCCTGGCAAGTGAATGATTAAGGCCGGTTTCACATTGCGGGATGGTTCCGATCCGAGGCTGTCCGTGTAAACCAAACAGCCCCGGACCGGACTTTGGCCCCATAGTATACTATGGGGCCGGATAGAAGTCGGATGGCAGCTCTCTGCCATCCGGTTTCTATCTGTCCGGAACAATGCGGGAGAATTCAGAATTCTCTCACGGACACAAAAACGCAGCTTGCAGCGTTTTTGTGTCCGAGAGGAGAATATCTCTTCTAATTTGCAATTCCCGGATTGCCCCAGATTCGGCCAGATCCTCCCGGATCCAGGGCAATCCGGCGCTCCTTAACATAGGAGCCTATGGGGCCGGATTGCACCGCTCCGGGAGGATCCAGGAACTGGACTCCTGCGGCTGCACGACGCAGTTGTTTCAGGACAGGGGCTAGCTAACTGCCAGCCGCAGTCCTGATTCATCAGTGGTGGCAGCTGCATGCGGGTGCACACCGGACAGTGTGTGCTGATCCAGTCAGGAGCTGTCAGGTTCATCCTGACAGCCTTGGATCGGATCTGACCCGCAGTGTGAAGCCAGCCTTACAACACACACAGAGAAAAACACTATATTGAATAATGACTCCTGCACACGCCCTCGTTTACCAATTTACTGAAAAAAATGTACCCATGAAGCTCTGACGTAATTGACAATCTCCAAATGCAGCTGCGGCAACTGAATAGCAGTAAAGTACAGCTATTCACAGGCACCATATACTGACTACAACTCACATCAGACCTGCTTACTCAATGCTGCAGTCAGCAAGACCCTGGCATCTAATGGATGCTCCTTTTCTGTGGTGGTCAGGGGCTACTATTTTTATACTGCGAAGGGTCCAAGCTGACTGCTTTACCTTAGCTGGTTATAAAAAAGAGGGTCCACAACGCTTTTCTAAAGTATTTATTTAAATAATTAAAAAAAAAACAGCGTGGGATACCGTCTTTTTTGATAACCACCCAAGGTAAAGCAAATCATTTGGGGTTGCAGCCATAGTTGCATGTTTTACCAATGCTTATTATCAAAAATACAGTAATATAGTTTGACTGCAATAAATCACAGACGTTGGCATAGAGGGTGGGCGGGGAAAGCATGGAATATATATATAGTTTAATGAGTGGGTCAGAAAAGAGCCTGACTGCTATATGATCTTGGGATAAAAAGCAAGATATGTATAATTGCTCTGTTCTTATCCCCATTTTGCTTCCTTGTGTAGCCCCCTAGTCCTTACTATGACCACTTTACAGCCATTGCCATGTTTCAGGACAGAAATTCGGGACCCTATTAACTTTTATGGGGGCTCACACTGTAGTTTGGATACTATACAGGGGCTCATACTGTATATAGAGAAGCTATGTGGGGGCTCTTCCTGTATTTATCAGGCTATATAGTGTATATAAAGGGCCATGAGGGGTTTATACTGTATATAGAAGGCTTTTGGAACTCACATTATGTATACAGAGGCCATGTGTGGGATCTCTCTGTATTTATGAGGCTATGTGTGGGGTTTTAATGCTGTCGGTGGGAGAAACAAAATAATAATCTTGCAGTTGCGATAAAATAAAGTTATTGATGTGACAAGGCAAGCTTTCGAAACTTCTCATGTCTCTTCATCAGATATGGTATAACAAAATATTAGAAGAAACAGAAATATATACACAACCAGAGCAGGTGCAAGATATAATAAATGGACATTTAAATAAACAAACAGAGCTTAGAGAGAATCCTTAATTAGCCAGGCTTAGTGGTGTGTAACTTTTTATGGTCCTAATTTATATGTAAATCTGGTGCCCTAACTGTCTCTATAACAAATTGTTCAGATCTTGTAGTGAGTCATAAATCCTTCTGAGAGATTTAAACTTGATCGGACAAAGTCAAAGGTTGTGATGAGTTTGAATTCATTGTGTAACTCTGGTGGTGACCTACAACCAGTGGCGTAACTTCAAGCCCAGTGGCCCCGATGCGAAAGCTCCAAATGGGCCCCCAATTATTGCAAATCTTTAATAGTATTAGTCTTTTTCTGTGGGCCAAAGGGACTTTTGGGGCCCCCTAGGCTACAGGGCCCGGGTGCGATCGCAACCCCTGCACCTATTGTAGTTACACCCCTGCAACCCACAGCTTGAGGAACTGAGAAATATTGCCCGATGAAGAGAAATCTCAAAAGCTTGCCTTGTAACATCAATTGCTGTATTTTTGTTAGCCATTAAAGGGTATCACAACTACAAGATTATTATTTTGTTTCTGCCACTGACAGCAATCAATCTTTTTTCAACTGGCTAACACGGTACTAAACCTTTTTTTCTTCTGGGCTTACAATGTATTTACTAGGCTGCGTGCTGGCATAAACGATAGATAAGGCTATATAAGACCTCACATTGCTTATAGAGGGGCTATGTGGGGGCTCAATTTGTATATAGAATGGCCACATGAGTGATCACATTGTATATAGGGGGACAGTGTATGGGCTCAAGCTGCATATAGGGGCTATATGTGGGCTCAAACTGTATATAGAGGCAGGTCAGCATACCTAATTCTGCTCAACATTATTAAGTGGTACCATTAACATTAATCTAATAAGTATAATGAATATGTAAATATTAATATTGAGCAGAACTAATTAGGGATTATTGGTTCATCCCTCCACATTATTCACAGTCTCTCTCCTGGCTCTTCTGGAAAATTAATTGCCCATCCCTGCCTTCTACCCTTGTAGTAATGCTTTTGTTAACAACTATATATTATTATTCTATATAGTATTGCAATGAGTATTACTAGCCACTATTTTTGCTTCAAATTAGTACCGTATATTTCCTATTAGCCCATTTTTAATTTCCATTTTATTGTTACATTAATTTAAAGGCAAATACCAGTGCTTCAGCTCATAATGTTTAAGGGAGGTTGTCCCGGACTTCTACATCTATAGTTGATAGAAATAATCTCTTCAGTTTCTTCGTTCGATAAACTCCATAGACTGCATCTTCAGAACCAAAAGTGGGTTTTATTCGGGTAGGAAAAAATACAGAGATGTACGGCAAAAGCAGTATGACTGCAGGAATCTGAATGACAGGCGCGGGAGCCACAGGTGTCACACTCAAGATGGATTCAGAATAATGGCTCCCCGTCTCTTGGACGGGGCGAGTCTTTATACCAATTTTCTCCATAGAGAATCATTGTTACCATAACTCTCTATGGAAGAAGGATTACGTCACCTGTCATAAGTGATCCCTTCATATTACTTACAACATATATTGACATGAAAAAGCACATTCATTTCATTACTAACTACATACAAATTATCTCATAATAGCCTTTTTGGGACAAAGCACAAATCACAACTTATTGACATTAATCAGCTCTGTTCTTGATTATAAGAAACGTCATATTAGCCTTGAGGGATAGAATACACCACAAAAAATAAGACAAATTCAGAACTGGCTTATGAACTGATTATAAATTTTGCTAAATGATCAGACCAAATCTAATTAACGTGTATCTGTTTTCTTATACAGGTTAGGTCATTGCTTATAGCTAGAAGACATGACATTTATATTTCTACAGAGAAAGTTTCAAGTCACTTTTTTCAAACAGACAATATGGCCGACAGAGGCCTTGGTACCCATGGCCTCCGTCTAACAATAGTCTACCCATAGAATAGGTCAACAGTATGTGATCAGTGGAGGTGCGACAACTGACATCATAGCGATCAGTTGTTTTTGGTGCCGGTGGCATCTGGAAGTGATCAGATACTATTCTTTACAGCACAGCTCCATAGACAGTATAGTGGTTGCCGCTGGTACTGCACATGCACACTCTAGTCAAATATAAAAATCTCGGACAACCCCTTTGACAAAAAAGCTAGGCTACTCTGGCGTGTGGAATTTATAGTCAAAGATGACATTTGCTATACAAAAAAGTAAATCTCTCATATTATACCAATATATTTGGTGCTGGCTTTCAGTAGAACAAAACATTTATTTTCTTTGTTTTTTTTTTTTCTTTCTGAATTTGACTGACAAGACATTGAGAATCAATAATCAATATTCCTCTAGCATACTATGAATTTGTAATGTTGCTGGAGAAAAATCGCAACTCACTATTGTTCATATCATCCCATGCGTGACTGTAAAGATGAGATCAGACTGATAACAAAATGTATTAAAATAAACGTTATGTTTTCCAGGGGGCTTTAAAATATTCACTTCTCTTCTATGGGTATTACAATAATCAAAGAACAATGGGACCCCTGCAGTTCCGACTCCCATTGGCATACTTTCTATGTGGAGTTGGTGTATTTGGTTACAGCTTAATAGTTGTGATAAGAACGTAAGTATCTGCATGCTGTTTGGATAATAATAATTATTAAAATTATCTATAAAAAGGAACATATTAGACATATATATACTGTACTCATAGTTTGTTATAGAATGAGCACAAGTTTTACAAGAATTTTCATTTTCTTTTATGCTGTTGGATATATTGTTTTTTTCTAGAGTTATAGTAGAGCTTGTGAAAAAGTTAACAGTTAGATAATAATGTATGTAATGACATTTATCTATACTTGCCATTTATTGAGAATTGACATCAGGGACATTCCCAAAAGGGATCTATTCAGCAGTGCACAATGGGAAATTTAGTTTTTTAATTCACCCACCTTATTACAACATGCCCCCAACCTTAGGGAGTTGACTCTCAAATGCATACAATATTGATTATACGAGCCTCTTAAGGTACCTTTACATGCTCCAATGTCGTTAAGATATCTCCAACGATCTCACAGGAGCATGGTCATTAGGACATCTTTTTGACATCGTTGATGAGATGTCACACGTATAGACATCGTGGATGACACACCAACGATGTAGCGAGCAGCTATCGTTCACACAACCCAGCGAATGATCCTTGTTCACTGTTGTGAATAGGCGAAGTCGTTAACGACATCGTTATCGCGGTGTCACACACAACAATGCAGCAGGTTGGCTGATCAAGGATCGTTTGATTTGAAAACATGTTCTCAAATCTGCGATCAATGATCCAACAATTTATCGTAGTCATATCTCGGTGTAACACGCAACGATGTCCTAAAGATGTCGTTTGAACGACACCAAACCCGTGACGTTTGAGCGATATCTTTCATGATCTCACACCGTGTAACGGGGTCTTTAATAACATCCAAACATAAATATTTGAATACAGACCACAGACTTATACCCCTTAACTACTACAGTCCACTGGATGGATTTCCATAAACAAATTCAGGCTCAAGATCGGCCCCCATCAATAAATATATACTACTGATCAGACACACTAAAATTTCAATACAGATCATTCATCAGAACCCCTACACAAAGACATACCTCAGATCAGACCGGGTGAAATAAATACAGATCCCATAAATGAATAGAGAATCAATATCAGACCCATAAATAACTATAGCCTCCCACAAACAAAACCAGAGACCACTGAGTGGACCCAATAAACAGAAACTATATCCTTTAAATTCCAATTAGAAATTCAGCCTCCTTAGTAAAATTAGATTCCTTTAGACCTGTAAGTAAATACAAACCTCCAAGAGATCCTAAATTACCGTATATACTCACGTATAAGCCGAGTTTTTCAGCCTAAAAATTGGGCTGAAAAGTTCCCCCCTCGGCTTATACGCGAGTCACTACACGGGCGCCCCCCCAGAGGTATACAGGCCCCCCCCATCAGTATCCAGGGCCCCCCCCATGCAAACCTGTAAAGTAAGATGATTATACTTATCACTGTCCTATCGCCGCCGTCCCCGCCACTGCCGATATCGCGCTCCTCCGGCTTCATCCGTCTTCTTCCGGCTTCCTCCGGCGGGCGCAGGCAATGATGTCATTGCCTGCACTGACCACAGGAAGCCGGAAGACGCTGGATGAAGACGGAGGAGCGTGATGGCAGCGGCGGGGACGGCGGCGACAGGACAGTGATAAGTATAATCATCTTACTTTACAGGTTTGCGGAGCATGGGGGGGTCCCTGGATACTGATGGGGGGGGCCTGTATACCTCTGGGGCTGCTGTATATACCTCTGGGGCTGATGTATACTACCTCTGGGGCTACTGTATACTACCTCTGGGGCTGCTGTATACTACCACTGGGGCTGCTGTATATACCTCTGGGGCTGCTGTATATACCTCTGGGGCTGCTGTATACTACCACTGGGGCTGCTGTATATAACTCTGGGGCTGCTGTATACTACCTCTGGGGATGCTATATACTACCTCTGGGGTTGCTGTATACTACCACTGGGGCTGCTGTATACTACCACTGGGGCTGCTGTAGATACCTCTGGGGCTGCTGTATATACCTCTGGGGCTGCTGTATACTACCTCTGGGGTTGCTGTATACTACCACTGGGGCTGCTGTATATACCTCTGGGGCTGCTGTATACTACCACTGGGGCTGCTGTAGACACCTCTGGGGCTGCTGTATACTACCACTGGGGCTGCTGTATATACCTCTGGGGCTGCTGTATACTACCACTGGGGCTGCTGTATATACCTCTGGGGCTGCTGTATACTACCACTGGGTCTGCTGCTGTATATGCCACTGGGCTGCTGCTGTAACACTGCTGGGGCCTGTATATACCACTGGGGAGGCTGCTGTATACCACACTGCTGGGGGCTGTATACCTGTGCTGGGGTCCACCCTAGGCTTATACACGAGTCAATAGATTTTCCCAGATTTTGGGGGCAAAAGTAGGGGGGACGGCTTAAACACGGGTCGGCTTATACACGAGTATATACGGTAATACAGATTCCAGAACTCTTCAATATAGTCAGACCCAAGGCGTCCCCTTTATTCAGACACCCTAATACTTCCTTCCACCCTTATACTGATCTCATACCAGACTCCCTTTTAGGGCTCAGGCACATGGGTGTATAAATCAGACTAGTGCAATATGAGAAAATCTTGCATTGCACTCTGACCAATGTTATTAAACAAGTCTGAGCAGATGAGCGTTTGTGTTTAGATTTTTTTCTCATCCAGATAGTAAATGAGAAAAAAGGTGCAACATGCTGCAACTGGATCCAATAATTGTGCTAGATTCGCCAATGCAAGTCAATGGGTGCTAGAAGAAAACGCACAGCACAAGAACTGCACACTGAGTTTTACCATGGTCTTTCCCATGCTGTAAAGAGTTGGAACAGATAGATAAAGTTCACCAGTCTCCTGCTACTTGCTTCTGGGGCCGCTCATTAAGATTCATGCATATTCACTGTACTGACTGCCAATGGCCAATCACAGATGCTCACTCTTAAAGAAAGTCTTTGTGATTGGCTGTTGCAATCAGACTGTGCTCTCACAATCTGTACCAGTGTCTGTGCTTGGTTGCCATACACATTAGAGTATGGCAACTAATCTGCTGTTATAGTGGATAGAATAAATAAATAATGGAAAAAAATATGTAGGGCTTTGCTGTATTTTTCATTCTCAGCACAGCTAAAGCAAACAATAGCGGGCTGCCACCCTCAGCTGCCTAGTTTTCGGAGATCGCAATGATGAGATGCTTCTTCTTCACTGCGGCTGCCGATGCAGTACAGCTGAGATTGCAACGTGGGACCTTGTGGTGGATTATTGTCGGAGGGTATGTTGTTGCATGTTGTTGTTTAATACATTGGTAAAGGAGGGTTGTCAGTGTGTTTTATTTTTAATACAGGTTTCTTCTCTGTTTTATTTCTAATAAAGGTTTTTTCTGTGTGTTTATTAACTGTTCACTTACTGGATTGGTAATGAGCGGGTATCAGAAGATACTTGACACTACCAATCCAGGGCTTAATGACAAACTGTCAATCATCAGATGTTAATAACCCTTCTAGCACCCCGATGCCATCGCATTAGGGCATCGGGAAGAGCCAGGTAAAGTGCTAGTAATTGGCGCTTCTAATGAATGCGCTGATTTCAGCAGCGGCTGCGGGCTGCTATTCTATTGCATGGGCGGCTCAATAATGATGGGCCTTAACCACACTGAGAATACCAGCCCCCAGCTGCCTAGTTTTACCTTGGGTGGCAATTAAAAATAGGGGGAAGCACAGGCATTTTATTTTGTCTGCAAAGGTAAAATAAGGCAGCTGAGGGTGGAAGCCTGCAGCAGTATGCTTTTTCTGTGCTGAAAATGAAAAATACAGTGAAGCCCTACACATTTTTTTTCCCATTATGTATTTATTTTACACACTATGACAGCAGGTTTGTTGCCATATAAATTTGTGCATGGCAACCAAGCATAGACACTGGTACAGAATGTGGGAGCAAAGTCTGATTGCATCAGCCAATCATTGAGGTTCTCACAGATGATTGTGATTGGCCATTGCCAATCAGTGCAGTGAGTATTCATGAAACTTAATGAATGGCATCAGAAGCAAGCAGCAGGAGACCAGTAAGATGATCAAGCTATTGTCAAACTACTGAGTTTTCTATTTTTTAATTATAATGCCAACCAAAAACATCCAAATGACACTGATCTAAAGTTCACATACCCCAGGTCTTAATACCATGTATTGCCCCCTCTTACATTAATAACAGCTTGAAGTCTTTTGTGATGGTTGTGGATGAGGCTCTTTATTTTCTCAGATGGTAAAGCTGCCCATTCTTCTTGGCAAAAAGTCTCCAGTTCCTGTAAATTCCTGGGCTTTCTTGCATAAACTCTGTGCTTCAGTTCTCCGGAGAGTCGCTCAATCATATTGTGATCAGGAGTCTGAAATGGCCACTCCAGAACCTTCTGTTGTTCTGCTGTAGCCAATGACGACTTGGCCTTGTGTTTTGGATCATTGTCATGTTAGAACGTCCAAGTATGTCCTATGTGCAGATCAGGGTTGATGAGTGCAAATTTGCCTCCAGTATTTGCTGATAACGTGCTGCCTTCATCGTATCTTCAACTTTGAACAAGTTTTCTGTAAGTTTGTAACTCACACATCACAATATCATCAGTAATCTACCTCCATGTTTTACAGTAGGAATGTTGTTTCTTTCATAATAGGCCTTGTTGACACTTCTCCAAATGTAATGTTTACGTTAGTGGATAAAAAGTTTGATTTTGTTCTCATCACTCCAAATCACCTTTTCCAGGAGTTTGGAGGCTTGTCTCCATTCCATTTGATGTATTGTAGGGGAGATACTTTGTGGCATTTACACAGTAATGGTACCTTTACACGCCACTACAGAAGGTTAGAAACAACCGGGTGTCTCACATGCACGAGCACGTTCCAACGGTTGCAAACGGTACCCGATACCGCCTTTACACGCCGCCACAAAGTGCACTACAGAAGGTTTAATCTGTCTCTGGAGGCACCGCCGGGTGCCGCAGGTTACCTTCTGTAGAGCACCTTCCCTCATTTACACGCCGCTACAGAAGGTAATATGGGAGGACCTGGGACAGCAGGGACAACACATAGGCGTGCCAGAGTTGTTGATTACGAGACGATCGTACGATGATTGGACAATGCAATAGCATCATGATTGGTCAGCCAGTGCAGGAAGGCTGGCTAATGCATGATGCTATTGCAATTGTGTAGTGTGACTGGTCAGCTCCTTAAATATGCCGCCCTATGCAGGGACAACCAATCGTAACGCAGGAGCTTCCACCAATGATCGCTGAAGGGGGGCGGTATCCCGGAGGCTGTGTCACGCCCCAGGGAGTTAACTAGGTGTTGAAAAAGCCTTCCTGTACCTCATTTAGACGCCGCTACCATCGGGTTGAAATCAACATGTTTTTGAGCACTGCTAAAAACAGGTGTCGACAGTAACCAGTGGCAACAACCTGATTTACACGCCGCTACCTCACGGTGTTTTGACGGTGCAAGATACATTTGTCTCCAAAACCCGGTTGTTTCTAACCTTCTGTAGCGGCATGTAAAGGTACCATAATGGCTTTCTTCTGGTGACTCGACCATGCAAACCATTTTTCTTCAAGTGTCTTCATATTGTGGATCTTGAAACAGCTACACTGCTTGTTTTCAGTGAGTCCTGTATTTCAGCTGATTTTATTTGTGCGTTAACCTTTACATCAAGAAACATTTTCCTGGCAGTTGTGGCCAAAATTGTTGTTGATGTACCTGATCGCAGTTTGGTTTTTACAGAGCCCCTGATTTTCCACTTGTTAATTACAGTTTGAACACTGCTGACTGGCATTATCAATTACTTGGATATCTTTTTGTATCCCTTTCCTGTTTTATACAGTTCAAATATCTTTTCCAATAGATCCGTTGACAATTCTTTTGCATTCCCCATGACTCACAATCCAGACACATCAGTGGCAAGATGAAAGATGCAAGAGTCTGTCTGGATCCCAACTCTATCTATCTATATATCTATCTATTTTCTAGTTTCTCTCAATAAATTAGAACATCATCAAAAAGTTAATTTATTTCAGTAAGTCAATACATGAAGTGAAATGCATATATTATATAAAGTCATTACAGAGTAATCTATTTCAAATGTTTTTTTCTGTTTCTGTTAATGATAATGGCTTACAACCAATTGTGAGGTAGCGCTCGCCTAGGGGCTCGCTTGCAACATAAAATGACACCAAAACCATTGTTTTTGACTGTAAAACACTATATAGCAGTTTATTTAATGCCTATAAACTGCTCACATCACATATTAATACATAGTACACTCACATATGAACATTAATTAACACGACATTACAAATAACAATACACTATGTTGCACATATACCTCTTTTGAGGCTTATGTACCCGGGAACATGGATTACAGCTCCGTTGAACACAAAGAGCACCAATCAT
The DNA here is from genome assembly GCA_033576535.1 of Allobates femoralis. NCBI lineage: Eukaryota > Metazoa > Chordata > Amphibia > Anura > Aromobatidae > Allobates > Allobates femoralis. Next base: position 543,600,044 of record JARQOC010000003.1, read on the forward strand.
GGCTCCCTAAGGCGGTTATGGCCGCCTAGCCTTATTGCACACATGATACATCACATAACATCTTAGAACATGGTTATCAGTGGGACCTTTAGAACCTTATGAACAGCCCCAAGGGTGGTAACGTCCACCCAGCCCCAAATCTGCAGATCAGTCTTTAACACATTAACTTGATCACAGAGCCCACACTAGTTACCGGACTCATTAGGTGCAGACAACCTACACATATACATCCAGGGTCAACGGGACCATAACATGACCTATGGTCGGTCCCAATGGCGGCTACGACCGCCTGGCCCTTGAGCCGTACTCGCCCTCTTACACCACATGGCATAGTACAGGCTCCAGCCTCACCGGGAATTTACATACTGCATGTGGTCCATCATATTACATTCATCTCCCTATACAATACATATTGTTCCACACACACACAGCCCATCATACAATATCCATGGTGCTGCTGCCCTCTTCAGGCCCAGTACAGGGATTGGCCACCCTGAGTTGCCAGGCAAACCAGACGTCACCAAGGCCTCCTCACCACGGCTCGGGCCACCAGCCGCCACCAAATCTCCATTCTCAGGCAGTTCTCCAGATCGAAGACTGTGCCCCATGCGAGTCGAGCGCCATCCAGGATCAGCCATGGTTCCCCACTATAGGAGCCCCACAAACCCCTTCATCCGGCCACAGGCTCTCATACATCTACTTTATCCTCCAGGGTAATGTTACATACGCCCTGGTGATACACTCACTCGGTCAGAGGGACAGGTGCCTCCCACATGGGAAAGGCCAAGCCTCCCTCTCGTCCCAAAGGGACGGAATGCCTCTGACTATACATCCTCTCAGGCTGGATGTTTCTCACACAGACTGAACTCTCTTACTGAGATATAGAAATTGGTTGCGCCACGCTGCTTTATGTTTTATATCCACCCTCTGTTAAGTCACCGTTACACTCACCTTTTCCTGTTGTGCTGTCCGCACAACAGGGGGGCTCACGTAGTGAGTGCACGGGGTCTCTCTCTGGACGGTGTGGATTTCTTTCCCTTTTTCCCTGGTGTCCGCCTGTGTAATTGCACGTGATCCGTCACGTGTTTTCCTCTCCTCTGTTAGATTTGTCTTCTCCTCCGGAGCTGCTCCACCGCTCTCCCCATAGGGAGATGGATATACAGGCAATGGAATAAAACGATGTTTGGGTGAGCGCTGGGATATGAAGACAGCTACACTTCAACAAGTAATTTACCTGTAAGTTTATTGTTCAAATCACACTAGGTCCTCTGGGAGAGTGTGACCTAGTGTGATTTGAACAATAAACTTACAGGTAAATTACTTGTTGAAGTGTAGCTGTCTTCATATCCCAGCGCTCACCCAAACATCGTTTTATTCCATTGAACTCTCTTACTGGGCACCGAACCGGGTTTAGCAACCTGAGTTACTGGGTACACCAGGCATTCCCCAGGTCTCCTCCAGCACGTTTCGTCCCACGCCTGAGCAAGTACCCTCCAGGGTCGGCCACAGTTCCCCAACTCCAGGAGCCATCACAATTTGTTCCTGGCCACCGACTCACACACAAGTAACAGAGGGATAGACTTCCTCTGCCATGACCTCACAGCTCAGAGGTCTGGACTGCTCTGATTCCCATCATCCTCCTGCACTCAGCTCCAGGCAGCTTCTTAACGTGGCTGCCACACCCACACCTGGGAACTGTCAGCAATTAGCACACACTGCTCTCTCCACTCCGCTCATTAGACTCTTCAAACCCACTGTGAACTGGTCAGGTCTAACAGCATTCACATAGTGATCACACAGTATAAAACAGGGTGATGTGAACAGGCTCTTGTGCTGTATGCCGGTCAGGAGCTACCTCATACCTCACAAAGCCCATGTGATGCACCCTGGCCATGGGGCACCATGCCCACCGTGCCTCACACAATGAAAACCCAAACGTCATTATCTGAGAAAATTAAAGTAAGGAGGATGAAAGGTTAAAAAGTGTGCTGCTGTATTCCACAAGATATAAAAGGGTGAATATATTATTGATTTATTATTCAGTGTGTTTGAGGGCTCCCAGAAACGCCCTGAAACATGGCAATATAACATTGATTTTTGATGATATTCTAAGGCTGGCTTCAGGGCCGGCTCCAGGTTTCTGTGGGCCCCGGGCGAAAAGGTCTCAGTGGGCCCCCTTTAAGTACATATCGCGGACTATATATATATATATATATATATATGTATATATATTGCCGCACACTTACCGCAAGCCCCATAGACAATGCATGGGGCTTGCCGCAAACGTGCAGCAAGTGCAGCCGCTAGACGGAAAATGCGGCAGATGCAGGTTTTTTTTACCGCAACTGCCACATTTTAAAAAAAACTCCTATGTGAAGGCAGCCTTACAGGAACAGTGACTGCCGAATCCAGCAAGAGCTGTTTCGGACAGTGAGTATATTACACGTTGTTAGGAGCGGGCTAAAATGCGATTGCGTTCCCTTGCGCCTTTTAAAACTACCCTTCAAATGCAAAATGTTGCATTTTTGTGCGTCTGAGGATGCTTGGTATATACACAAGCATCCTGAAGCACACAAATAATGCAAGCAGCTCAATGGAGCCGCACTGCCATATGGTGGCACCGCAGCCAAGCGGAGTGTCTGGCCATCCGGATCTCTCTTCTCCTCACCTTTCTTCTCGCTGTTCCGGTCTCCTCTGGTCGCTCTGCACATATCAGCACAGTGATGACATCGTGCCCCTCCATGCTGAGCTGCAGAATGCAGACAGCGGCAGAAGAGACTATGGAGAAGAATGCTGCTGGCAAAGGTGGCTGAGACTATAGGAGCGGAATCAGCGGGGGGCTACCACTGGTACACATACCTCGTACACACGCGGCTCTGCTCCATACACTTCGTACACACGCGGCTCTGCTCCGTACACTTCGTACACACGCGGATCTGCTCCGTACACCTCGTACACACACGGCTCTGCTCCGTACACCTCGTACACACACGGCTCTGCTCCGTACACCTCGTACACACACGGCTCTGCTCCGTACACCTCGTACACACACGGCTCCGCTCCGTACACCTCGTACACACACGGCTCCGCTCCGTACACCTCGTACACACACGGCTCTGCTCCGTACACCTCGTACACACACGGCTCTGCTCCGTACACCTCGTACACACAGGGCTCTGCTCCGTACACTTCGTACACACACAGCTCTGCTCCGTACACTTCGTACACACAGGGCTCCGCTCCATACACCTCGTACACACACGGCTCTGCTCCGTACACCTAGTACACACTCGCCTCTGCTACATTCACACTGTAAATCCCTCCTGACCCCACACATAACCTTCACCTAATTGCCATACACCTAGTACACACTCACCTCTGCTACATTCACACTGTAAATGCCTCCTGACCACACACAAACTTCACCTTATTTGAGCATCATTGATGGCCAGCAGAGTCCTGGATACACTGAGGAGCTGATCATGAGACCCCTGACTCCTCCCCTCCATGTGACATCATCGCAGGTCCTGTAAGCACAGAGTGTGTGCAGCTCTGTCGCTCCCGTGGAGGGGGGAGGAGGGAGACCTCCGGTGCTGCAGCCTGCAGGAGCCTGAAAATGACCCCCCAGCTGCCCCCTGGATATGGCTCTGGCTGTGGGGGCAGTGCTCAGGGGCCCCTGAGGCTAGGGTCACACTTGCATTGTGACCCTAGCCTTATGCAAGTATTGTATGTTGCAACGCTGCTATGCGCTGGAGGCAGCCCATAGAAACCCGACATTTACCGTGACAACCACTCGTTGTCAATGTAAACTGCGGGTTTCTATGGGCTCAGTTGCTGGCAGCGCATAGCGTTAATCGCTCTGCGCTGCAGCAGACAATACTTGCGTCAGGCTAGGGTCACAACACAAGTGTGACCCTAGCCCTCAGGGGCCCGGTGGGCCCCCTCCAAGCCGTCGGGCCCCGGCACTTGCCCGGGTACGCCGGGTGCTGACGCCGGCCCTGGCTGGCTTCACACCACGTGTTTGGGGATCCGGGTCTATCCGTTTTAATATGGATAGACCGGGATCCGGTTTTGCCTCCCATGTATCCCTATGGTGCTGGATTGGTCCTATATGGCCATCTGTTTGTGTCAATCCAGTCCGGGATTCATTTGTGTCCTGTTTTTTCCCGTCCTCAGAATTGGAGACTGCTACGATTTTGGGTGCACTGGACAAAGACATTCAAAAAGAAAAGAAAAAGGCACAATGCGGTAACCGCATCCAATACCGGATGTGGCTTAACCGTGTGCCTTCATACTATCTTTTGATTGTAAAATTGCAACCCTCATTCCGCATCTGGATGCATTAACACACCCGGTTTTGTAATGTGGGTTTTTGCAATTTTAAAAACCGCATCTGGATCCGGATACCGGATTCGGTTCCCATAGGGTCCCATGTTAAAAAAAACACATCCGGTTTTGCAACCTCTCCGAAAAATGCAGGCTGCATGATTTTTACCTCAGGATGCAAAACCGGATGCAAAACCGGATGCGGTAACTGTATTGCAAATAGTTCAATCCAGTTTTTCTATTGAAGCCTATGGGCTGCGGATCCGGATGTGGTTTTGAGCATTTTTAATGCTCAAAACCGGATCCGGATGGAAAAAAATACTGCAGGTGTGACTCTAGCCTTAGGCTTCAGTTGTAGCCAAAAGTATTGACACCCCTGCAATTCTGTCAGATAATACTCAGTTTCTTCCTGAAAATGATTGCAATCACAAATTCTTTGGTATTATTATCTTCATTTAATTTGTCTTCAATGAAAAAACACAAAAGAGAATGAAGCAAAAAGCAAAACATTGAGCATTTCACACAAAACTCCAAAAATGGGCCGGACAAAAGTATTGGCACCCTCAGCCTAATACTTGGTTGCACCAGCTTCAACCTTTTCCGGTAACCATCAATGAGTTTCTTACAATGCTCTGATGGAATTTTAGACCATTCTTCTTTGGCAAACTGCTCCAGGCCCCTGATATTTGAAGGGTGCCTTCTCCAAACTGCCATTTTTAGATCTCTCCACAGGTGTTCTATGGGATTCAGGTCTGGACTCATTGCTGGCCACCTTAGAAGTCTCCAGTGCTTTCTCTCAAACCATTTTCTAGTGCTTTTTGAAGTGTGTTTTGGGTCATTGTCCCGCTGGAAGACCCATAACCTCTGAGGGAGACCCAGCTTTCTCACACTGGGCCCTACATTATGCTGCAAAATTTGTTGGTAGTCTTCATACTTCATAATGCCATGCACGTGGTCAAGCAGTCCAGTGCCAGAGGCAGCAAAGCAACCCCAAAACATCAGGGAACCACCGCCATGTTTGACTGTAGGGACCGTGTTCTTTTCTTTGAATGCCTCTTTTTTTCTCCTGTAAAATCTATGTTGATGCCTTTGCCCAAAAACCTCTACTTTTGTCTCATCTGACCAGAGAACATTCTTCCAAAACGTTGTAGGCTTTCTCAGGTAAGTTTTGGCAAACTCCAGCCTGGCTTTTTATGTCTCGGGGTAAGAAGTGGGGTCTTCCTGGGTATCCTACCATCAGTCCCTTTTCATTCAGATGCCGACGGATAGTACCGGTTGACACTGTTGTACCTTCGGACTGCAGGGTAGCTTGAACTTGTTTCGATGTTAGTTGAGGTTCTTTATCCACCATCCGAACAATCTTGCGTTGAAATCTCGCGTCAATTTTTCTTTTACGTCCACATCTAGGGAGGTTAGCCACAGTGCCATGGGCATTAAACTTCTTGATGACACTGCGCACGGTAGACACAGGAAAATTCAGGTCTTTGGAGATGGACTTGTAGCCTTGAGATTGCTTATGCTTCATCACAATTTGGTTTCTCAAGTCCTCAGACAGTTCTTTGGTCTTCTTTCTATTCTCCATGCTCAGTGTGGTACACACAAGGACACAGGACAGAGCTTGAGTCAACTTTAATCCAAGTCAACTGGCTGCAAGTGTGATTTAGTTATTGCCAACACCTGTTAGGTGCCACAGGTAAGTTACAGGTGCTGTTAATTACACAAATTAGAGAAGCATCACATGATTTTTCTAACAGTGCCAATACTTTTGTTCACCCCCTTTTTATGTTTGGTGTGGAATTATATCCAATTTGGCTTTAGGACAATTCTTTTTGTATTTTTTCATTGAAGACAAATTAAATGAAGACAATAATACCAAAGAATTTGTGATTGCAATCATTTTCAGGAAGAAACTGAGTATTATCTAACAGAATTGCAGGGGTGTCAATACTTTTGGCCACAACTGTATGTGCACCCTGCTTTTTTCATGCAATTTTGTCACATAACTGCATGCTAATCCTTATGCCAGCAACGTCAATGAGCATTCTGAAGTTTTATGCACGTTTCTTATTTTTCCTTTACAGATTTGGTGCAGAAATGAATCTGTAGCAGGTCAATTCTTGCTGCATTTTTTTCCACCCTAAATGCATGAAATATGCATGCCAAAAATTCATTAAAAAATGCACTGAATACATGGCAAAGTGGGTAAAAAAAAAAATGTGGTTTTGGTACATTTTTCTGCTAGGAGATGCAGATTTGTAGCAGTACGTTCTACAACCAATACTCAGCGTGCACATAGAGCCTTAGGTAACAACTGCTGCCATGGATATATTTCCAACACAAAGATATTAGGCAAACAAAGTAGTCCAGATGCCCTTTGAAGTCAATTGTGACCATGAATATATGATTATATTGCGCCCTCTGGGAGTGATAGCCACTTTTTGCACAATGTCTATCTCTTGTATAGTGGGGGTCATATATAGAGGTGTTCCAGATTAGACAACTACTTTAATACATATTTTAATGTACATACCTTTGATGATTTCCATTAATTCATAGAATGGCCAAGAACATAAATGAAAGCACTGGAGATGGGGATGATGACAACTTTATATTTAGTTGGAAAATGTTTACTAGTTGGGATTACCTTATTGGCAACCCTGAAACAGCAGACAACAAGTTTGTATCAATTACAACGAGCTTCAAGGTATCTCATTTTTTTCTTATTTCTGATGTAGAAATTATATGTAAACTGCTCAAAAAATAAAGGCAGCACTAAAATACCACATCCTAGATCTTAATGAATTAAATATTCCCCCATTCCCCACTAATGTGTATGGCAACAAATCCAGATAATGGCACAATGAATGAGAGTGCAGTCTGACTGCAACAGCCAATCACAGACGTGGTCACAGAAAGTGGGCATCTATTATTGACTTTTGACAATGCAGTGCAATGAATATTCATGAGGTTAAATGAGCAGACCAGGGAGGAAGTGTGACCAGAGACTGGTTAGTATAATGCTCCTACTTTAATCCCCATTTTGCTTTCTTTTACAGCCCCCTAGCCTTACTGCCACCATTTTATAGCACTAAAGTTTGGGTCCCATAGACATATGGGGTTCGGACTCAGTTTGGGTCAGGTCCAGTCCCGAACCTGGATTTTTTTAAAACTACGGTCATATTCCCTGATTCTGAACATTTGCAGGTTTGCCCATCTGTACTTTCAGGATCTCATCCCGGTACCTAATGGCAGTCAGAGAACCTCTGGCTAGCACATGGAGGACTGTGCGGTTCTCCAGAGAAATGCCTCCCCACACTACCGTGTTTCCCCGATAGTAAGGCCCCCCCGATTGTAAGGCCGCCTGGGGGTAAAGGGGGGGCCTGCTAATGTAAGGCCTCCCCCGATTATAAGGCCTTACAACCGGGGGGGCCAATGTAAGGCCCCTAGCGGAGGGGGGGGGGAGCGGGAGCGGGTCGCACGTCACGTGCGCCCGCTCATTACATATGCACTGCATCCCCCTGTCAATCAGCGACAGGGGGAGCAGTGCATTATACTGTATATATGGGCCCCCTATTGCTGGCACACTACCCCCCTGTTCTGAGGCCCCCACCGCTGCTGCTGCTGCAGAGATCTTACCCTCCAGGGTCTTCTTGCAGCAGCCAGCGCGTCCGGTCCGTCCTCTGTCCTCGGCTGTCTTCCGGATCATGTGACCCGTCGCAGCGCATGACGTCATCGCGACTGCGACCGGCCGGTCACATGATCCGGAAGACAGCCGAGGACAGAGGACGGACCGGACGCGCTGGCTGCTGCAAGAAGACCCTGGAGGGTAAGATCTCTGCAGCAGCAGCATCGGTGGGGGCCTCAGAACAGGGGGTAGTGTGCCATCAATAGGGGGCCCATATATACAGTATAATGCACTGCTCCCCCTGTCGCTGATTGACAGGGGGATGCAGTGCATATGTAATGAGCGGGTGCACGTGACGTGCGACCCGCTCCCTCAGTGTCCCAGCAGTAGGGGGCCTGTAGGCCACACTGCTGGGGCACCCAATGTAAGGCCCCCCCCGAAAGTAAGACCGAGGGCCACTTTTGGCCCCCAAAAAAATGTAAGACAGGGTCTTACTTTCGGGGAAACACGGTATTACTGACCCACTGCTAAACAGATCATGGAGGAGGATGTTGCAGGCAGCAGAACATTTTCTACAGCATCTACAGACTTCAATGTCAAATCTGCCAATCTTGGTGTTCTCTGGAAAATGCCAATTGCCTTGCACGGTGTAAGGCTGTAAGCATAACACCTACTTGTGTGCGTCAGGCCCCCATACCAACTTCATGGAGTCTGTTTCTAACAGTTTAAGCAGATATATTGATATTAGTGGCCTGTTAGAAGTTGATTTGCAGGGCTCTGGCACTGCTCCTCCTTTTCTTCCTTGCGCAAAGGAGGAGATAGCGGTCCTGCTGCTGGGTTGCTCCCCTCCTACGGCTCCATCCACGTCTCCTGGTGTACTGGCCTGTCTCCTAGTATCTACTCCATGCTCTTGACACTGTGCTGACAGACAAAGCTAACCTTCTTCACAGAATGCACTAATGTGCTGTCCTAGATGAGCTGCGGTACCTGAGCAACTTCAGTGGGCTGCAGTCTGTGAAGCATGCCAAGCTGCTGAGCAGGTAACTCAGAGGAAGGCGATTTACATGTCTACTAGTTCAGTGAATGAACTCTGTGGACATATCCATGGTTAAAACGGACTAGAGGTTACAAACGCCTTTGTAAAGCATGCGGGCGTACCCACCATTGAAATGATGAGGACTGTATGTATCATGCTACCTCTAGGGGTGAGAGCAATTACAAAATGCAAAATTGAGCAAAATAACAGCCAATGAGAACAGAGAAATAGTCTGTGGTTATCACCTGCAGAACCACTCCATTACAGGGGTTGACTTGCTAATTGCCTATGATCACGTCTACCTGTTGTCTGCTCCATTTGCACAACAACAGGAGAAATTGATTCACAATCAGTGTTGCTTCATAACTGGACACTTTGATTTCACTGATGTGTGATTGACATGGAGTTATGGTATATTGTATTGTGTAAGTGTTCCATTAATTTTATTGAGCAGTGTATATACTAAAGTCAATTTTGCATGTTTCTCCATGCCAGCGTGGCTGGCCAGTAAAGGTCTAAAAGAAGAAAAAATAATGACATGGCCCCCTTGTTCACCTGATCTGAACCCCACAGAGAACCTGTGGTCCCTCATAAAATGTGAGATCTACAGAGAGGGAAAACAGTACACCTCTCGGAATAGTGTCTGGGAGGCTGTGGTAGAGAAAGTATAACTGGGCACACCTATAATTTCTCAAAAAAATTTTTGAATCACACAAAGTGTTTGAAGTTACGTATTTCATATATTTACCACGTATAATACCAACGTTTCGGCCTCTCACCTTATGATGTGCTCAGTGGTAATGCGGCAGTGATGTGCACATCACTGCCGCATTACCACTGAGCACATCATAAGGTGTCTTTCCTTGAGCCTTGACTCATATCACAGGATCCCTAGGTGTAATCCTACGCTTTTTGCAATTACACTTGACCTGGTTGGTTCTGCTTCTGGAACCCTCACCCGACCTGACACTGAAACCTTGATAAAGGCCTATGTGAGAGGCCGAAACGTTGGTATTGTGGTGTTTGGACAAGATGTGGCATTGAAATAAAATATATGAAATACGTAACTTCAAACACTTTGTGTGATTCAAAAATTTTTTTGAGAAATTATAGGTGTGCCCAGTTATACTTTCTCTATACATACGCATTTTTCTGGTGCACCCGGGACAACAGTGAGCCTATCTTTACCATAATTATTTGGGAGGCTGTGGTGGCTGCTGCACGCAATGTTGATCGTAAACAGATCAAGCTACTGACAGAATCTATGGATGGAAGGCTGTTGAGAGTCATCATAAAGAAAGGTGGCTATATTGGTCACTCATTTTTTTTTTGTTTTGTTTTTGCATGTCAGAAATGTTTATTTCTAAATTTTGTGCAGTTATATTAGTTTTCCTGGTGAAAATAAACAAGTGAGATGGGAATATATTAGGTTTTTATCAAGTTGCCTAATAATTCTGCACAGTAACAGTTACCTGCACAGACAGATATCCTCCTAGGATAGCCAAATCTAAAAAAAGAACACTCCAACTTCCAAAAATATTAAGCTTTGACATTTATGAGTCTTTTGGGTTGATTGAGAACATACAGTAGTTGTTGATCAATAATAATAAAAATAATCCTCTAAAATACAACTTGCCTAATAATTCTACACACAGTGTATATAGAGAACAAAATGTATCTTTCCATCAGGAATCTATTGTGGATGAACAGGAAAACACAAAGGAAGAGAACATTCATCTACGGAGGTTTCTCATTGTTCTGTCCAATGTAATGATCACCATCTGTCTTGGAGGAAGTGGATATCTCATTTATTTTGTTGTGAAGAGGGCACAGGAATTTAAAAAGCTAGATAACCCAAGCTGGTACCAGAATAACGAGGTATGACTAATTTCATGACTTCTTTCGCTAAGTCTCAGATTTTTATCTTTGGCACCAATGGAAAACAGATACGCTTTTCATGTACACACAGCTTTCCCTGGAATCTGTCTTTGAAGTGCATATTATCTTTTCTATGATTATTTTCCTACCCATTTCTGCCATGATCTGTTTCATTCCTCTTGATTGTGTTATTCTGGCATATTTTTGACTGGTCACTGCACCCCTCCCTTTCTTTTATGACCTGTGTTTAACTCTCAGCATCTGGTCTGTCCATACCCACCCCCTCATTTTCTCCTGATCACCTTTAGCTGGAGATATATCCAGATCCATGAGTCTAATCAAGAATTCAGTCTGATCCATGCATCTTTCCAAATACATCTTTCCAAATACATCTTTCTAAGTACTTTACTCTGAATTAGATACAATTGGACTGGAAGGTAGTGGGATAGAAAACCACTACAATGTGTCTGTTTCTTTTCACTATCACCCCCATACTACTTCATTTCTTAATAACTCCTCTAATCCCTCCACCTAGTAAGGAACTAGTCATTTCTAACATTGACTTACAAAGCCATCCACAATCTGTCCCCCCCATATATCTCTGAACTAATCATCCAGCTCGTAATCTTCGATCCTCCCAAGACCTCCTTCTTTCCTCCACACTTGTACGTTCCTCATCTAACCACCCGCAAGACTTTGCCCGAGCATCCCCCATCCTCTTGAACTCTGCACCCCATCACGTCCAACTGTCCTCTACACTCAGAACCTTCAAGTGGAACCTGAAAACCCATCTCTTCAGAACAGCCTACAACCTGCAATGACCACAGTGCCGCCTCAACACCACTGGACCCGGCGCTCCACCACCATCGGACCTGACACTCCAGCACCACCTGAGCAGACCCAACCTACTGTGTCCCTCCCCATTACCCTGTAGAATGTAAGCCCGCAAGGGCAGGGTCCTCTCTCCCCTCTGTATCAATCTGTCACTTTCTTCATTGTATTTTTAACTTGTCTGTATGTAACCCTTTCTCATGTACAGCACCATGGAATGAATGATGCTCTATAAATAAATAATAATATTAATAATAATTTCTCCCTCCATCCTCCCCTGCCATCTCACCTCCTCCTCAGAACTATTCCTATATATACAATCCTTTTTCTCCAGATACGCATGACCACATCATTCCCTATCCTACTACCACCTTGTGACACTCTCTCTGCTGCTCCTCACTGCTGGTGACGTAATCCCAAATCCTGGTCCTCTCCATCACATTTCCACACTCATTTCTAATACCCTCCAATGATCCTTTACAAGTTTTCGCAACCCTAATAACTTCATACCCCTTCATCCAGACCCCGCTTCCCCTCTACCTGAAGCACTATGGAACACACACTTTGTCTGCAACAAACTTTCATACATCTTTGGATACCTCAGAAGTTAGCAAGTGGACTAAATTAGAAAAACTGGTTTAGACTCATGATCTTAAATTCTCTCACACAAAACCTAGTCCAAATGGTTAAATACTTCCAAAGTAACGTGTTCTGGAAAACCAGTACTATTTACCAATCCTTTAACTTAGATATTATTACTCAAAAAACAACAAACTTGGTGGCATGGGAGAAAGAACTTGCCCTAGATATTAGTCTGGACCAAATACAACACATTTTTGACAACATATATTCTGCCGATCCCTGTTACTCGTTAATTGAAACCCATTACAAAATCTTTACCAGATGGTATTTAACCCCCTATAGACTACACCTTATTCATGACCAAAACTCCCCATTGTGTTGGAGAAATTGTATGGAGGTTGGTTCTTTATCACATATATTTTGGTACTGCAAATCCCTCAGATCATATTGGGACAAAATAAACCTTCTAATAAATGATGTTACAGGACTACAGGTTCAACTTACGGAGGAATTAGTGCTTCTACTTATTGGAATCGACCTAATTCCCAAACTTCATAGACCAATTGTGTCCCATATTATATTAACTGCAAAAAATAACATTGCTACTAAGTGGAGAGACCCTCTTCCTCCGAGCTTTGAGGATACTATTGATAAAATAGGATCCCATAATGTTTATGAATATGCTTACTCACTTAGGCATAACCTTTTAAGAAAATATAAAAAGAAATGGCGTTATTGGAATGCCTCTATGCCCTCTCCACATATTCCCAGAGACATGAACAACATATACTAACTGCTCAGATACATTAGACCATCCTGCTTGAGACTCACATGGATCTTAGGTCACTTACGTTTATGGCTGTATTGACTACCTCACCTAATGATAGCGCGTGAAATGATATGTACATAGTTCATTTGTTAATGTATATTAACGGAGTAATTCTGTTATGAACAATCCGTCTTATCTGTAATTGCTACCGTGTTTCCCCGAAAGTAAGACACCGTCTTATATTTTTTTTTGGTCCAAAAAGACCGCCATGTCTTACTTTCAAGGGGTGTCTTATATTAGCCAAAAAAAAAAAAATGACAAATGACAAAATGACAGCCTGACACATCTCACGCACTCACATCTCACACACACACACACACACACACACACACACACACACACACACATCTCACACACACATCTCACACACACACACATCTCACACACACAAACATCTCACACATACACACACATCTCACACACACACACGCACATCTCACACACACACACACACACACACATCTCACACACACACACATCTCACACACACATCTCACACACACACACATCTCACACACACACACATCTCACACACACACACATCTCACACACATCTCACACAACATCTCACACACACACACATCCACATCTCACACACACACACATCTCACACACACACACATCCACATCTCACACACACACACATCTCACACACACACACACATCTCACACACACACATCTCACACACACACATCTCACACACACACATCTCTCACACACACACACACACTTTCACTTTCTTACCTTACTTCTTTCTTTTCTTTCCTCTGCTGCTTTGGTGGTGCACACGGGCCAGCTGACGTCAGTCCTGAGCTGTGATTGGCTCCTGCTTTGGGCCAATCACAGCGCCGGAGCCCAGGGCCAATCACAGCGCAGGAGCCCAGGGCCAATCACAGCCCAGGACTGACGTCAGCTGGCCCATGATTCCTGCGCTGTGATTGGCGCAGGGCTCGTGTGCGGGGTGGAGAGCAGCAAAGAGCGCCGGAGCTGTCCAGGGCACGGAGAATAAAGCAAACTGGCGGGCACTGACAGTGGGGACAGCGGGGGCACGGGGAGCGGTGCCGCAGATCCGGTGTTGTGATCGGCACAATGCAAAAGGTACGCCTTACATTCGGGGGGGTGTCTTATATTAGCAAGTAGGGCGCCCCCCAAAGCATGCCTTACTTTCGGGGGCGCCCTACTTTCGGGGAAACACGGTAATATTATCTTTTTATTTTCCTGCATTGTAATTAATGTTTCTAATTGTACATGTTATTGTATTACTATTATCAAGTTGTATACTCTATTCTTTAATTAATACGCTCAGTAATGTATTCGTGAGCTATCTGTTTTGCATAGTAAATTCAATAAAAATCATTTGAAAACAAACTTTCATACATCCTTGACATTTTTATCACTAACAATCTCTCCTTTCTTGGTATCACTGAAACCTGGCTCACCCCCTCTGACATAGATCTCCAGCTGCACTTTCTTATGGCAGATTCATGTCTCTCACACCCCTCGCCCCAGCAACAAACATGGTGGAAGAGTTGGCTTGCTCTAAACAGCTTTTCAACACTTTCAATTCTCTACCCCGTCCCCAGCACCTCCAACCTCTCTTCTCATTTCTGCTGAAGACTTTGCCTCTTTGGCCTGCAGTCCCCAAAGCCCCATCTCATCACTGCTCAGCCCTCTTCTTCCAAAACCAGCTTCTCCACCATGACAAGATCAGCTCTCCTCCCTTTTGTCAAGATCACATTGTAATGGATGCCCTCCACACCTTTCGGGTGGACTGTCCTATTAAGTGTCTGCCGCCAAATTGGATGCTTTGTCTGAGTGTGTGCACGCCACCATAAGAACCACGGTGACACACAAGTCAATGTAGAGCTTAATGACAAAGACCTTTATTAAGGGAGGGGTTAACAGTTTTATACAACTCCTTAAAGGGATATTAAAAGGGGTGTTAGTAGGGGTGATTGCATCATATTATGCTGAATCTACATTTTATTCTGAAAAACATTCAATTCATATTCTGTGTGTTAGTTATCCTTGAATTGAACATTCAGTCCGAAGACATTCTGATAAGAAGCTTCTACACTGCTACATCTATCTCAAAACATTATATAAAATCTGAGACAGAGGAATTCTAGAGGAAAGTGCAAGGATTCACATAACAATGCTTTTGGAAGGTTTCTGAATGGATTCAATAAACTTATATATAATTATTGCAATAACTATTTATTGCCATAACAACATCTCACCACTTGCATGCTTGATTTGCACCCGTCCCACCTCATCCCTAACCTCGCCACAGTTTTCATTCCGGCCCTAACACATCTCATCAAACTTTCATTTACAAATGGTGTCTTCCCTTAATCCTTCAAACATGCCTCAAGTACACCCATCCTCAAAAATCTCTCCCTCAACCCATCCTTTGTTTCACCCAATATTACTTCTCTCTTAAGCCTCAAAACTGCTGGAATAGCATGTCCATCTTGAACTGTCCTCCTACTTCTTCTCCTGCTCCCTCTTTGACAGCTTTCAATCTGGCTTACGACTGCATCACTCAACTGAAACTGCCCTAACTAAAGTCACCAATAACATACTAACCACCAAGACTATTCTGTCATCCTTCTCTTGGACCTGTCTTCTGCCTTTGACATTGTAGACAATTCCCTCTTGCTACAGATTCTATCATCGCTTGGCATCACAGACTTGGCCTTATCCTGGATCTCGCCATATCTAACAGACCTGACATTCAGCGTCTCCCTCTCCCACACCATCTCCTCTTCTCACCCCCTATCTGTCGATGTTCCCAAAGGTTCAGTTCTAGGACTCCTACTCTTCTCCATCTATACCTTTGGCCAGGGACAGGTCATAGAGTCCCACGGTTTGCAGTGCCATCTCTACGCTAATGAAACTCAGATTTACCACTCTTGATCTGACATCACCTCACTGACTAAAATCCCACAAATTTCTGTTAGCTATTTCATCTTTCTTCTCTGCTCGCTTTCTAAAACTGAATATGGACAAAACAGAATTCATCATCTTTCCCTCACCTCACTCTACCCCTCCACCAGACCTATCCATCAAAGTCAACAGCTACTCACTTTCCCCAGTCCCATATGCTTGGTAGCTTGGGGTAACCCTCGACTCTGCCCTGTCTTTCAAGTCACATATCCTAGCCCTTGCCAGCTCTTGCCACTCCAACTCAAAAATATTTCCCACATCCGTACATTGTTTGACAAAGAAACTGTAAAAACACTCGTGCATGCACTCATCATCTGCCGCCTTGACTATTGCAACCTCCTACTCTCTGGCCTCCCCTCTAGCACTCTTGCACCACTCCAATCTATCCTAACCTCTGCTACCTGACTAATCTGTCTCCCCATTATTCCCCAGCCTCTCCTCTCTGCCAAGCCCTTCACTGGCTTCCTGTTGTCCACGATCCGCACTGCTGTCGGAATGAATGACCAGGAACACAAACTTCTTGGGATGCTGCTGCTTTTACTCTCTACACATTTCAGTGCCTTCCAAACACCTTCCTCAGGGATACCCCTGAGGAAGGTGCTGGGACGACACTGAAACGCTTAGGGAATAAAAGCAGCAGCAGCATCATCCTAAGTAGTTTGTGGTCCTGGTCATTCATTCCGATGGCAGCACGGATCATTGGAGCACTATTTTCCTTTTGGATTGAATTCACCACCACTGTGCACGTGGAAGTGCGGATCCAGCGGAAGCTGCCCAGATGAGCATACTGGTTGTGGGTTTGCACAACTGAACCAGGTGAGCATATTCACCTACGAATATAACGATCTTATCTAAATGATAAGACCCATTTGCACCTCTTTGTCTCTCCTCTCCTTGATATTATTAATTTGGAAAAGCACACACTTGTCTATATAAGACCTCACAGCTCACAGTACATGTCAGGCCAAATGAGAATCATGAGGTCAAAGGAACTGCCCGAAAAGCTCAAAGACAGAATTGTGACAAGGCACAGATCTGGCCAAGGTTACAAAAGAATTTCTGCACCATTCAAAGTTCCTAAGAGCTCAGTGGTCTCCATAAATGGAAGACGTTTGGGACCACCAGGAGTCTTTCTAGACCTGGCTGTCCAGCTAAACTGAGCAATCGTAGGAGAAGAACCTTGGTGAGAGAGGTAAAGAACCTCAAGATCACTGTGGCTGAGCTCCAAAGATGCAGTAGGAAAGTTCCACAAAGTCAACTATCACTGCACCCCTCCATCAGTTGGGACTTTATGGCAGAGCCTTATACAGAAGCCTCTCCTCAGTGCAAAAAACACATGAAGGACTCCCAGACTATAAAGATTAAGATTCTCTGGTCTGATGAGATGAAGATAGAACTTTTTGGTGATAATTCTAAGCAGTATGTGTGGAGAAAACCAGCCACAATTCATCATCTAACCAATATATTCCCAAAAGTGAAACATGGTGGTGGCAGCATCATGCTATGGGGGTGTTTTTCAGCTGCAGGGACAGGACGACTGGTTGCAATTGAAGGAAACATGAATGCAGCAAAGTACACACATATCCTGGATGAAAACCTCTTCCAGAGTGCTCTGGACCTCAGACTTGGCCGAAGGTTCACCTTCCAATGACCCTAAGCACACAACTAAAATATCAAAAGAGTGGATTCAGAACAACTCTGTGACCATTCTTCGCTCAACAAGCTAGAGCTCTGACCTAAACCAAAATGAGGATCTCTGGAGAGTCCTGAAAATGGGTGTCCACCAATGTTCATCATCCAACCTGACGGAACTGGAGAGGATCTGCGAGGAAGAATGGCAGGGGATCCTCAAATCCAGGTGTGAAAAGCTTGTTGCATCATTCCCAAAGGCTCATGGCTGTACTAGCTCAAAACATGTGCTTTTACTCAATACTGAGCAAAGGGTCTGAATACTTAGGTAGAAAAAAATGATTGATAAACTGGAGGAAACATGGAGTATATTGCAGTAAAAGTTTTTTTCTTTTATTAAATCATGTGTAAAAACGTGTGATAAAAAGTGACAGGACTGCGGTTCTGAGATGCAACTCAAACCAGCATATTATGACCAAGCAATAGAACAGCTATACATGAATGCTGAAAAAATGGGTTTTACAATGTACAGGCATAAGGTATTATAGTAGTACCAATACTGTGGGGAACCACATATAAATAATTAAAGTGCACCAAACAGGTGAAGAAATTTCCACCTTAAATGGTTCCCCAAGCCAGGTATAGGACTGTTTTATACATACAAAGTTTTTACCCAGGTAAAGATAACAGCAACATCAGGCATAGTAGTAGCTGAACATAGTAAATTGTACCAGGAACATACCTACAAGGTCACAAAATGCGGGAGAGCAAACAGAGGGAGAGAGGGAGTAGGTCCTAAGTCCCCTACATATGTTTCGCCCACACAGCTTCCTCAGGGAGAGGTCTGTAGTCAGTAGTGATCTGCAGTCATTGACGCAGATGGATAGGTTGGGAAGTGGGGGGGAATTTCTTGGGGGGAAGACTATGAATTCAGTTTTGTCCATGTTGAGTTTAAGGAAGCGAGCAGAGAAAAAGGATGAGATGGCGGAAAGGCATTGTGGGATTTTGGAGAGTAGGGTGGTGATGTCAGGGCTGGACAGGTAGATTTGGGTGTCGTCGGCGTAGAGGTGGTACTGGAGGCCGTGGGACTCAATGAGTTGCCCTAGGCTGAGAGTGTATATGACGAAAAGTAGTGGTCCCAGGACCGAACCTTGGGGGACTCTGACTGAAAGGGGGTGGGGCGAGGAGAAGGTGTGGGAGTGGGAGACACTGAAGGTCCGGTCCGCTAGGTATGAGGAGATCCAAGAGAGGGCAAGGTGGGTGATGCCAAGGGATTTCAGGATCGGGAGAAGAAGGGAGTGGTCAACCGTGTCGAAAGCGGCAGACAAGCCAAGGAGGAGGAGGATGGAGTAGTGGTGTTTGTTCTTGATGGTAGATAGAGTCATTAATATTGCTACTAGGAGGGGCAGGGATTCTTTGTTGTCTCAAACAGGACGTTTGGGGCCTCAAAAAGAAGTATTCCTACTTTTTCAACACCATTCAGCACCTAATTTTATGAGATTAAAAACCTATTTCTAAAAAATTTGCCTATACTATACCAGGATAAAGATCTTTCAACTATCTTGGGTTCAGGCTGTAGAGTTGTACCCCAAAAAGGGAGAGATATAGGGAGCTCTTTATCTCCTAGTATGTATTCTGAGGAAATTATGAAAAATCCTACATGGTTGAATTACAGGGGTATGTATAAGTGTGGTGATAGCCGTTGTGGCATGTGCATATATGTAGAAATGGGGTCTCTATTTGTCAATTTACACACTGGGACACAATATAACATTGAAACCTATATAAATTGTAACACCTCATATGTGGTTTATACAGCAATATGCACTATTTGAAACAAATGCTATATTGTGCTGTACCACTAGAGCCCTTAGGGTACCTTTACACGCCGCTACTGGCGGGTGGATACAACCAGCTACTTCACGTGCACGAGCACGCACAAACGGTTACAAACGGTAATCGCACCACCTTTACACGCCGCCCAAGGTGCGCTACAGTAGGTTACAGCTATCTCTAGAAACACCGCGGGGTGTCTCAAGTCACATTCTGTAGCTCATCTTACCTCATTTACACACCGCTACAACAAGCTAATATGGGCGGACCTGGTGCAGCAGGGACAACACATAGGCTTGCCACAATTGTGGATTACGAGACGTCCGTACGCTGATAGGACAAAGCAAGAACATCATGATTGGGCAGGCATCGCAGGAGGCTGTTTAATACATGACGCTCGAGCAATTGTGTAGTGTGACTGGTCAGCTCCTTATATATGCCTCCTTATGCAGCGACTACCAATCGTAATGCAGGAGCTTCCTCCAATGATCGCTGATGGGGCGCGGTAACCCGGAGCCTGTGTCACGCCCCAGCTACATACCAGGTACATAGCATGGTGTAGAAACAACCCTTCTTTCCTTCTTTACATGCCGATACAGGTCGCTACAATCGGCTTTGTAGCCACCTGTTTCAGGGCAGTGCTCGGAAACAGATGCATCTACTGCCGGGTGCCTACTACCGTCTTCACACGCTGCTACTATGGGATACATTGCCGATGCAAGCTACATTTGTCGCAAGTAGCTGGTTGTATCCACCCGCCAGTAGCGGCGTGTAAAGGTACCCTTAAAGTAAGAATATCTGATCATCTAACTGCGGCTAATCCCAATTCTAAAAGTGTGCGTACTGGACTTTCTGGACTTTCTGGTTTGTCCAGGCACTTTAGAGATTCACATGCTGGGGTTCTTAAAACTTTGAAAGTGAAGGGTATACGTAGGGTTCCCTGCCCTCGGAGAGGGGGTGATCGGGAGAGACTGTTGCAAAAAAACTGAAAAATCCTGGATCTTGCGGTTGGATGCTAGAACACCGCTGGGTCTGAATTATAGATCGGATCTTATGAATTTTTACTAGTTAGAGAAGTTCTTTGGTTGGGGATAGGATTCCATCATTTATATAAAATATATAAAAAATAAAAGGGAAAAATAATTTTTTTTCTCCTTCTCCCCATAGACATCCAGGGAATCATTTTCATGTAACTTGAGATTTATTTATTTATTTATTTTTTCTCCTTATCCTCATAGATGTACAGGAAATCATTTTCATGGAAGTTGAGATTTATTTTATTTTATTTTTTTTTCTCTCCTTCTCCACATAGACATCTATGGAATCATGGTTTGTGTAAAACCGCTTGTACGGTCGGATAATATAAAATGAATTCATATGTCTTGCATTAATATTCCTTTTTCACTTTGATGAATGTACTGTTCATGATTGTATGTACTTATGGGGCATTTGTGCAAATAACAGTAATATATACAGTTTTTCATGAAAGCATTGATTTTGAACCTTTTCTTAACTTGGCATGTAATGTAGACATACATGAGTTAAGATTCTAAGGAACAATGTGAATTTGATTACACACCTTTGGGGGGGGGGCGGGTTTTAGTATGTATATATTGTATGTGTTTTATTTAGAATTTTGCTGATGATTAAGGGGACGCATCCAGGATCCTCTCCAAGGCTATGTAATTTTTTATTCAAATAAAGAATCAACCGTATGTGGCATCGGATATTCCTTCTTTTTTCTATATACGGTAACTCGGTGGACCCAACCACTTTCCGTTTGCCTGGGAATCCAATGAGTATAGGGTGGTGGAGACTCCTTCCCTCTTCCTCTGAATACTTATGACCATGTGATATTTCAGTTCTTCTTTTTTAATAAATTGGCACAAATATCTACATTTCAGTTTTTTTCAGTCAAGATGGGATGCAGAATGTACATGAATGTGAAAAAAAATGAACTTTTTTGAATTTACCAAATGGCTGCATATATAGTGTATATGTATATGTGTGTATATATATATATATATATATATATATATATATATATATATATATATATATATACATACCTATATATATATATATATATATACATATATATATATATATAAATTCGAAAAAATTGCATAATTCTATGTGAAATAGCCAATTTTAATCCAGTCACATGCGATGCGACATTTCAACCTTGCGGTCTTTCTCAAGCATATGCTTATGAAAGGCCGCAAGGTTGCAACGTTGCATCACATGTGGCTGGATTAAATTTGTCCACTTCACATAGAATTATGGAGTGCTGCCTGTTTTTTGAATTATTGAATGCTGCAGTGGAGCCCTGCTTTTACAGGAAGTATTGCACCTGCTTTATAATAATGTGTTTGTGCTGATTCTATTTTTCTCTTTATATATACCGTATATACTCGTGTATAAGCCGACCCGTGTATAAGCCGACCCCCCTACTTTTGCCCCCAAATCCTGGGAAAACCTATTGACTCGTGTATAAGCCGAGGGTGGACCCCAGCACAGGTATACAGCCCCCAGCAGTGTGGTATACAGGCCCCCCAATGGTAGTATACAGCAGCCTCCCCAGTGGCATATACAGGCCCCAGTAGTATATACAGCAACCCCAGTGGTATACAGCAGCCTCCCCAGTGGTATATACAGACCCCACCAGTATATACAGCAGCCCCAGTGGTATATACAGCAGCCCCAGTGGTATATACAGCAGCCCCAGTGGTATATACAGCAGCCCCAGTGGTATACAGGCCCCAGCAGTATATACAGCAGCCCTGGGGGTATACAGCAGCCCCCAGGGGTTATACAGCTGCCCCCAGGGGTTATACAGCTGCCCCCAGGGGTAATACAGCGGCCCCCAGGGGGTAATACAGCGGCCCCCAGGGGGTATACAGCGGTCCCCAGAAGGTACCCAGCAGCCCCCAGGGGGTACCCAGCAGCTTCCAGGGGGTACCCAGCAGCCCCCAGGGGGTATCCAGCAGCCCCCAGGGGGTATCCAGCAGCCCCCAGGGGGTATCCAGCAGCCCCCAGGGGGTACCCAGCAGTCCCCAGGGGGTACCCAGCAGCCCCCAGGGGGTACCCAGCGGCCCCCAGGGGGTACCCAGCAGCCCCCAGGGGGTACCCAGCAGCCCCCAGGGGGTACCCAGCAGTCCCCAGGGGGTACCCAGCAGCCCCCAGGGGGTACCCAGCAGCCCCCAGGGGGTACCCAGTAGCCCCCAGGGGGTACCCAGTGGCCCCCAGGGGGTATCCAGCGTCCCCCAGGGGGTACCCAGCTGCCCCTAGGGGGTACCCAGCTGCCCCCAGGGGGTATCCAGCAGCCCCCAGGGGGTACCCAGTAGCCCCCTGGGGGTACCCAGCAGCCCCCAAATGCTGGCACTCACCCCCCCTCCTGCTTATCTTACCATCCCGGTCTTCTGCTCAGCGCCGCTCCTCGGTGCTCCGTTCTTCATGCTCCATCCTCGCTGCATCCGGGATCTCCGGCCGTCGCACGATGACGTCATATGTCTGTGACGGCCGGGGATCCCGGATGTAGCTGGACGGGAGCATGAAGAACGGAGCACCGAGGAGCGGCGCTGAGCAGAAGACCGGGATGGTAATATAAGCAGCGGGGGGGGGGGCCCTTACAAGGAGGGGGGGTGAGTGCCAGCATTTGGGGGCATATATGAACTGCTGCCCCCTGCCACTGATTGACAGGGGGAAGCAGTGCATATATAATGAGCGGCCCCACGTGACGGGGCCGCTCATACAGCAGCCTCCCCTGCCTCCTCCAGCCTCCCCAGCCCCGGACACAGCCCCCACCACACCATGTACCGTATTGACCCGTGTATAAGCTGAGGGGGAGACTTTTCAGCCCAAATTTTGGGCTGAAAAACTCGGCTTATACACGAGTATATACGGTATATATATATCACCACAAAAATAGCAGGCAGCACTCCAGATTTCAATGCTTCAAAGACCTTTATTGGCCATATAGTGCAAAAAACAAAGTGAGCAACGTTTCAAACCTTCTGTGGTTCTTTTTCAAGCTTGAGAAAGAACCACAGACGGTTTGAAACGTTGCTCACTTAGTTTTTTGCACTATATGGCCAATAAAGGTCTTTGAAGCAATGAAATCTGGAGTGCTGCCTGCTATTTTTGTGGTGATATTTGTGGTAGGTGGGAAAGCTGCCAAGGTAGGCTTGCAATAAAATGTGCTTTTTTTGTGCTGCTCCTTTTTTCTGGTTATATATATATATATATATATATATATATATATATATATATATATATATATACTTTCAAAGGATATTTTTGCTTTGTGGTTAATGCCTAGCTCATTTATTCATTGTATATTATCCCTTAAGGCCACGTTACACACACAGATATCTGTTCAGAAATTGGTCACAGATCTCTGGTTGCAGTGAAATCATGGACACATTGTTCCATTTTGTGCTGTGTACAAAATGGAGCAATGTGTCCATGATTTCACTGCAACCAGAGATCTGTGACTAATATCTGAACAGATATCTGTGTGTGTAACGTGGCCTTTAGTTTTGTCTGAGTGTTAAAGGACCTATCCGACCACAAAACTTGTTATTTTAAAAAGGCTAATCTGTGCTGAATTGTATTAACATAGCTTCCCACAGTGGTTTTTTTTTGTTTTCCTACCATCATTTTCTCAATTTCTGTGTTCAGTGCCTCCATGTTGGATGTTTACATGCAGCATTTCATGATTAGGTAGCATCCTGTTTTTTTTTCCTTCTTACAGCCTGTGCTGATCACCACCCCCTGTACACACCTCTCTGCCCCCTCCACACTCCTCTCTGCACACACACTGCACCCTGATTGGCCAGTACTCTCTACAGTGTGTCAGTGCTACAGCAGTGAAGGATCATTCACAAACAACTCATCATTATTAAACAAACAGGGTCCAGCAAGCAACTCCGACAGCAATGCATCTGAAAGTGCAAGGAGGGAATAATTGAGTGAGAGCAGGCACTGCATACAGAGTTTGAGAGCTGCTCGGTGTACCTGCAGTGTCCATGCAATTCTGCCTTAAACAGCTCCTCTCTACTCAGCACACATGGGCAGGGTTAGCAGAGGGGAGTCAGCTGCCACTCACAGTGACTGGGCTGTGTTGCTGTGTACAGGGTGGGGGATAAGCTAACGCTGTGTGGTCGGGACGTGACATCACAGGAAGCAGCAAAATCACTGAAGGAGAGGTCATGTGACAGCTCTAAAACAGGTGCTGACAGGAGAGGAAGGGCTTACAGCAGATCAGGTAGGTAATTACCATCTATCTACTTATATCTGTGTAACCCAATACTGTAAAGATTGATTTAAGCCGAATAAGTCCTTTAAGTTATTTGTACTTTCTTCTTGCAGATAGAAATTGTAATGAACCTACTGTCGATGTTTTGCCCTCCATTATTTGAAACAATTGCTGGTATGGAAAATTATCACCCTAGACTGGCTTTGAAATGGCAACTTGGGAGGATTTTCGCACTTTTCCTAGGCAATCTGTATACTTTTTTGCTGGCTTTAATTGATGATGTCAATGGCAAGGTATGTATAAAGTGTACAAATTATTGCTCTTGTATTTAATTAAATAGATAAAGTTCAAATGCCGAAATCTTTGTTCATGCCATTATTCAGCATTATGTTGGGCCATTTACTTTCCAACACATCCAATCAACACATCCAAAGAATTAAGTAATAATATGATGCTATTACAGTGTTAGCATGAAGGGGCTATGTGGGACTTTTGTTTGTTTTTCCATTTGGCCTAAGGCTACATTCACGCTGTGCGTATATGTTTTTTTTTTTTGAGAATATGCGTTTTCAGCTGCAAAACTGATCCACTTTTTGAAACAATGCATCATCCATTCACACAGTGGTTTTTTGGTGTGATTTTTATGGATCTGCTTGTTTAAGCACATTAAACAACGGGGGCAATGGAGAAAGCGCACCAGGAAAAATGCCAAAGAATTGACATGCTCATTCTTTTTGAGGATCCATTTTTCAGCCATAAACGGATCCTCAAAAAGCATTGCATCTGAATGCTAAATTTGGAAATGCATTGACATGGCTGGGGTGCCAAACATCACTGCATTTCACTGCAAAAGCGGATACTCAAAAAAACACAGCAAAAATGCACTGTGTGAATGTAGCCTAAGGTTCTTTAGATGCTAGCCACCTGCGTTTTCTCTCAGTGCCGATTTCTACTAGCTCACAGCAGTCACAGGCCATTCCTATTGGCTATTCCGCAGCTTTTGTTCATTCACATTAAACAGAGCAGCTTGTTATCTTCCACTCTGTTCTGTTAATATCATTCTGATTGACTGCCAACTCTCCACTACCTAACTGAGGAGACCCAACTGTTAATCCACATTAAAACAGTAGTGATGCTATCACACTTTAACTCCCTGGGTTCCCCCAGATACCAAGGAACCTCTCGATGTGCGCTGCCACAAACAAGGGAACATCAAGGACGCAATAAGAATGATGGGCCCTGATGGTAGGGAATGGGGGACGGGACACATCCTCAACTCACCTGAGGCTGTACCCTGAACTCCCTTGCATCCCTACATGGGTTCTTTCACCCCCTTCGCCAAACAGAATACCTAGTGAGATCGCCACTGAGAGCGTTATTCCGCCCGCAGAACTAATTAACACATAGGGAAGGAACGCAAACAGGGTGATAACGAAAAGGATATGTCACCAACTTCATGGCTGCACCTACACACTGTGACTGCAACTTAATGCTTCCAACAGACGAACCACAAGGCAGCAAGGGCTTCTAGCTGCAGCACAAACGTCCTCCTCCATGACTTTTAATAGAGTTTGGAATCTTTATAACTGGTGCCCTCTGGTGATATATGGGGCTAATCAAAGATAATAGGTGTGGTCAACAGCCAAAAGCACATGATGAGAAGGTACTCAATGCTGCTAGCAGCAAAACTGACATTAACCATTGCAGCACCAAAGGAAAGGAAATTATGTTTAACCCCCTCATGACCAAGGACATAATAGTATGCCCTTTGCCGCCTCACACCCTTTGATTTGAGTTCATGTGCTGAGCTTGCATCATACCACACATTTCAGCTAATTTGATCATCTGACATGTGTAGCTAACAGCACTGATCAGATCAAATATCTGATTGGCACTGTTAAACCCTTTGGATTGTGCTGTCAATCACTGACAGCATGATCCCAAACACCATGGAGGGGAGCACATTTATCTCCGGCGGCATCGGCGGCCCCATGATTAGAGTGAAGCAAACCTTTTGATGTTCGGATTTCGCTATGTTTGATGACCGGGCATATTTTCGTCAACTTGTTCGGTGAACAGTTTGCCGAATTTCCAAACCCCCATTTAAATCAATGGGAGGCAAAATCAAGAGCATAGAAAACACTGTTAATGGGGCCCAAAAGCTACCAAACACAGCTTAAACCATTTTACAGTGGAGCCCTGCTGTTTTCGCACAGACATTAGCTTCCTAAAGTATTAGTTACAAAGTTTACGTGCCATTTTCACCATGCTTCCGGGGTTCCGGGCCCGCTCATGCATGTCACTGCTTCCCCACGCTTGAGTAGTTAAAGTCAGATTTAACCCTGCCCACCCTCTTTGCCGGTGTTTGTGATTATTTGCCAGCATGGCAACCAAAATGACGTCAGATTATTGTAAAAAAAAATTGAAAACATGGGCATGCCCTTCGCCGTATTTTTGACTTCAAGCCAGGTACAAGTAGGCAGTTGGGGTTTGGAATCCTCAGCATGGGGAGGCCCAAGCATTCTGTCCACCCGCTGCGAATTGCAGCCCACAATTGCCCCTGAAAATGGCACATTCGTTACAAGGGCCATTTTCTGGAGCTGTACCCACCTTTTCCAGTTGCCCTGTGGAGTTAGAAGACTGTATAATAAAGGGGTTAATGCCAGCTATGTAATGCCAGCTGGCATTAAGCCCCATGTTTATAATGTCGGATTAACTAGGCAGCTGGGTGTGGGTAGCTGCCCATACCTGCCTGCTGTACTTGGCTGGCAAATAAAAATACGGCAAAGCCACACATTCTTTTTCTTATTATTTAAAGAAATAATAAAAAAAATGTATATTTTGATTACCAGCCAGGTAAAAAGTAGTCATCTGGGGGTTAGTGTCAGCCTGTACCTGCCTGCTGTACCTGGGCTGGTGACCAAAAATACAGCAGAGCCCCATCAATGCAAAATAATGGACATATGCTATTTTTATCTGAATTGATGGCAAATAAATGTAGAAGGGTGGCCTCGCATGCTGCTGACCCTCTGCAATAATTAAGGTTTGCTCATAGAAATAAAAAAATAATAAAAAGTAAAGAAATTATAAACTAAAAAATTAATAAATATTCAAAAAAACTCAAAAAAATATTAAGCTCTCTTAAATGGATTTTTTAAGGACATTGTAAGCTTGCTGGACTTCACAGCTGCTCTCACATCTGGGACTGTCTCCAAAATTCACACACTACAGGTGTTAAAACACTTGCAAACTCCAGGAAGCTTAAAAGAAAATAATTTAAAGCTCCAAAAAATTCTACAGATTTAAACAAACTGGTAGGCCCTATAGTGGGAACACTCCTAATCTAGGCTAGGCATTGTTTCTGGTCAACAAGTCTCCCGGCAAGTGTTTTGGCCTTAAAACTAACAGGGAAAGTTTTAGGGCCATTTTAAATGTTGAACTTTTTTCCAGAACAAACCCACATTCAGTGATTTTTTGCATAAAACTTGGGTTTCCAATTGCGAACCAAAACTGCAATGTTCGTGACAAATTTGAAATTGGCAAACATGTTCGAAGAAAGTTCGCTCATCTCTACCCATGATATGATCATTATGCTATTACAACTTGGGGTCAGGTGATGACCCCAGAGGCTGTTATGAATCACTTCCAGCGACACCTGCAGAAAGTGATAATTTGTGCTATGCATAGCACAAGCGATCGGAGTGAGCAGTGTTGAGGCACCCGAAGGGTACCTTTACACGCAGCAACTTTTCTAGGAATTTCACTGGCAACTTACTGGTTGCAGTGAAATCATGGAAACATTGTTCTATTTGTACACAGCAACAAAATAGAACAATGTGTCCATGATTTCACTGCAACCAGTAAGTTGCCAGTGAAATTCCTAGAAAAGTTGCCGCATGTAAAGGTACCCTAAAAGGACATGTCAAATAAAGATAAAGTTTTAAAAAAAAGTTTTAAAAATATGAAAACAATAAAAAAATACAAACATTCAAATCACCCCCTTTTTGCCCCATTGAAAATAAAACTGTATAAAAAATACACATATTTGGAATAGTCAATGTTCGGAAGTGCCTGCTCTATCAAAATATAAAATCAATTACCGCCTGCGCACAGATCACATATAGGAGTGAATGGGTGCGCACGGTCATGCGCTGTCAAGCACAGCTCTGTGCGCTCCCATTATAAAGATAGGACCTGGCGGCCGCTGCGCACACATTGCGGATCCCCTCTGCAGAACGCTGCGGAGGGGAACGCTAATGGTAAGCCAGCCTAAGCTATGAGGTCGGTCCTGTGTGCACTGTAAGGCTTCTCCTCCCTGCCTGCCTGCCTACAGTCCTCTACACAGTACTCCTCTGTCCTCCTGGTAGCTCTCAGAAGAGCTGTTTGGGTTAAATATAAGGAATCTTGAAGTTTCCCTACACTGACTGACACTCCCTATTATCTGCTCCAGCATCTACCTCACCCTGCACTAGGCTCAGAATAGATCGTCACTGGAATGTGGAGGAAATGGCGGTGGCAAGGCTTATATACAGCCTCGCCTCTCATACATGACATAGGCATCACGATGGACAGAAGCCAATCATAGTCCTGCCACAACTAACATGGCTGTGGCATTACTGAATATGATTGGCTAACATGCTTGTCCATCTTCACAAGTTTTCTGACCTAACACGCTAGGCTGTCTCGGAAGCTTTGTCGGAACATAACAGATTCTGTATTCGCGAGTCCCGAATACAGTATTCAGGACTCGGATTCGTAGACTCGCTCAGACTCGCTCAAACTCGCTCAGACTCGCTGCTTTGGGGAGATTCAAGCTACATAGCGATGTGATATAGCGAGTCTAGGGAGTGAGAAAAAGTAAACTGACAAAACTAGGATTGCATTGACTTGCATTGGACTCGTTACTGTGCGAGTAATCGCTGGGAAACTCGCAGAGTACCGAGTCCTGCGAGTCCCTTACTACTCTCCGAGTAACGAGTCCTAGCGAGTAGACTCGCCCATCCCTAGTTGCAGTGAAATCATGGACACATTGTTCTATTTTGTTGCCGTGTACAAATGGAACAATGTGTCCATGATTTCACTGCAACCAGTAAGTTGCAAGTGAAATTGCATGCAATGTTGCGAGGTGTAAAGGTACCGTTGGCCCCATAAGAAATAGAAATATAAATGTCCCGGATGACCCTTTAATAGTAACTGTTGCTTAGTGAAAAAGTCTGTTTTTCACCTACTTGAAATTGATGACCTAACCTGTGCATATGTATACAATACAGTAGTATATGCCAAGAATACACATTTAAACTGCTCAATAGACAGTGAAATTCCTTTAAAAATTAAATAAACGTTTATTTTGTGTTTTAGAATTTTGTCCTGCATAGAAATTTAAAAAACTTTGCAAATCACTTCATTAGAGGCAACTGAAAATTACTTGTAACTGGCCTCCAACTCCTGCTTTTCCCCAGTCTTTTTGCTTTCTTCCAACTGCATTGGTATTAAAATGTAGTCATTTGGAGTACAGATCATGGAAGCGAAAAGAAACCTGTAATAACTCTGGAGATAAACCCCTGCCATAGATTGTTCTGATAAGTAGGCCACAAAAGGAGGAGGAGACAGGTGCTGACTCTTTTCACTGCCATCTGTGCTCCTAATGAGAATGACTGACAAATGCAGAATTCTGACATAATGTGACTATAGCTATTTAAAGGTATTTTGGATGATAAATCCAGGGGTTACATATGAAGAGGTATCTATCAGACACCTCCATTATTAACCCAGTAGTAAGTTTAATTAAAAATACACACAGAGGAAAACAAATTTTATTGAGTACCGTAAATACTTTCTATCATTATCCCTTGTCCACCAATATATTTGTTAAAAAATGATGCGGTGGTCCCATGACAATCCCCGAATCCTTCCACGAAGATGGAGGTTTCATAGGTCTCTCCTGGTCAGCGCCAAACTCCGAATGTCTTGCTAGTGGTGACGTCAGTTTCACCATATGTTAGAAATTCTGGGTCTGGCCCTGAGTGGGAGTGTACTCTGGAGTATCTTCCATTCAGGCCCAGACTCGGAATTTCTCAAAAGCGGTGACATCAGCTAATCATTAGCATCACATTGTGTGAGAAATTCTGGGTCTGGCTCTGATCAGGAGTGACCTATGGAGCTTCATTCTCTGAACGAGGCTCAATAGGTTGGAGTGCAGATTCATAGAACATCATGTGACCACTACACAATGATCATGTCAAATCTTCATGATTTTTTTAAAATAAATTGATGAATGAGGGATAGTGTGGTGGGTCTTTATGCATATAAACAGTTTTTTCCTTTGAGTGTTTTTTTTTTACTTTAACCTTACCGTGACTGTAATGGGGGAGTCTGATAGACCCCTCTCCATTGCTAACGCCAGGGCTTTATGCCAGCTGATAAATCACAGCTAACATCAACTCTCAAAAATATTACTCCTATTGTCACCACACCATGGCAATCAGGAAGATCTGGGACGAAGCACCCTATTGGTGCAACTAATGGGTGCATGACTTCTGAAGCGGCAGGGGCTGCTATTTTTAATAACCAGCCATGATAAAGCAGACAGTTGCAGGCTGGTATTGCCAGGCTGTAGATTAGTTAAGGATGAACAAGCGGTTTAGACAGGCGCATTCTGAATAAACTCCGGGAAGTTTGTCCAATTTAGTTATAAAACTTCTTTAATGAGTATTACTGGTATCTCTCACTACGCATCTCGGCGTACTAGCGCCTTCCTCAGGTGATGAAAACTGGGAAGACACATGGTTATTTGGACCCTCCCAGCCAGGTAAAACAAGCCCACAGTTGTCTGCTTTACCCTGGCTGGTTATCAAAATCAGAGGGGGCCCGGGGACCCCATGCTGTTTGTTTTAGAAATTATTTATTCATATATACATTCGATTCGATCCGAGTAACGAGCAATCACGTACTTTTATACTTGCTCATCACTTGTCTTTAGCTTTTTATTTTTTTTTACTTGTGATTTAAAAATATTTGTTAATTTGGAACATGAGATAATCTTTTAAACTGAGGGGAATAAAGCATATTTGTTTCCAGAAGCTTCTTTTGTGTCACTTCTACAATCGTCTCCAGATATTCTATTGGACGTTTTATTTTTTTCAGCCAGTGTATTTTGAAGAGTGTTGCCTTGCTTTTTGTGACATCTTTATTATTGTCATTTTTTGGACATTTTTCTCACTTCATTGAATAATCAAGAAACCTTTAGGTTAATAATCAAAAAACTATGCATTATTACTCCCAAAGATGTCTTGCCATCTTCTGGGCATCTTTTGAGCTTAAAATTTGGCTTGTAATATAAAGCACAGAGAATCTGAGCAGGACACCCAACAACTGCTTCATACTTTTAAAAGCAGTTAAAAGATGATAAGCACAATAAGGCTGGCTTCACACTACGGTTTTGTTCCTGTTCATTGGATCCTGTTTTTTGCAGGATCCAACAAACAGGAACGGACAGCACCGGACTGGCACCTTCAGATGCCATTTCTGTGTCCGCCGGTCCGGTATCCGGACACAGAACGAGCAGTGGGGAGCCAAACCTGCTGTCAGCGCTGTGTAATATCACTTTAGCAGTGTATCTATATACACTACTAAAGTGATATTAAATAAAGGGATGATTAAAAATAAAAAATAATAAATCCTCACCTTCCTGCGACCACGAGTGTCCCACGCTGACTGCAGCTCTCCCGGCCATTCAAGGACCTTGCATGATGTTGCCGGGAGGGGTGGGGCAACCCGATCACATGACCGCATCAGCAAATCTGATGCAGTCATGTGATTGGGTTGCCCCGCCCCCCGGTGACATCATGCAAGGTCCTTAAGCTTTGTATTCAGCGCGGGACACTGTCGTCGGACAGGTGAGAATTTTTTTTTATTTTTAATCATCCCTTTATTTAATATCACTTTAGCAGTGTATATAGATACACTGCTAAAGGGACATTACCATGGGTACAGAGCAGCGCAGCTGTTCTGCGCATGCTCTGTACCCTGGCACCAGATCTGGGAATCGATTCTGTTGTTTCCCAGATCCGATTCCATAGGCCCCCATGCTAAGTGTGTTGGACAAGACAGGATTCGTTTCTGTCCTGTTTTGTCACCGGAGCCCAAAAACGCTGCAGGCCTCGTTTTTGGGACCGGTGAAAAACAGGACAGACATGAATCCTGCACCGGATTCACAAAACCGGATGGCCAAATAGTGCCAATCCAGCTTCATAAGAATGTATGGGGGGCAAAAACGATCCTGTTATGTTCGTTTCAAAAACAAACAGAACAGGATAGCAAAAATGTAGTGTGAAGCCAGCCTAAGTTATTTTTACACTCTAATGCATATGTTCATTCTTTGGAGAGCTTCCTAAAAGTACCGTCACACGCGGCAATATTGCTAGGCAATTTCACTGGCAATTTGCTGGTTGCAGTGAAATCATGGACACATTGTTCCATTTGTACACAGCAACAAAATAGAACAATGTGTCCATGATTTCACTGCAACCAGCAAATTGCCAGTGAAATTGCCTAGCAATATTGCCGCGTGTGACGGTACCTTCACAGATTTTTTTAGGTATATCTGCAATGTTCTGTGCACATAGCCTAATTGTTGTTATTTTATTTCTAGTTAGCTGAAGAGGAGGTCATAAAGAACAAGACTATGTTGCTGCTAGCCAACATTTCTATTGCAACTAATGGGACCACATCAATACCATTCATTGATCCAGCTGACATGCCCAGAGGTCCATGCTGGGAAACAAATGTGGGGATAGTAAGTCATTCATCATCTTTATAACATTAGAAAAAATATGATAATATAATACAGCTTTTGTGGGTTTGTTTGCATGGGATAATAATAATATTCTTTATTTATTATAGTGCCAACATATTCTGCAGCTCTTTACAATTCAGAATCAAAGTAAACATAATCTGGCTGGTCAAAGGCTAGCGCAAATGGTTGGGCCCAAGTTCCAACACTATACTGGATCCTAATATCCATATTTACCAAGGAACATGTTCCCTGGGGGCGTTGCTTGGGTCTTAAAAGATCAGGGGCTCAAGCCCCAAATTACATGTCTACTGATACAACCTTACTTCCACTACTTAAAGGATGAGCTATAGATTTATAACTATTGTATACCACTGCTAACCCTAAAGCATATTATACACAGACCAATATTACATACATTACTACTATTATAGACCAAACTAATACTGCTACACAATGTCTAGAGCCATTACCACTACATAGTAAATAAAAAAAATTAAATTATAATATGACTATTATCTTTATATAACAAAAGACTACTAAAATCACCTTCCACTTCCACTACATGACTGAAATACATCAAGCTAATTCTAAGAGGCAGATTTAGGTTTTACCACACCCTGGGCTAAAATTCAGTTTAGTGCCTTCACCCTGACCCCAGAAATGCTGGTAGTGAGACATTAATTTATGAGAAAAGAGAAGAAAAAACGGCACTCACCGAGGATGCAGATAGCGGTGTCCTTTGTTAGGGTTGCAGAAACACAGTGCAGGGAGGGGGTACCGGGGTGACCCTGGTACCCCCTCCCTGCACTGTGTTTCTGCAACCCCAATAAAGGACACCGCTATCTGCATCCTCGGTGAGTGCCGTTTTTTCTTCTCTTTTCTCATATGCACTGTGTTTTTGACTGGCACCTCGAGTGAAATCTGTGGCTCCTGTCCATGTTCGCCTCCTAAGTAGGAGTTCCCTTGAAGGTGGTGCCCTCATTTCCTTCTCTGGATTTAGACATTCATTTATACTCACGCATTAAAGACCCGAGTACACCTTAGTGCAAGGAGTCAAGATTTTAAATGTTCTTTGTGCTGGCTGTCAGTTTAATAGCTGGTGTACAGAATGGTCAAATCTTACTTCCAGAAGCTGACAAAATGCTGCCACCTAAGAGACATCTTGGACTATCACTTTAAGCAAACCGACAGTGACCCCTGTTGGCTGCATCTGGGGTAAATGCCCCACCTACAACCTCCTAGATCTGCTCTTAATACAGTAAATAAAAAACTAAAAAACATGCTATTTCAAAGATTGATATTAGCACCGTACAGGGACCATTTAGTGGTAGATTCCAGTCCTACAGAACATACAAGTGATTACGGTTCAGGTATATACAATATAGCGACTTACATCTGATGCTCTTTTTGGTGACATAGTTCACTTTTTTTTATCTTTTCCAACTGACGCAGAATTACATGGCAGCTTCTTGCAGCTACAACTCATCTACAGAGTTTATAACAAAGACACATTTGACTTCTCACTTTGCCAGCATATCCACCCACTCTCTATTTACAAAAACGCTTCTTCCTGCTCTTGATGCACAAACAGTGACCTCAATAATTCAAATATTCTGCAATATCAAGGGTATAACAAGTGCAGAAATTGCGGCTGCGGCCGGGCCCAGCATGGGCCCAGTGCCCGCCTGAAATACAGCCGATTCAAAAATTTTAACAGAAATGGCCAGACAGCGCTAGGCGCTTTCTCCTCCAGCATCCGCCTGTGATGTTGGTCCCTCGTTGCTCTGCGCATATAGTGTATAGTGTAATGCTGGCCTTTGCAGAAGATAAATCAGGTAATTGCAGCAGTGGCAGTCTGACTGGCACATAATGTTTGTGAGACAGTTTCACTTTATTCACTGACATGGGATTATGTCTCATAATGGGTGGTTATTGAGATTATAGGCAGTCCAAAGTCAGAGCAGTCTTGGAGTTAGGCAATAAACCAGCAAATGTGAAGTATTTGAGCATTTGTATGGAGCCTGACCTACAGTGGAGAGAGACCTTGACACTGGTGATCCTAAAGTGAGAAGTAGACACGCCTCTGTTGGATAATCACTGTTTTTTTTTTTACTACTTTCTGGTTCATCCCCACCTTGGGCCATATCATCCTGGCATATATGGCCCTAATCCTGATATATATGGTCCCATCCTTGGTCAATCCTTGTATATATAGCTCCCATAACACCACAGGCATAACAAATTAACAATTCTACTCTAGAGATGCGTGACATTGTCCAGGGTAGGAGTTTGTGTGCTCTTCATATCCAAATCACTGGAGTGAGTATTACTGGGTTCTTGTACGCTTGGTGCTTTGCCCAGTACAAGCTTCTAGTAGTGTTTGATTGGCTTGCACTGGGGGTAAAAGCAGAGTTATTGTTCGTAGTGTGGTTGTAAAATAAAAAAATGATAAATCCCTGCCCTCCGTCCCCTGGAAGTGGTTTGCTTATGGTTGGCTGTATGTGGGCAGAGAGACAAACTGCCCAATCAGTGCCTTCAAATGAGGTTTGGGTCAAGTTTAGGATCTGAACATACCTGAACATAATACCAAAAGAAGTCCAGCTGCACCACGAGAACCCGACTTTCAACAGGTCTGCTCATCTCTATTCTACTCACCTTACCACTAGTCCCTTGGTGTGCTGTGTTGTTCTCTGATGCAAGCAACTGACTTCAACAAATAAGCAACGTTGGCTGTCTCTGCTAAACCACCCAGGAATATTGGTGTGAGGAGTAGTGATGAGCGAGTACTAAAATGCTCGGGTGCTCGAAGCTCGGGCCGAGCATCCCGAGATACTCGTGTACTCAGCCCGAGTACCGAGCCCAATGTTATCCTATGGGAGACCCGAGTATTTTTATGAAATGACTGCCGGCAGCATGTAGAAACCCTAAAAATGTCACAAAAGTCTCAGAAGAGTGCTCAAATGACATGACAACACCATGGGGAAGACCCCTGGAAGCATTTCTCACTCAAAAGTCACAGCTGTGAACAATCTTGTCCGAGTTTCACGCCAATTTTACGGAGTCACCAGAAAACCTTCCAAAATGACACCAAAATGAATATTTAGGGTGGAAATGTTAAGGGCACATACCCAATAGTGAGATACAGCTGGTGTATGTTACTTTTTGTGATTACATGAAAGATTTTACGTGAAAACATTGTGCGGCACTCCGATGACCCTGAGAAGAGACGTACATGAAGCCCTGTCTTGACATAATGTGCCCATTTTGAGGAACTGGGTCTATTGTAGTATTTTCCTTTGCCAGGGCAGTCTAAAATTGGGAGGTTCACCAATGCCCCTGGATAGAGACGTGCAGGAGGGCCTGTAAACCTGAAGTGGGTGTATTGTACTATAGCCCTTTGGCAGGGCAGCCAAAAATTGGGAGGCTCCACATTGTACCAGGATAGAGACGTGCAGGAGGGCCTGTAAACCTGAAGTGGGTGTATTGTACTATAGCCCTTTGGCAGGGCAGCCAAAAATTGGGAGGCTCCACATTGTCCCTGGATTGAGACGTGCAGGAGGGCCTCAAAACATTTTTCCCATTGAAAAGAAGCGGGTATCCTGTCGTTGTAATGCCCATTCTAAAAGAATGGGCGTAAAAATTTACCACTGGGGGTATACCTGAAACAACAGCCTAACTATTGTAATGGTCATCATGGTGGCACATGAGGAGAAGGAGGAGCAGTCCAGCGATTAGCCAAGGAAGAGGAAGACGACGTGGTGGATGATCCAGTAGCTGACCCAACCTGGCAGGAGGATATGCAGAGCGAGGAGAGCAGTGCACAGGGGGAGGGAGGCATAGCATCCCAACAGGCAGTACGACGCAGGGTCGGGTCCGCAGGCAGAAGGCAGGCAACCGTTCCCCGGAACAACAACACGACACAAGGTGCCTGTGCAAATGTTAGGTCTTCCCGAGTCTGGCAGTTTTTTAAGTTGGCTCCAGATGACTCTAAAAAGGCCATTTGCAACACCTGCCATGCCAGCATCAGCAGGGGTACGAAAACTAGCAGCCTGACCACCACCAGCATGATCAGGCACATGTCAGCCAAGCACCCGACTTTGTGGGAAGTACAACAGAGTCGAGGAGCGGTGCTTGCTGATGTCACTGCTACGTCTTCGCATGTTGTGCGTGCGAGCCAATCCCCTGTACATGCTGGCCGCGAACAAGCCTCCGGCCCTGCACCTGAATTTGCCCACGCACAAATAACACCACCATCAAGCACGTCCTTGTCCCAGCGCAGCGTTCAATTATCCATTCAGCAAACCTTTGAACGCATGCGCAAATATGCTGCCAACGCCCCATATGCCACAGTCCTGAATTCTCACATTTCGCGACTCATAGCGCTAGAAATGTTGCCTTTCCGGCTGGTGGAGACGGAAGCATTCCGCGACCTGATGGCGGCTGCTGTCCCACGTTACTCGGTCCCAAGTCGCCACTATTTCTCCAGATGTGCCGTCCCCGCATTGCATAACCACGTGTCCAACAGCATCACACGTGCCCTCAACAACGCTGTTTCAGCCAAAGTCCACCTAACCACAGACACGTGGACAAGTGCTTGTGGGCAAGGCCGCTACATCTCCTTCACAAAACACTGGGTTAATATTGTGGAGGCTGGGACCCAGTCTGAGCGAGGGACGGAACACGTCCTTCCCACACCAAGGATAGCAGGCCCTACCTCTGTCAGGGTTTCACCGACACTCTACAGCTCCGGAATGTCATGCTCTTCAGCCTCCTCCTCCTGCGCATCCTCATCCACTGTACCCTCCACACCAGTCCCAAGCTGGAAGCACTGTAGCACTGCCTCTGTGAAGCGGCAACAGGCTGTGCTGAAGCTAGTCTGCATAGGTGACAAACCCCACAATGCAGAAGAGGTGTGGACAGCTCTGAAACAGCAGGCAGATCACTGGCTCACACCTCTGAACCTAAAGCCAGGAAAGGTCGTGTGTGACAATGGCCGGAACCTGGTGGCAGCTTTGAGGCAAGGCCACCTGACGCATGTTCCATGCGTGGGCCATGTGCTCAACCTGGTGGTTCAGAGGTTTCTAAAGTCATACCCAGAGCTGTCTGAACTGCTGGTAAAAGTTCGCCGTCTGTCTGCACATTTTCGCAAGTCACCTGCTGCTTCAGCCGGCCTTGCCGGCTTTCAGCGCCGTTTGCGTCTTCCGGCCCACAGACTGGTGTGTGATGTCCCCACGCGTTGGAATTAAACTCTGCACATGTTGGTCCGGATATGTGAGCAGAAGAGGGCAGTTGTTGACTACCTGCATCACCTAAGCCGACGGGAAATGGGTCAAACTCCACACATAACACCTGAGGAGTGGAGATGGATGTCCGACCTACGTACCGTCCTCCAAAACTTTGAGGACTCCACCAAGATGGTGAGCGGTGATGACGCCATTATTAGCGTCACCATACCACTACTCTGCCTTCTAAAACGGTCTCTGCTGAAAAACAAAGAGGATGCTTTGCAGGCCGAGCGCGATGACTTGGAGCAAGAAACAGTAGTGGTTGTGGGTAAAAACACACAGCCCAGCCTCATCTCATCACAACGTGCAGTGGACGACTATGACTAGGAGGAGGAGGATGACGACATGGAGCAACTCTCTGGCCAAATTGAGGATATGACATGCACACCAGTCATACTCTCGATTCAGCGTGGCTTGCCAGAGGACAGGGGAGATGAGGAGGAGGAGGAGGAGGAAGAGGAGGACAGCATGTTCAGTCATCGTGTTGGTCTGGATACAGAAGTGTTGGCTGTTAAGAGTCTGGCGCACATGGCTGACTTTATGGTAAGCTGCCTGGCTCGTGACCCTCGCGTTCAGAACATCTTGGCCGACAATCAGTACTGGTTGGCAACACTGTTAGACCCACGCTACAAGGAGAACTTTATGTCTCTCATTCCTGAGGCGGAGAGGTCAGCCAAAATGCAGCAGTTCCAGAAGGCCATAGTCACGGAAGTAGGCAAATCATTCCCCTCACAAAACGCTAGCGGCATAGGTCAGGAATCGGTGGACAACCAAGGCGTACGGCCGAGAGGGGCACAAGTCCAATCCGCCAGAGGTAGGGGAACAGTCTTTACGATGTGGGACAGTTTTCTCAGCCCCTCACGTACCACAGCCACTCAGGTGCGGGGTAGTGCCACAAGAAATGCTAAGTTTGGCCAGATGCTGAAGGAGTACCTTGCAGAACGAACAACTGTACTGCGACATTCCTCTGTGCCTTACAATTATTGGGTCTCCAAGCTGGACACATGGCATGAATTGGCTCTCTACGCCTTGGAAGTCGTGGCCTGCCCTGCCGCTAGCGTTTTGTCAGAGCGTGTTTTCAGTGCCGCAGGTGGAATCATTACTGATAAACGCACCCACCTGTCAACTGAAAATGCTGACAGGCTGACTCTGATTAAGATGAACAAGGGTTGGATTGGGCCAGACTTCACCACACCACCAACAAATGACAACTGAATTTAAATTTTGTTATGGGAATTTGCCATGTACCTCCACTCACCCATGGGTACACACTTCTGGACTTCCGAGTGTCCAAGTGTGGGATCAGTAATGTCCGTGGACGTGTACTCGGCCTGGGGGTAGGAAGGAGGATCAGGTTGGGAAATGTGCGGTGCAGTATCACGGCTACTGACACTTGAGCGTGTGGAAGACAGGGTGTTTGTGGAGGTGCCAATCTGACTTGAAGCATTATCCGCTATCCAAGTAACAACCTGTTGACACTGGTGTTGGTTCAAGAGCGGTGTACTGCAGCGGGCCCCAAGAATTTGGGACAGGACGTGTGAGCGAGTAGATGTGCCCCTTTGTTGTTGCGAAATTAGTGCTTGCACACGACCTCGGCCTCTGCCTGCACCACCATCACGTTCACTTCCTTGTTCCTTGCCAACGCCCTTGCGCATTTTGCTTGTATACAGCGACAACAGTCTGGTGACTGTAATGGTCACAGGAGAGTAGGATTTTAGTCCCTAACCTGTATCAAGGTAGTAAGTACAACAGTCTGGTGACTGTAATGGTCACAGGAGATTAGGATTTTAGTCCCTAACCTGTATTAAGGTAGTAAGTACACCAGTCTGGTGACTGTAATAGTCACAGGAGAGTAGGATTTTAGTCCCTAACCTGTATCAAGGTAGTAAGTACACCAGTCTGGTGACTGTAATGGTCACAGGAGAGTAGGAGTTTAGTCCCTAAGCTGTATCAAGGTAGTAATACACCAGTCTGGTGACTGTAATGGTCACAGGAGAGTAGGATTTTAGTCCCAAACCTGTATCAAGGTAGTATGTACACCAGTCTGGTGACTGTAATGGTCACAGGAGAGTAGGATTTTAGTCCCTAACCTGTATCAAGGTAGTAAGTACACCAGTCTGGTGACTGTAATGGTCACAGGAGAGTAGGATTTTAGTCCCTAACCTGTATCAAGGTAGTAAGTACACCAGTCTGGTGACTGTAATGGTCACAGGAGAGTAGGATTTTAGTCCCAAACCTGTATTAAGGTAGTAAGTACACCAGTCTGGTGACTGTAATGGTCACAGGAGATTAGGATTTTAGTCCCTGACATGTATCAAGCTAGTAAATACAACAGTCTGGTGACTGTTATGGTCACAGAAAAGCTTGAATTCCGATCTATATCACCCTGCCTATATCCTCCTAGATTAGTCCTGAGAAGGACTGTTGTGGTCAGCAGCAGTTTGCAGCCCTGCTCCGGATCTACCTATGAGGGCCGCAAATCTGTCCCTAAGCAGCAGCAGACACTCTCCCTACACTCACTGTCTGGATGCCTGTGTGCAGAGCACAGCGCGGCCGGGTCTTATAAAGGCTCGGTCACGCTGTGCAGGCCGGCCAATCACTGCAATGCCACAACTAACAGGGCTGTGGCATTGCAGTGGTCTGCCAGCCAATCCCTGCATGTGGGCTGGCTCTCAAAAGAGCGCCAACATGCAGGGATGAGGACACGAGCACAGCACGAGTATCGCGAGATTACTCGGTGCTCGCCGAGTAGCCCGAGTACAGTGATACTCATGCGAGTACCGAGCAGCGCAGAGCATACTCGCTCATCACTAGTGAGGAGCAGTGAATATACAGTGTGCAGATACACCAGATTTTAAGATGTCACTGTGCATGTGCAATGACCTCAAGGACCTGAGGTACTTGACCAGCCGGGTGTAGTCAAGGGGGATGTTACAGTTGCCCTGGCTGTGCAGATAAAGGTTGTATTTTCAGGATATCATAATGTCTTTACGTGACTCAACCTGTAGTATCTGATCAAGGGTGACCAGCATTGCTTAGATGAGCCCCATGGGATAGATGTAGTTACAGCCGGGATGGTGACACACCCCACAGGTGGAGTGGGCCCCTGGGGTTGGGTGTAAGAGTCTTTGGGGGATGATGGTGGTGGTTATGATGTGGGTAGTGGCAAGAAGGGTGCAGGAAATAACAGGAGGACACAAAGGGGTGCAGTTCTTTTACTTTTAGTGGCAGTTCTTAGTAGTTCCAGCCCAGCAGGGGCACTCTGTCCTTTGGGTCAGCAATCCAGTCAACTCTCAGGCAGTTCAGGTTCACTCCACTGAGACACCCTTCTATATGTCTCTCCAGGTTGCCCTTTACTGCGCTGGTTTACTCGCCACTCCAGCCCTGTGCCTTTGTGCTACAGTGTCCCTAGCAGGTGACTGCGAGCCCTGTCAAGCGATAATCAGTACGTCCTCTGGCCCTAGGTTTAGCCACCATCCTGTGGATTGTCCACAGTAGTTGGCTACTGCACATAAAGTGCAGTGGCCTCCAGTTTCCTGGCTCAAACTTTCAGTGTTGTTGCCAGGTTTGGACCAGTTTCTCCATTACCGCTCAATTAGAGTCTCTTTTGCCCTTCATTCCCTGTACGGGTGTTAGGATGGGTGTTAGGTGCAAGGTGTGTGTGTGTCTCAGTATTGTGTCAACAACTTAACTGGGAGTGAGATATCACACCTATGGATAAGATGCAATAACTCTGTGGCAACCAGACCACAGGGTGCCACTTATGCGCTTCTGCTTGTACCTTTTTGATAGAGTCCTGAGGATTCTAAAGACTGTCTTCAATATAATGGTGCCAGAGATCATTGTCTGCTCATGCGCTGCACTTGACGCCATTTTATTGAAGATAGTCAGACCGCAGAAGTACAATGCATAATTCATTGCTCCCGATGCCCATAATAACGGCCACCTGTCAGAGCCAGCTTCAGGGTAGATAAATGAGTGTGAGATTATGGGCCTGGAGAGCAGTGAACATGCAATTCCTTAAACAGTGGATCTCCTGCCTCCTGTGAACCTGCTCCTGCCTCCTGTGACCCTGTGTTGCCACCGCCCCTACAGTCACAGCCAGGTAAAGCTATTATAATACGCTCCCCCATTTTTCCACAAAACTTGTAGGACAAAAGGTGTGTTTTATAGTCATATACAGTATCTGTTGAACATTAATTTGGGTGAGTTTAAATAGAAGAAAAAAGCTGACCAGTATAAATGGGCGATCAACACATATAATTCAATCACAAATCTTTATTACAAATACCATGAACAAAACATTGAAGTGCAACTTTAAAAACAATTAAAAAAGCCCATATGGAGCTATACATGTATACTCAAAACTCCACCCACCCAGCAGATAAAGATTGTTATCAAGTGTCTCACAATGAATCATACCCCTGAAATAGAAACACAATCATTAATCCTCATGCAAAACTCCCAGTCAGGGATTTACCAAAGGAGGGATAAAGTGCATGAGAGCAGATTCAATCCATCAATCCATAACCTACAGTTAAGCAGCTGTGTGGGCAGAGAAGGAGGGTCACCCTACGCGTTTCGTCATCAAAGATTACTTCGTCAGGGGAGCACTACTTGTCAAGTTCATCCAGTTTTTCTAATCAATAAGTAATGTAATCATAATATTCACCTGCAAGCATTAAGCAGCCAGGATTGCTCCGGCGCCACCATGTAATTGAAGTAGACAAGCTGAGTGAGCGGAAGCGTCAGTGACGTTTGCAAATCAGACAGCTCATGCGCTGTATGAGTGTATGCGGCTTCAGATCTGAGAGCAGCAATATGGCCGCAGCATCTGCGCAGTTACACAAATATTTCTGCGCCTGCGTCCGGCGGCAATCGACTCAACTGCTGAGCCGCAACAAAACCACTTGAAGCACTGTCAGCGCTGCAAGAGCGCCGTCCCAGCCAATAATTAATTAATTAATTAATTTGGGTGAGCCTACATATGCCTGTATGTGTACTGTTTTCTTTTGTTGAATGATACTGGAGCAGGGTTGTGTTTATCATTTTTGTCAGAGGTTTATTCAGTTTCAATAAACTTCCCTGCTTGACCATGGAACCATGTGCTTGTGTGACTGACAAAAGTGTTGGCACCCTTGAAATTATTTTAGAAAATGAAGTATTTCTCCCAGAAAATTACCGTATATACTCGTGTATAAGCCGACCCATGTATAAGCCAACCCCCCTACTTTTGCCCCCAAAACCTGGGAAAACCTATTGACTCATGTATAAGCCGAGGGTGGACCTCAGCACAGGTATACAGCCCCAGCAGTGTGGTATACAGGCCTCCCCAGTGGTATATACAGGCCCCAGCAGTGTTACAGTAGCAGCCCCAGTGGTATATACAGCAGCAGCCCCAATGGTATATACAGCAGCTGCCCCAGTGGTATATACAGCAGCAGCCCCAGAGGTATATACAGCAGCAGCCCCAGTGGTATATATAGCAGCAGCCCCAGTGGTATATATAGCAGCAGCCCCAGAGGTATATACAGCAGCAGCCCCAGAGGTATATATAGCAGCAGCCCCAGTGGTATATATAGCAGCAGCCCCAGAGGTATATATAGCAGCAGCCCCAGTGGTATATATAGCAG
This sequence comes from Allobates femoralis, assembly GCA_033576535.1. NCBI lineage: Eukaryota > Metazoa > Chordata > Amphibia > Anura > Aromobatidae > Allobates > Allobates femoralis. The sequence goes on from JARQOC010000003.1 coordinate 543,644,535, forward strand.
CAGCCCCAGTGGTATATATAGCAGCAGCCCCAGTGGTATATATAGCTGCAGCCCCAGTGGTATATATAGCAGCAGCCCCAGTGGTATATATAGCAGCCCCAGTGGTATATATAGCAGCAGCCCCAGTGGTATATGTAGCAGCAGCCCCAGCGGTATACCGGCCGCCCGCCCGCCACCATCAGTATACATGCACCCCCCCTATGAGTATCCAGGGCCCCCCTTGCAGTCCAAACCTGTAAAGCAAGATCATTATACTTACACCTGTGGCCGCCGCCATCCCCGCTCTGCACCGCGCTCCTCCATCTTCTTCCGTCTTCCTCCTCTGTCGCAGACAATGACGTCATTGCCTGCGTCCATCGGAGGAAGACGGAAGAAGATGGAGGAGCACGGTGCAGAGCGGGGACGGCGGCGGCCACAGGTGTAAGTATAATGATCTTGCTTTACAGGTTTGGGCTGCAAGGGGGGGTCCTGGATACTGATGGGGGGGCGCATGTATACTGATGGTGGCGGGCGGGCGGGCGGCCTGTGTACTCGCGTATAAGCCGAGGGGGTACTTTTCAGCCCAATTTTTGGGCTGAAAAACTCGGCTTATACGCGAGTATATACGGTATTGCAATTACTCATGTTTTGTTATGTTCATGTTTATCTCGTTGTGTGCTTTGGACAGACACAAGAAAAAAATGGGGGGATAAAGGAAAAATAGAAATCATTTCACACAAAGGCCTTAAAAGGGACCAGAAAAATTGTTGGCACCTTTCCAAAATTATGGGTAAAAACTTTGTTCCAAGCATGTGATACTCTTTCAATCTGACTTGTGTCAATAGGTGTGGGCAATATAAAAACCACACCTGCAAACCAGGTAAACAAGGGAGAGGTTGCCTCAATATTTGCATTGTTTGACTTTGTGACCCACACAAAGCATGGAAAACAAAAAGAGAAAAGACCTATCTGAGGACTTACCAACCAAAATTGTTGAAAATTTTATTTCAAGGTTAAAAGTCCATCTTCAGATAATTTGATCTTCCTTTGTCCAAAGAGTGCAACATACTCAAGAAGTTTACAACCCATGGCATTGTATCAAATCTCCAAGGATGTGGACGGCATAGAAAAAGTGATAAAAGATTGCAATGCTGGATTGTCTGGATAGTGAATAAGCAGCCCAATCAAGTTGAATAGAAATTCAAGCTGTCCTTAGGGCTCAGAGTTCATTAATGTAAGTGCGAATTATCCATTGATATTTTAATGAAAAGAAACACTATAGAGGGAGACCCAGGAGCATCCCACTGCTGACACAGAGACATAAAAAGCTAGACTGCAGTTGGGCAAAATGTACATGAGTAAGACAAAATCCTTCTGAGAAAGCATCTTGTCGACAGATGGGACCAAGATAGAGCTTTTACCAAAAATGGAATGTGGCCACAAAGAAAAAATCACAGTACCTACAGACAAATATAGTGAAGATTGTTTTGCTGCCTCTGGCACTAGTTGCCTTGACTGTGTGCAAAGCATCGCAAAATTTGTAGATTACCAAAGGAGTATGGGTCGTTATGGATTTTGAAAGATGTAACCTCTGAATGGCTGCACGGCTCTTTGCATATGTTCTACGGGATCTTCTTAGTGTACTGCGCCACTAAGTGCCATAGCAAAGTTCATGCACGGCGACAACCTCATTGCAACTTGATTCACCATGATGCTGGTGACTTCAGCTAGAGGGGACAAGATGTTGAACATTTGGTCCCCACTAGCTGAGAAAGACCACCTCAAAATACACTTATAACTAAACGATAACTTATGTATATGTTATATGGTATACGTATATGGCCGGCTGCAGTGTCTAATGTGTATACGTCTGGCAGCAGTCTCGATTGTGTATTCTCTATTGTGAATACAGCTATTGTGTATTTAGCCCAAAGCAGTCTCAGTTGTGTGTTTCTGTGTATATATGTATATTTGTGTATATGTTTGGGTGGATGTGGTGCCTAGGTGGAGGCAGAGCTTGGGTGAAGGCAGGGAGGAGACTCAGGGGGCCCCAAAATTTTGCCAGTAAGGAGCCTTGAAATTCCTTGTGTCAGCTGTAATGCTACAGCATTACTGTAAATAGCACAAGCAATCAGATCAACACAGCTTCAAGTCCCTAAGGGGACTATTAAGGACAAAAAAATGAAAAAATAAAAAAATCACCCCCTTTTGCACCATTAAAAAAAAAAGATAATGAAAAGATGAAAAAGTACACATATGGAGTATTGCCACTAGGGATGAGCGAGTCCTAAATTACTCGGAATCGCTAGACCCGCACGAGTCCGAGCCCAGGACTCGCTACTCGTTGCGAGTCTAGCGAGTCCAATGTTAATGAATAGGGAACCGAGTAATAACGAATAATGCTATTTCCAAATCGCTGATATGTCTCTGAAAGTGTGCGAGTCCAAACTCGCAGGTTTTTCTCTTATTTGGAGCCGATGATGGGAGGGGGAAGCGATTCTCGGGCACACACCATGCTGTAAAAGCAAACAGGAAACGACTCGCTCTGAGAGACGCACACACAGAGCAATCCATTCCCCAGAGCTATCATGGCCGGCCGTGTCACTGTGAACACGCTGCGATTGATTCCTCTGGTGGAGGCTCGGCCACTGCTATGGCTCCCAACAGACCCTGACTATGGGGATAACATCATGAGGACTACTGCCTGGAGAGAGATCGCCCAAGTGATGTTCCCTGCGTTCCATCTGAGTGGCCATGATGAACAGAGCAATATGAGTAAGTTAAATGAGTTCACCCGTAATATATTGGATTTACTGTATATATACTCGTGTATAAGCCGACCTGTGTATAAGCCGACCCCCCTATTTTTGCCCCCAAAAACTGTGAAAACATATTGACCGCCATCCTCGTATACAGCGGCTATCACTGGTAGACAGCCCCCCAGCAGAGTATACAGCTCCCCCTGCAGAGTATACATGCCCCCATATTATGGTATACAGGCTGGGGCACGGGTCATGCGGCTGCAGGAGCATGAAGCACCGCATGACCCCGAAGCAGCAGCCGGAACCGCAAGCTCCTGGCCGCGCGATGACGTCATCAGTGCGCGGCTGCGGCCGGGAGTGAGCGGCTGTGAGGAGCGCGAGGCTGCGGCTGGGAGCGAGCCCTAGGAGACTGCGGGAGCTGCGGTGACTGTGAGGCGGCCGCCAGTCATCACCCCCCCACCCCCGTCCTCACCTGTGTCGGACCGGTGAGGGAGGGCTGGCACCCAAACTGTAGGGTGCCAGTCAGTCCCTGTATACAGGGCCCTCAGTGGGTCTACAGCCCCCCCAGCAGTGGGTATAGAGGGCCCCCAGCAGTGAGTATACAGGGCCCCCAGCAGTGGGTATACAGGGCCCTCGTGGGTATACAGGCCCCCATAGCAGGGTATACAGGACCCTCAATGTGTTATCATGCGCCGTCGCATAGTTGCCTATATTTGGATGGGGTCACAACACTACACTTAGTTTAAGGGCTGGTGCTCCTGGCTCTTACGGCCAGGGGGTTGGGTGTATATTAATACCACTAATGAGCAGAGTCTGGTGCCCGCACTATTACCTTCTCGATGCGTCGACATGTGTCCTGCCTCATTTGTGATAGTGTCCACGTGAGCTCAATGTCCGTAATGCTGTTGATGATGTTCCACACTGTCGTGTCACTGTGACTTGTATACACATTACACACACAACATGAATAAAATGTTATTGTTGATTTGTACCCATACTTTTGGTGTTTCAAATATTACACATGTCTAAACCCGGTTTGAAATCATTTCACAGTTGACCATCTTCAAAAACGTTCGAGGAGCTGCCGCGATCAACATCGCAAACAACATCGACAGATCGCAGAGGGGGACCCGGGAGCAGCTCCAGAGCTGATCTACAAACATTACGACCGGCTGTCCTTCCTTGGACCGGTGGCCCGTATGCCAAGGTATGTGTCTGCAGCACTGTTGTCTACTATTATTATTATTTATTTATATAGCGCCATTAGGTTCCATGGCACTTTACATGAGGATAATGGTTAACTACAAAAAACAGTAAAGGAAGACAATCAGGTTGTACAGGTACAAGAGGAGAGGACCCTGTCCACGAGGGCACACAGTGTACGTATGAAGCTCTATAATGAGTGTGCTGGTTTACATACCCACACTGGGGTTTGTTTCTGCCATGGTGCAACAGATTTCTATTACCTTTGGCAATGATCCAGGACATACACATTTATAGTCACATTCTGACGTTGGGACAAATAAGCAGGGTGGGCAGACACAATGTTCCGTGACCTCACAATTAGCTATTATTGTTGGCATGTTTGTGGAACAAAGCCATGTTCTTCCCTGCAATGGTCTCTAAGGTGTGTGGCCTTGTCTGGTTTGCCTGTCGTAAGCATCATTTGTATGTGTTCTGTGAGGTAGCAACCGGGAACCCGCTTGCAAAACGACAAGAACACGTGTTTATAAGGTTAAGCAATGTCTACCCGTTTATTTTCACATATTAATCACATAACCCGGGTAGCATGTTTGACACATATCACATTGATTAACAACACTTTACATAAATACACCATACATTTACATTTAACATCACATAACACTTATATTGCACATAACGTTTTATAGTAACCCGGGACCTGTAACCATCTCTGTCCCCATTGGAGCTCTACTAACAGCTCCCATGGTGGCTACGGCCTCCGGCCTACTTACACTATACATAAGTTACAGTACGATGATGACCCTTCCGGGTTCATAACAGGGATTGGCAAACCCTAGTAACCCGTGGGGCTGCGGCCTCCCGCCTAACCACGCGTTACCCAATACGGGAGCCCTTCTAACCCCTGCTTCTGAACTTCGTTACATACGCCTCAACGGGCCCTGTGGGTCCCAATGGCGGTACCTGCCGCCTGGCTTTAGTCACCCCAGCATGATGATATACATTCACCCGTAGTCAGGAATCTTGCCTGACCGGGACCTTACACACCGTATGTGATCCATCATTCAAACGTCCATGGATCACACACCTGCTCACAGCCCACATCCATGGACTGTGGCCCCTCCATGGCCCATTACAGGGATTGGCAAACCATAGTACACGGGAACCACATCCGATACCTACTAGGAGCCCTATTACCCCTGTCTCTGGCACCACAGGCACACCCACACCATTTGAGGTCGTGGTTGAGGGATCAGGTACCCTCTGCATGCAGCAGGGCAAGCCTCCCTCTCGTCCCAAGGACGGAACGCCTCCAACATCATCCATACCAGCTGGGTCACTGTCTCTCCACATGATTATACATGGGTCTTACATAGGTCATCATCTCTCATTCAGGGCCATTACCTAAGCCCTCATACACATAGTTAAACACATTGTTTCATCAGGTCCTTTAACTGAGCACTCTGACTCGGACCTAAAGGCGGTCTATGCCCGCCTGGCACACTACATACAATTGCCTCCAAGGGCTACATACATTCCGGTTCATCAGGACCTTTAACGGACTCCACTGAGTCGGTCCCAAGGGCGGTCTATACTCGCCTAACATGATTTACGCACACAAGGTGCACAGTTCACACTATCGCTCGGGAACTGCTTTCTTACCGGGCACGGATCCGGGTCTCGCTACCTGTGTCACAGGTTCCACCAGGCATCCCCACAGGCTCCTTTCCCGGGCGTGTTTCACCCCACGCCCGGACCAGTATCCACCTGGTTCAGCCACGGCTTCCCCCTCCAGGTGCGGACACGACCCCGGACCTCGGCACCGGCATGGAGCTAGCATGCCCCCATCATGTACTCAGAGCCTCTAGACTGCTCTGCACTTGGCTGGTCTCAGCTTCCATCTGAATCAATCTCAGCTTCCAGAATCAATCTCTCAATCACTCAGGTGGCCGGCTCTTATCGTGCCAGCCACTCCCACATGGACACACCCCCTCAGCTGCTGTTAATCAGCCTGTCACACAGCTCAGGTTAACTCCCTGTGTTCCGGGTTGTCAGCACTCACTCGTTACATCCTATTCCTCATGGACTCCTCGATCTCATCCCACTCTCACTGCCGCTCATTAGGCTCATGAAACCGCATTGTGTTCAGGTTGGTTCACACAGTATTATCATCACAGGAAAACCGGCCAGTGTGCACAGGATCATCCTCTGATCCTACATGTGATGTACCCCGGCCATGCGGATCATGCCGGCGGTGCCTCACAGTTCCTAATGGCCTCCCTCCACTTGCATAAGGGCCACATACATCCCTACACGTTTAATTGTGGGTGTTTTTAGGGTAAATAACGTTGTAAGGATATACCCCTTTTGCACTAAAATGTTTGTACACCATCACAAATTGTTGACACAGTCATACACATTAGAGGACATACTCTGTATCACTACAAATATGTGTGGTTCAGTTTTCCCATGGGTATATTTGGGCCTGCAAGGTGATGGTGTAGATATTAGGGCCCACATGTGAATTTAATTGTTTGTTTTTAACTGATGGCCACATTAAGAATCCTCCGAAAAACATAGTGTATTAATGCTGTATAAAATCAAACTTAAAGGGGCCATATTTTCAGTGCAACAGGCTTTTATGTCCAAGGTACTTTAGGGAACAAGAAGTTTGCCCTTGCTGTTCCCGGCTTTGTGTTCGGCCCCGTTGGAATAATTGTAAAACTGTTCATCTGGGAATACCACCTTGTTTGGCAACAACGATGTGTGACCTGCTGATCAAAAACAACCCCATACTCTATGTCCATTACAGTCATTTCAAAATCCAAGCCATATGTTTTGTGGGTTTTATTTACCGAGACATTCCTGATTAGCATACATGGCAGCAACAAGGAGTGTAGGGCACTAACGCCGAATGCTCATGTGTCACCTATGCTGCATGACTACATTTCCTGTCTTGCTCACCTGCCCTATAGATCTGGGTTATGTGCTTTGAAACCAAGGTCGCCCACACTGCGTCTTTTTGTGTCCATCTGATGGCAAACAACCCTGAAGAATGTGTTTGCCTCAAAGTGTGAGGCTATAGCTTTGTCCACATAAAGTTACAACAAAAAATAAATGCTATACTTGTGGCCACTAATGTGTCTTCAAGTGCCTAAATAGCTGTCCTGCCTAAGGCAGGGCACAGTGTAAATGGGCAGACAAATGCTTAAATTTCAAATGGAATGTCAAAAAATCGAGTACCAACACTACCCACACATAGAATATTGGTTGAGCCATGAGCCAAAATGTCCTAATTTATTGGCTGCAATTAAATGTTAAGGTCAACAATGAAAACACAGAATACACAGATATGGGAGCCATGGACGAGGGTTGAGAAAGAAGTGGATGGAGATAGTGGCTGAATAGTCATTATTATATATATTGTATTATATTAAATATTATATTATATATATATATTGTATACGTTTGAACCCCTTCACTGGTTTACATAGATGATATAACCTAAAAGTTTGGTAAATTAAGTATGTCAAGTTAACAGTGAAGTCAGGGGGACTTTTTTTCATGTGAACCATTGGTGTTATTGATCGTCTAGATTAGATGGGATGGGGGGGTGGGGTTAATAAGGGGGGAAAAATTATGTATTATTAGGGAATTAGCAAACAAAGTGATGTATTCATTTATGTTATGTACAGTTAGTTATTCTTTAATAATAATAAAAAATTTCTGATTCTGAATACACTGATACACAGAGTCAAAAAAGTGTGCAACTTAATGTTTGACCTATGTTTTTGTTTCCAAATGCAATGCATTCACCAAACTTTTTTGGCCTTTACCCCAGAGAGGTTCACTACCGCAGGCGACGTGGTAACCGTCCACCACCACTACAGCTGCCTGAACAGGCGAGGGAGGCCCCTGAAGCCCCTTTAGTGGAGGAGCAAGGCCAAGCTGGTGGAATACCACCACCACCACCGCCGCCGCCACCAGCACCAACACCACCACCACCGCCGCCACCAGCACCAGCACCACCACCACCGCCGCCACCAGCACCAGCAACACCACCACCGCCGCCACCAGCACCAACACCACCACCGCCGCCACCAGCACCAACCCCAGCTTTGGGGCATGTCCGGCCGCAAGAGGAGGAACCTGGATGCCCACCTCACAGCAGCCATGGTCTGATCCCGGGGTCACCTAATCGACGGCGTGCACAAAGTAATGCTGACTTTGCCCACAGTCTGATACCATTCCTGGATGTAATTCCATTTCACAGGCTACTGCGGGCAAGGTCAGCATTACAGATTGTGCTTGACGCCAGTCGCCCACCAAACCACCCAGGTGAGGTTTTCAATTTTTTGGAGGGGTGGCAACTCAGACACTCCAACCTCCAAGACAGGCCCACACCCCGGGACAGCCATGTGCCACCCCAGAGGCCTGTACCTCCCTTTCCACACTGGCCACCTAACAGGGACCTACCATTTTTCCCCACACCTGCCCAGAGGATCCACCCTCAAGGGTTGCCGGAGGCCATTCATGGGGCCCTTGACCTCTTGCAGGACCAGGGTGATGGTGTCACTTTACTGGCAAGGCCGGAGGATGCGGCAACCTACCAGCAGCTGTAGACCCCTTATTTTTTTGTTTTTTATTTTTTGTTCATGTGCATTGCACAATTTCTTTATGTTATTATTTCTTATATTTTCCTACTGTTTACAAAGTTGTACCAAAAAAAAAAAAAAAAAATTCTGACATCTTTACCATTATGGCGGAATAATACCCAGTTTACAAAAACTGCTTTGTGTCTGTCTTTTTTCAGGGAATGGATGTGTAGGTTGTTTTGTGGGTGGGCTTAAAGTCATCATCATTATAATTATTATTTATTTATATAGCACCGATAGGTTCCATGGCGCTTTACATGAGGATAAGGTACACAAGGAGAAGTACAATAAACATAGACAATAAGGTCATAGAGGTACAACAGGAGAGGACCCTGTACGCGTGGGCTCACATTCAACGAGGGGTGGGTGGGGATACAATAGGGTGGGGAAGGTGTCGGTCGTGGGGCGTGTAGCGGGGTGTCATGGCAGGTTGTAGGCCTGTCGGAAGAGGTGAGTCTTTAGGTGTTTCTTGAAGGTTCCCAGGGTAGGCGAGTGAGTGATGAGGTGGGGCAGCGAGTTACAGAGCATGGTTGATGCCCGGGAGAAATCCTGTATGCGGTTGTGGGAAGAGGAGATGAGGGGGGAGTGTCGGAGAAGTTCTTGGGATGAACGCAGGTAGCGTGAGGGATGGTATCGGGAGATCATGTCGGAGATGTATGGTGGGGATAGGTTGTGTAAGGCTTTGAATGTCATGATCAGTGTTTTAAAGTGAGCTCTCTGTGGGGCGGGGACCCAGTGAAGGGCTTGGCAGAGGGTGTAGACAGGTGAGTAGCGTGAGGACAGATGGATTAGTCGGGCAGCAGAGTTTAGTATAGATTGGAGAGTGCAAGAGAGTTGGCAGGGAGGCCTGTGCGAAGGAGGTTCCAGTAGTCAAGGCGGGAGATGATGAGGGCATTAATGAGTGTTTTAGCTGTGTCAGGGTTGAGTAACGAGCAAATTCTTGAAATATTTTTGAGTTGGAGTGACAGGGACTTGGTTAGGAACTAGAGGTGGGGCTTGAAGGAGAGGGATGAGTCAAGGATTACCCCGAGACATTTGGCGTGGAGGACAGGGGAGAGAGAGCATCATTAGCAAGTACTTTACGGACCGCATGGAGCATGAAGTCACCTTGGTTACTAAGTGTAAAATCATGACTCCACATACAAATGTTGCTGACAAATAAACAGTGCCTGTGTTTGGGGGGTTACTTAATGCCTCGCTATGGCAACAAGACTAGGAACACACATGTGAGAGGCTGGGACATCTACCTGCTACACATCGCGTCTACGCGTTTTCTACAGAGCGTACAGTGGGACCTTTCTCCAGGCTCCAGCAGGATGATAGTCCAAGCAATGCCCACGATGCAAGCATAGGCTTGTTGCCTAAAAAAATTAGCTCAAGGGGCTTCATATACATTTTTTTCAGAAAGCAGGGTGCTTGGCCCATACAATAGAATTGCTTGTACTAGGAGCATAGTACATGCAATGCCCACGATGGAGGCATAGGCTTGGTGCCTTGAAAAATTAGCCCAAGGGGCTGTTTGCCATTTTGGGTATAAATGCAGGCCTAAGGGCCATGATCAGCTTGTTAGCCAGGGTGGCTCAAAAAATTTGCCCAAGGGGCTGTTTGCATTTTGGGTATAAATGCAGGCCTAAGGGCCATGATCAGCTTGTTAGCCATGGTGGCTCAAAAGATTTGCCCAAGGGGCTGTTTGGCAATTTGGGTATAAGTGCAGGCCTAAGGGCCATGATAAGCCTCTTAGGCTGGGTGTTTACAAAAATTAGCCCAAGGGGCTGTTTTGCATTTTGGGTATAAATGCAGGCCTAAGGGCCATGATAAGCTTGTTAGCCTGGGTGGCTCCAAAAATTAGCCCAAGGGGCTGTTTGGCATTTTGAGTGTAAATGCAGGCCTAAGGGCCATGATAAGCTTGTTAGCCTGGGTGGCTCCAAAAATTAGCCCAAGGGGCTGTTTGGCATTTTGAGTGTAAATGCAGGCCTAAGGGCCATGATAAGCTTGTTAGCCTGGGTGGCTCCAAAAATTAGCCCAAGGGGCTGTTTGGCATTTTGAGTGTAAATGCAGGCCTAAGGGCCATGATAAGCTTGTTAGCCTGGGTGGCTCCAAAAATTAGCCCAAGGGGCTGTTTGGCAATTTTTAGTGTAAATGCAGGCCTAAGGGCCATGATAAGCCTCTTAGGCTGGGTGTTTCCAAAAATTAGCCCAAGGGGCTGTTTTGCATTTTGGGTATAAATGCAGGCCTAAGGGCCATGATCAGCTTGTTAGCCATGGTGGCTCTAAAAATTTGCCCAAGGGGCTGTTTGGCAATTTGGGTTAAGTGCAGGCCTAAGGGCCATGATAAGCCTCTTAGGCTGGGTGTCTCCAAAAATTAGCCCAAGGGGCTGTTTTGCATTTTGGGTATAAATGCAGGCCTAAGGGCCATGATCAGCTTGTTAGCCAGGGTGGCTCAAAAAATTAGCCCAAGGGGCTTTTAAATGTTTGCTAACAGAAAATAAAGGTTGATTCCTTGTGAAAAGGTGTTGTGATGGTTAATGAAACCGAAGTTAAGGTGTAGTGTTGGTTTAAGATGAAGCAGCCTCATTACCAGGTTGCAGGAACATGGTTACGCAAATCGTTACTGGTCTTGTACATACTGCTTGTACCAAAAAGACACAATATAATACAATGATTAATTATATCATATTGATGTTGAACGTGGCACTTCAGCTCTGAGTACTGTCGTCTTCAGGGCTCAAGAAGTCTTGTGAAATCCAGTTCCTATTAAACTTAATTAGAGTAAGCCTGTCTGCATTCTCTGGAGTAAGACGTGTCCTGGTATCAGTTATGATACCCCCAGCGGCACTGAAAACCCGCTCTGATGTCACACTAGCTGCAGGGCATGCCAGCACCTCCAAGGCATACAACGAGAGCTCTGTCCAAGTGTGGAGCTTGGAGACCCAGTAATTAAACGGGACTGCGGCATCAGTCAGGAAGCAGGTACTGTCACTTAAGTATTCTTGTACCATGTTGGTAAGTTTCTGTCTCCGAGAGATGGTTACTGGAGCAACATGGCGCTGCAGGTTCGATGGCTTATTGAACATAGCCCACTTTGCGGACATCTTTCCAGCATCTCTTCTGGACAGCGTGGATGATTGTGCCCCGACCAAAGGCTGCTGTTGCACAGAGTTGCTAACTATGGGCAGAGTGTTGTCTGACGGTGATATTCGAAGCATATTATCCACAAGAACCCTCTTGAAATAGTCAATTGTCAAGCCACGTGGTGACTGAAACAGCAGCGAGGTGAATTTATCTTTATAACGTGGGTCCAGAAAGGTGGCCAACCAGTAGAGGTCGTTGTGCAATATGTTAATCACTCGTGGGTCTTCTAGCAGACAAGTCAACATGAAGTCAGCCATGTGTCCTAAGCTGCATAGAGTCATGTCTTCAGTGTCCTCAGAACGATGTTCAATACCCATTGTATCCGCAAAGTCTGTCTCCGCCTCCTCCTCTCCAGGCCACCCATGGTGGACAGACACAAAGCTGGGGTTGTGAGTACCATCTGGGTTGACATCGGCACCAACAAAAAATAAATCCTCTTCATCGTCTTGCTCCTGTTCCTCCTCAGGAGCCATTGTTGCCTGGTCATACTGGCTTTGCTGGCTAGGTACTGCGCTGTTTAAATCTGGCTCCATAGCCATCTGCTGGGCTCTCAATGCTTCATTTTTCTGATTAATGAGGGATTCTTTCAGCAGACACAGCATGGGTATAGTGACACTGATGATGGACTGATCACCGCTCACCAGTTTTGTGCAGTAGTCAAAATTATCAAGAACCTCAGATGTGTCAGCGATCCACACCCACTCCATTGTACTAATATGTCGTGGCTGACTGCCGGTCTGACGGGCATGTTGCAACTGATACTCGGATATTGCCCTCTGCTGCTCATTGATCCTCGATAACATATGGAATGTAGAGTTCCATCGTGTCGGCATGTCACAAATGAGTCTGTGGTTGGGCAAATTCAATTGCTTTTGAAGCAATGAAAGTTTTCCAACCGCTGTTGACGAATGACGAAAATGTGCACAAACTCGACGCACCTTCTCCAGTAGGTCACATAGCTCTGGGTATGTACGCAGGAATTTCTGCACTACTAGATTCAGCACGTGAGCCATGCAAGGCACGTGCACAAGGTTTCCGAGCTTTAGTGCAGCCACTAGGTTACGACCATTGTCGCTCACCACGAGACCGGTCTGGAGTTGGAGTGGGGATAGCCACTCATCTGTCTGTTGCTTCAGACCTTTCAACAGCTCTACTGCAGTGTGCGGTGTGTGACCTAAACAGATCAGCTTCAGCAGAGCCTGTTGGCGTCTTGCTGAAGCACTGCAGCAAACCTCCCAACTTGGCCGTGATGTTGAGGGCAATTGAGGATTGGTCGAGGAAGCGGAAGATGGGGTAGTGGACATATAGGATGATGCAGAGACCCTGAATGAGGTTGTGCCAGCTATCCGTGGCGTGGGTAGGATGTTTGATGTAACACTAACATCGTTTGGCACACTCTCCACAACGTTGATCCAATGCGCGGTGAGCGAGATGTACCGGCCCTGTCCTGAACTGCTTGTCCACGTGTCCGTAGTAAGGTGTACTTTCCCGGTTACATCGTTGGTGAGGGCACGCTTGAGGTTGTTAATGACATGCTCATGTAACGCGGGGACGGCACAACGTGAAAAGTAGTGGCGGCTTGGAACCGAGTAGCGTGGTACTGCCACAGCCAAAAGCTCACGGAAAGAGTCTGTACCCACAAGCCTAAACGGCAACATCTCGACTGCTAACAACTTAGCTATCTGGGCATTTATTTTTTTGGCTAATGGGTGGGAAGAGTGGTATTTCTGCTTCCTTTCGTACAGCTGTGTCACTGATAACTGTAAGGATGTTGCTGACCGAGAACTGTCTGCACTCGTGTTCAGTCTCTCTGCAACCGCTGCTTGTGATGAGTACATATCAGCTGGACCAGCTTCAGCAACACTTGATTGTGACGGACGTATCTGAGTTACCGTCGCAGTCTTTGGGTCAGATGACACTGTTGTGGAAGGCTGCACTTTTGACCACTGAATAGGGTGCTGACCAGCCATGTGCTTCCGCATACTGCTGGTGCTCTGGTTTCCTTTCCCGTGGCCTCTGCTTAGCCTTGCATGGCAGATGGTACAGATGACCACATTTTCTTGAGAAGGCCCATCTTTAAAAAATTTCCACACAGTGGCTGACCGACCTCTAGGCTTGACTGTACTCCCTGAGGGATTACTGAGGCCCACATTTGAGACATTTTGTCCAACAGTTGACAAATTTTGAGCCACAGTGGACACATTTTGGGCAACAGTGGTGACTCTTTCAGTTCTGGTGGGAGGAGTAGGCCTTGGTGCCTTTGTTGGTGGGACATACACACTTTCTTCCTCCGTGCTGCTCTGCTGGCTCTGCATCGCAACATTCCACGTGGGATCAGTTGTCTCATCATCAACCCCTTCCTCTTCTAAATCTTCCCGATAACAAGATAGATTTTGCTCCCCAGATGACAAGTGTGTCACTGTCTCATCATCATCATCCTCCAACTCCTGAGACGGTCTAAGACTTTGCTGAAAGACACGTTCATGTGGCCGGGGTGTCTCTAAAACTTGTCCATGATTGGACAATTCTTCATCAAGTATCTCATCTACTACGGAGTCTGGCAAACCGGATTCATGTAAAGGATTATATGTACCAAATAAGTCATCTGAGTGACCCATGTCTGTGTCAACATTTTCATGGGGCTGCTGTTGGTCTGAGGAACTGTGAAGAGGTTGTGGATTAGATGACCCAGCATGGTATGTACCAACAGTAGACACAGTGCTCAAGGAACCTTGAGTGCTGCAAGAACCTGTTGTTGAGGTCTTGTCTGCCAGCCAAGACGTTAGATGCTGTTCGTCTTCCGGCCTCAATACTCGTTTACTTTCCTGACGGGGAAAGTTAGACAGGAGGAACGATCGATCAATCCTCGTCTGTCTGCCCGAACTGGTGGATAGTTGGCCACGACTACCAATGCCTGTACCTCGTCCCTGTCCCTTAGCAAGACTTTTTTTGGGATTTGGTTTTTTGTGTGACATTTTATAATTTCTGGTGGCTTTCTGGGGGCTTGTAAAACAAGTAGCAGGTACTATTTCGTGAAAGGTACACACTAGAGGCTAAGATATTTTAAGACAGATGGAAGGTACCGTGCGAGCTGCAGGCAGGACACCGTACAGCAACGCACTGGCACAGGAAAAAATTGTTTAGTACGCAGAACCAGGCACTGTTAGGCTGCGGTGCTGGCTGCGTGCAAGTTTACAAGTACCGTGCGAGCTGCAGGCAGGACACCGTACAGCAACGCACTGGCACAGGAAAAAATTGTTTAGTACGCAGAACCAGGCACTGTTAGGCTGCGGTGCTGGCTGCGTGCAAGTTTACAAGTACCGTGCGAGCTGCAGGCAGGACACCATACAGCAACGCACTGGCACAGGAAAAAATTGTTTAGTACGCAGAACCAGGCACTGTTAGGCTGCGGTGCTGGCTGCGTGCAAGTTTACAAGTACCGTGCGAGCTGCAGGCAGGACACCGTACAGCAACGCACTGGCACAGGAAAAAATTGTTTAGTACTGCAGAACCAGGCACTGTTAGGCTGCGGTGCTGGCTGCGTGCAAGTTTACAAGTACCGTGCGAAACTGCAGGCAGGACACCGTACAGCAACGCACTGGCACAGGAAAAAATTGTTTAGTACGCAGAACCAGGCACTGTTAGGCTGCGGTGCTGGCTGCGTGCAAGTTTACAAGTACCGTGCGAGCTGCAGGCAGGACACCGTACAGCAACGCACTGGCACAGGAAAAAATTGTTTAGTACGCAGAACCAGGCACTGTTAGGCTGCGTGCTGGCTGCGTGCAAGTTTACAAGTACCGTGCGAGCTGCAGGCAGGACACCGTACAGCAACGCACTGGCACAGGAAAAAATTGTTTAGTACGCAGAACCAGGCACTGTTAGGCTGCGGTGCTGGCTGCGTGCAAGTTTACAAGTACCGTGCGAGCTGCAGGCAGGACACCGTACAGCAACGCACTGGCACAGGAAAAAATTGTTTAGTACGCAGAACCAGGCACTGTTAGGCTGCGGTGCTGGCTGCGTGCAAGTTTACAAGTACCGTGCGAACTGCAGGCAGGACACCGTACAGCAACGCACTGGCACAGGAAAAAATTGTTTAGTACGCAGAACCAGGCACTGTTAGGCTGCGGTGCTGGCTGCGTGCAAGTTTACAAGTACCGTGCGAGCTGCAGGCAGGACACCGTACAGCAACGCACTGGCACAGGAAAAAATTGTTTAGTACGCAGAACCAGGCACTGTTAGGCTGCGGTGCTGGCTGCGTGCAAGTTTACAAGTACCGTGCGAGCTGCAGGCAGGACACCGTACAGCAACGCACTGGCACAGGAAAAAATTGTTTAGTACGCAGAACCAGGCACTGTTAGGCTGCGGTGCTGGCTGCGTGCAAGTTTACAAGTACCGTGCGAGCTGCAGGCAGGACACCGTACAGCAACGCACTGGCACAGGAAAAAATTGTTTAGTACGCAGAACCAGGCACTGTTAGGCTGCGGTGCTGGCTGCGTGCAAGTTTACAAGTACCGTGCGAGCTGCAGGCAGGACACCGTACAGCAACGCACTGGCACAGGAAAAAATTGTTTAGTACGCAGAACCAGGCACTGTTAGGCTGCGGTGCTGGCTGCGTGCAAGTTTACAAGTACCGTGCGAGCTGCAGGCAGGACACCGTACAGCAACGCACTGGCACAGGAAAAAATTGTTTAGTACGCAGAACCAGGCACTGTTAGGCTGCGGTGCTGGCTGCGTGCAAGTTTACAAGTACCGTGCGAGCTGCAGGCAGGACACCGTACAGCAACGCACTGGCACAGGAAAAAATTGTTTAGTACGCAGAACCAGGCACTGTTAGGCTGCGGTGCTGGCTGCGTGCAAGTTTACAAGTACCGTGCGAGCTGCAGGCAGGACACCGTACAGCAACGCACTGGCACAGGAAAAAATTGTTTAGTACGCAGAACCAGGCACTGTTAGGCTGCGGTGCTGGCTGCGTGCAAGTTTACAAGTACCGTGCGAGCTGCAGGCAGGACACCGTACAGCAACGCACTGGCACAGGAAAAAATTGTTTAGTACGCAGAACCAGGCACTGTTAGGCTGCGGTGCTGGCTGCGTGCAAGTTTACAAGTACCGTGCAAGCTGCAGGCAGGACACCGTACAGCAACGCACTGGCACAGGAAAAAATTGTTTAGTATGCAGATCCAGGCACTGTTAGGCTGCGGTGCTGGCTGCGTGCAAGTTTACAAGTACCGTGCGAGCTGCAGGCAGGACAACGTACAGCAACGCACTGGCACAGGAAAAAATTGTTTAGTACGCAGAACCAGGCACTGTTAGGCTGCGGTGCTGGCTGCGTGCAAGTTTACAAGTACCGTGCGAGCTGTAGGCAGGACACCGTACAGCAACGCACTGGCACAGGAAAAAATTGTTTAGTACGCAGAACCAGGCACTGTTAGGCTGCGGTGCTGGCTGCGTGCAAGTTTACAAGTACCGTGCGAGCTGCAGGCAGGACACCGTACAGCAACGCACTGGCACAGGAAAAAATTGTTTAGTACGCAGAACCAGGCACTGTTAGGCTGCGGTGCTGGCTGCGTGCAAGTTTACAAGTACCGTGCGAGCTGCAGGCAGGACACCGTACAGCAACGCACTGGCACAGGAAATTTTTTGTGGAAAAATGGCACCAAAATTATTTGGTAGACTAGTGCCAAAAATAAGAAAAAGCTTAGGATTACAGCTCTGCGGAAAGCTGGGTGAACTAAGCTCTGAGGATGGTGCTGGATTCACTGTAAGGCTGCTCCTCTCTCCCCTTCCTTACAGTCCTGTACAGCAATCCTCCGTCCTGGTAGTTCTGAAAAGAACTTTTGGGTTATGTGTGAGGAATCTTGACTCCTACACTCCGTCCTGTTAGTTCTGAAAAGAACTTTTGGGTTATATGTGACTCCTACACTGCCTAACTGTCCCTAGATCTGCTCCAAGTCTCCCTGCACTAGGTCAGCTCTTCTCAGGAATGTGCCCAAAATGGCGGGGGCAAGCCTTATATACTGCCTTGCCTGTCATAGATGACATAGGCATCACGATGGACAGCAGCCAATCATAGTCCTGACACAACCAAAGCTGCTATGGCATTACTGACTATGATTGGCTAAGATGCTTGTCCTTCTTCACAAGTTTTCTGACCTAACACGCAATGCTGACTAGTAACATAAAAGATTCTGGATTCGCGAGTCCCGAATAGAAAATACAGGACTCGGAATCGCAGACTCGCTAGGATTCGGACTCGTAGACTCGCTCAGACTCGCTGCTGTTTGGGGAGATTCAAGCTATATAGCGATGTGATAGAGCGAGTCTAGCGAGTCTAGCGAGTGAGATAAAGTAAACTCTGACAAAACTAAGATTGCCATTGACTTGCATTGGACTCGTTACTGAGCGAGTATTCGCTAAAAGACTCGCCGATTACCGAGTCCAGCGAGTCCCTTAAGAATCGCCGAGTAACGAGTCCTAGCGAGTAGACTCGCTCATCCCTAATTGCCACATTAAGAAAAGTCAGTTTATCAAAATATAAAAATAATTATCTCAATCGGTAAACACTGTTAACAAAAAAACATTTAAGTATGCCAAAATTACGTTCTTTGGGTTGCAGCAATACTACAAAAAATACTGTAACAAGCAATCAAAACATCAATTCTTTCCCAACATGGTATCAATAAAAATGTCTCATCCTGCAACAAATATGCTGTTATACACTCTATCAACCGAGAAATGAAAACATTATGGGTCTTGAAAAATGGCGACACAACTCCCCAATTTTTTTTTTTCTGTAAAGTGCAGAATTTTTTTTTCTCCATAAAAGTAATGAAAAAAACTGGATGTTAGTTATCACCGTAATGGTAGTGATGAGGAGAACCATATTTTGAGGTAAATCTGACCACAAAATGTACACTATAACAAAAAATTCCTAAGAAAACATGTCAGAATTGTGTCTCTTTTCCAACATTTGGAATAATTTCCCCATTTTCCAGTACACTATATGGTAAAATTAATGGTATAATTCAAAAGTACAACTTGCCCAATGAACTAGCAAAATGCTGCTCATTCATTAGGTGATTGTGTGGCGCCCCACTGGTCGGGACGCCATGGAGGGGTACTGCACCCAAATAAGAGTGTGTGGTACATCTGTGACTAAGGGAACTGGGATGGTAAACAAGGGACCCTCATAACACCCGTTCATACACACCCTAGCATTGAGTACCGTGGGGAAGACCCAATCCTTTGGGAGGAGTCAGGGGGTAGAAAAAGTGTATTGGTGGGTTGGCAGTTAGTAAGTTAGATAGTAGGAGAGAGAGACAAGAGGAGGATGACACAGGGGAAGGTCGTCGTGACAGGAGAGAGACCCTAGGGGCACCAAAGGAGTTATGGTGCGCTCGAATCTGGACCTGGTACTACTGATCAGATGGGTCTGGTCCCCGGCAGAGGAACGGCTCTGGACACAGCCAAAAGACCCGGCGTATACATTGAAAAGGCACACCGAACTAGGGTCAGGGGGACCTAAAGGGGAGCCACCTACCAAAGACCCATGGAAGCTGGCTTGAGGCTCTGCGCGTGGAGGTGCTGCACGGTTATGAGGAGATGATAGTGCAGGGAAGGGACTGGTAGTTAATTGCAGGCATACCACAAAAAATCCTGAGTGAATCATCCTGGTTCCCTGGTGACTACCCAGGCCAGAAAGACCCTAAAGACTGTATCACCAGTCTACCTGCTGTAAGAACTTGCAAGTAAACCTGATCAGAGCTAATGACTGGTGTGACATACTTTATTTTCTCCGCCTGAGGAGCCGCACACTGCTGTATTGAAAGGGCAAGTGACAAATCCGTGTGGTAATCTGCCTCTCTGTGTAAAAACTATTACAACTGCCCCGGGGATCCCGCTCCACCTACAGGGAGCTTAACCATCTGGCTGCCCTACCATCACCCCATAGGTCTGACCTGCAAATCCGGTAACCATACCAGAACCGTAGGTGGCATCACAAACTATTCTTATTTTTATTATTTTTACTGACTTTCAGTGACCACCAGGGCCACAGGACTGGGCACAGGCCCCCGTGACATCCCCCTTGAATCAACGCCCGGAACCAAGTACCCCACGGCTCTGGGGTGGGTCAATTGGATTGTTTATGATAAGACAAAAATTATTGTTCTCAGTTGCACATCACACAATGCAAACTGCAGATAACAAGATACTCTATGGGGATAAATTGATCTAGTGATCTTTCTGTGCGCACCATTGTTTGTCAACCCTTGTAAAGAGGCCAGAAACAAGTGCCGTATGACTTCAGTATTTCATGACCTGAACTCATATATATATATATATATATACTCGCCTAATCCCATCTGTCATCTATTTCCATCTGAATGTGCCCAAATTCAGAATTCAACAATCCACTGTGCTGACTGGAAGTACCGCAGATGCCATACTGGCATACCCAAGTGATGGCACCCACTGGTAGTATCAGCCACTTGCGTACCCCGGACACCATACTGGGATACCCAAGTGATGGCACCCACTGGTAGTATCAGCCACTTGCGTAGTACCACAAGCGGGACACCCGCCGGACCCCCATGCCAGACAACCCAGCTGGACAACCCCGCCAGACGACCCTGCCGGATTCCCCCATCAGACGACCCCACTGAAGATCCCTGCTGAAGATTCCCGCAGGACATTGCCCCAGCTTCCCCCCCACCAGATATCACGCCACACTGCACCCACCGACGCCCAGCCACAGCCGGCAGGAAAATCCCCTGCTTGAGGCCTGTGCAGGAGATGGGGTGCAGGCACTCTCTGGTGGCTACAGAGGATGCCTCACTTCATCTCATTCATCACAGGCCTCAAGCTATGGACTTTTCTGCTGGCTGTGGCTGGAAGCCAATGGTTGCAGCATGTCGCTACACACACACATACACATAAACACACACATACACATGCATATACACACAGACATACAAAAAATACATGTACACACACATACATGCACACACAGGTATATACACACATGCATATATACACTAGTATGTACACACACAGATATACATACACTTGCATTACACACACTTACATGTACACACATACACATGCACATATCCATACATACACAGTATAATATCCTCACCAATACATACACATACATACACACAGTATAATGTCCCCATACACATATATACACATGCACATCCACACATCCACATACACAAATGCAAATATGCACATACACACACACACATATACACATACACATGCACGCACACACACACGTACATGCACGCATGTGCACACACATGCACATAAATACACACATGCATGCACATACAGTACACACACAAAATTGAATACACACATGCACATACACACACATACTCACACACGCACATACACACACATGCATATTCACACATACATGCATACACACGCACATATACATACACATGCATAGATGCACATACAGTCACACAAACATGCACATATACACACTTTCACATACACACACAGTTAGCGCATACACACACATATGCACATATGCACATACTCAAGCACAAACATACACACACATACACGCACAAACATACACACACAAATGAGAGGCCATGTTCACACTCAATTTGCGTTTTTTTTAGCAGGAAAAAAACCATCTGCGTTTTTCTAAAAGTGCAAAAAAGTGTCATTTGTGTGTCTGAAAGGATTTGACACTTTTTTGGACTTAGTCATTTTTTGGCCAAAAACGCATGCGTTAACGGAGGGTGCATAAATGTGCCATTTAAAAACGCATGCGTTTCCCATAGGGGCCCATGTTACAAAAACGCAATGCGTTTTTGGAAACAACACCTGCGTTTTTTTTCCAGCACCCAAAAAACACTGCATGCAGCGTTTTTTGGACTGGGTGAAAAAAACGCAAGTGGAGCTGAAAAACGCATGTACACTTAAATGTACCCTGCGTTAACGCACCTGCGTTTTTGGAAAACTGCAGAAAAACGCAGAGAATGCCAAAAAAGCAGGTGAGTGTGAACATGGCCAGACATCTTTGTCTATTTTGTATGTAATGAAAGATTTCTCTCTGTGTTTTTTTCCTTTTTACTGCAAGTATTGGTAATGGCCGGGTGTTGTCATACTGACGTCTGAAATTAGCAATATGGCTTGATGTCAGCTGCTAAAAAAAGCTGACATCAACCCCTTTATTACCCAGTCTGCCACTTCTACACAGCAACTGAAAGAGTGCGGTAACTGCTACTTTTGGCATGTCTCATAGAGGTGCCAAATCTGTGGCAGCTGCTGGCTGCAATTTTCAGTGTGGTGGCCTAGAACGCTTGGGCCTTACCATGCTGAAAATTACAGCCCCCAGCTGCCTGGGCTACCTTGGCTGGCAGCTGAAAATACGGCAAAGCCCATGACATTTTTTTTTACTTATTTCTTTAAATAACCCAAAAAAATATAGGGCTTCCCTGTATTTTTCATTGCCAGCAAAGCTAACACCAGGCAGCGGGGGTTGGCAGCCAGTAGCTGCTTGGTTTACTTGTGCTTGCAATTGAAAGTATAGTGAAGCCCTACACATTTTTTATCAGGAAATTAAACACTTTATTATAATAAACCCCCCCCCCCCAAAACAGGTTTTTGTTCAAAAATACATTGATTTACACATATTGGGAGAGAGCACAGGGGGTGGGGAAGAGACCCAGGGGGAGACAGCCGTGGCCCCAAACATCACAGAGCCCACCCCCATCATGATGTCAATGCCCTCCCGCATCTAATATATATGTTTATATATATATTTATCATGGTCCACAGCTAATCTATTTATGGCCCCCACCGCCAGATCATGTAAAAACATAGTAATTATTATAGTCACTTAATCCTTGTTGCTGGCACCACAGCCTCCGTCTTCTCTCTTGTTTAGCTGGCCCGAAGAGATAGCGTCATGGGCAATGACAACATTGCACCACCTGTGTGACTACGCTGACGTCTCACAAGCCACAGCATACAGCAGTTTGCAGTATACAGTAGGAGACAGGAAGTAACAGAGCAGGAAACTTGTGTTTTGCTGTTATATCAGGGGATTGAAGTGTGTCGGCATCATTGTAATGGTGACATAGTCCAAATGCAACAGTGCCTGGAGAGCTATAGTTTGGGGCTGGAGCCTAGAAATTTGACGCTAGCAACATTCCTGATGTTCCCTATTCACAGAATAACCAAAAAGTGCTCAGAAAAACATATTGAAAATAAATATGTCCAAACTGGAAGGAAATGTAGGATATTTTTTGCTAATTACTTTTATTCATGTAACAGTAATATGAATTTGTGCTATATTACAGTATTTAGAACATCAGTTTAATGATTTTGACAATCACTGCATGATAGGCACCACATAGAATATATATCGTAACTAGAATCCACTATATTTATGCTGCTAAAAATATGTATCCCCTTTTATCTGACAGGAATTTGTAAAACTAACAGTATCCGATACACAGATGACGTACCTCATGATTCTTGTGGGAGATTTTGGCCGAGCAGTGATTGTCAGGTTCCTCAATTATTGCTGGTGTTGGGACTTGGAGTCTGGATTTGTATGTTTATTTAAATTTTTTTAATAATTATTGAATATCTATCTATCTATCTATCTATCTATCTATCTATCTATCTATCTATCTATCTATCTATCTATCTATCTATTCAGCCATTCTTCTGGAAATTTAGAATAGCCAGGACCCCAGGCATTTTCAACGGTGTTCCCCCCAACCCCCATGTATCATGGGACATGTCACATCATCCCCTTTTGATAGGTCATGCGATAGGTCACATAATTAACACACAGGTGCTCTGGTGCACATTTGCAGATACAAAATGAGAAAGAGAGTAGCGTGCAATTTTATTTCCATATGTGCAGCAGTGTACATGACATACCGCCATACATAATAGAGCAAAGGGTGGGAAAATAATTTTCCTGAGGGGTCACAGGAGACACTGTGACTGTGTGGAGGGCAGAACCAATATGTTAAAATCAATTCTGCTCAAAATTAATATTAATATATTCATTACAATTATTGTTTCATATTAATATTATTTATATAATTTAATATTGAGCAGATTTAACTATACTGACATCCCACTATATACAGTGAAGGAAATCAGTATTTGACCCCTTGCTGATTTTGTAAGTTTGCCCACTGACAAAGACATGAACAGTCTATAATCTTAAGGGTAGGTTAATTATAATAATTATAATCCAGAAAATCACATTGTCTGAATTATATATAAATTCTCCTAACATTTGCACAAACCTCATCATCAACTACAAAAAGTCTGACTGCTGTTCTTGCCAACAAGGGTTTTGCCACCAAGTATTAAGTCTTGTTTGCCAGAGGGATGAAATATGTATTTCTCTCTTCAAAATGCAAATAACGTTATAATAATAATATAAATGATGGTGTTATGTTTGCATCATGAATTCATTGAAATTTCATCAAATCCATTCTTCCTTCTACCCATGAAATATTTCCTGTGCCAATGGCTCCAACACAACCCAAAAGTATGATTGATCCACCCCCATGCTTAATGGTTGGTGAGATTCTCTTTTCTGAAATTCTTTGCACTTTTCTCTTCATACATACCTTTGATCATTGTGGCTAAAGAATTCTATGTTAACTTCACTGCTCCACTTGTTTCCAAAATGCATCAGGCTTATTGAGATGTTCTTTTGCATACTTCTGATGATGAATTTTATGGTGAGGACGCAGTTGAAGTTTTTTCTGATGACCTTTCCATGAAGGTCATATCTGTGCAGGTGTCTCTGACTAGTAGAACAATGTAGCATAACTCTAGAGTCTGCTAAATCTTCCTGAAGGTCCTTTGCAGTCAACTGGGGGCTCTGATTTAAATTACATTTCAAACTGAGGAAAGGGCAACTTGACAACAATTTGCTATCTTATTATAGCCTTCTCTTGCATTACGGGCCTCCACCATTTTCATTTTTAGAGTGCTAGGCAGATGGTTATAAAAACGCATTACTGCTGTTTTCTGGCACAAAACTGGATTTTTATAAAGCTGTGAAACATCTGGCCTTTCTTAATAGTGATAGTGAATAAGACATAACCATAACAGGCTAATTAAGGTCTGAAATGTTGGTCAAAGTTATCTGAGTACACAAATTTACAAGGGTGCCCAAAGATTTGCATCAGCCCATTTCCTTTTTGTAAATTTTAAATGTTAAAAATTAAAATATTTTTTCTCTTGGGCTAAAATACAAAGAAAATGTGTCATATTTAACTTTCTTAACTGTTCACAATAATAGTAATTTTAACCAGGGGTCCCCAAACATGTGCATGCCACTATATATACTGTATAAGCCCACAAATAGCTCCCTATATACAGCATGAACCCACAAACAGCAGCCCCCACATACATTATAAGCCCACACACAGCTCCTCTATATACACTATAAGTCCCCACATAGCCCGTGTATACAACATGGGGCAAATAATCAGAGTATCCAGATGATTAAGCGCTCCCAAGGAGATCGACCTTATGATGATTATGTGATTACCTGCAGCTGCTTTGCTTTGGTATTATAAAAGAAAAAAGGAGTCAGAGTCCTTATCATAAGGTCGATCTCCTTGGGAGCGCTTAATCATCTGGATACTCTGATTATTTGCTTCAATTCACAGTCTCATAGCTGGGTGTTCCGCTCTCTGGAGGATAGCAGCATACTGAGGAGACAAAGACCCCCATAAGACCCCTAGTTGGTCGACATGCGAAGAAACAAGACACAGTAAAGGTGAGTTCTCTTGCCCTGTGTATTCCTGACAAATGTTGTACTTTTACATTTAGATCTGCACCCTTTTCTCGCTTCCCACCCTTCTCTGACCTATAGCCTCGAGGTCAAATAACCCTTATATACAGCATGAGCCCCCACATAGCCCCTATATACAGTATGAACCCTCACATAGCCCCTATATAGAGAATGAGTCCCCAGATAGCCTTATATACTGCATAAGTCCCCACATTGACTCCCATATATGACATGAGCCTGTATATACAATATAAACCCCCATTAGACTCCCTATATACAGGATGATCCCACACATAGCAGCGTTATATTAAAAACAGACAACACCCCTGTATACAGTATGAGCCCACACACAACCTCCATATAAAGCATGAGCATCATCATAGCTCCTATATACAGCTTAAGCCTCCAAATAGCCTCCTATATACAGCATAAACCCAACATAGCATCATGAGCCCCCAAATAACCCCTTATTTACAGCATGAGACCATAGATAACCTCCTATATACATAATGAGGTCCCAAATAGACTGGTATATATCATGAGCCCCCACACAGTCACTATACATAGGATGAACCCTCACATGGCCCCTGTATAGAGTATAAGCCCCCCACAAAACAGTAAAATACACCAGGAACCCTCACATAGCACCTATATACAGAATAAGCCCCCGCTTTATACAGCATGAGCACCCACATAGCCCCTATATATAGGATGAGACCTCACATGGCTTGTATGTACAGCATGAGTTTTTGTATAGCTTCCTTTATACAACATGAGCCTTCACATAGCCCATATATACAGCATCAGCTTCTCCATAGCCCTTTATATACAGTATGAGTACTAACATAGCCTCCTTATTTACAGTATAAGCTCCTACATAGCCCCTATATACATCATGAGCCCCTATATATAGTATGAGCTCACACATAGTGTGTATATATTGTATGAGCCCCACATAGACCCCTATATACTGCAGGAGCCATCACATAGCCCAATATATACTTTCACACACATATTACACATATTAAAAAAAACACAAGCATACTTAAATTGCTCTCGTTCTCCCAGTACTCTAGTCCAGTTCCTGGGGCTCCACCTCTTCTTGATGCTGGCACCAAAACTAGTCGCTGCAAAACTGAGATATCAGAGATGACACCTCAGAACAAAGATCGCTGGCGTTTTCAGAAAATGTCTTCTCTTTGATAAACTCAGCGGGTCAGCCACGTACACATACATTAATTCTCTGTGAACACCATCTCAAACGTAGATGGCATTATGTATCAATTTCTGAATATTCGAACTCAAAGGTTAATTGTTTGAGTGATCCGCGGCATCGTATGATGAAAAGGACCACTGGAATGTATCATGCAAGGGTGACTTTATTAATTCTATGCATTTCGGAGCGTTATTCCCCTTCATTCATCAGGAAACCAACTATTGTGTTGGTTGGTTTCCTGATGAAGGAGCATGGATAATGCTCTGAAACGTGTAGAATGAACAAAGTCACCATTGCATGATTCATCTCAGTGATCCTTTTCATCATACGACACCGCAGATCACTCAAACAATTATCCTTTGGTTCATTTGTTCACCACGTGGATTGTGGATCCTGCAGCTGCCGTTACATGTGCTTTATACTGGTTGTGTGTCACACAACCATTCCAGGTGAGCAGTGACATTAGTCACAACAGTGTACTATAAAAGATAAGAACCTATATGCGCTTCTGTTTCCGTTTGCAGTTGTCCTATTTTTGAATATTGTGACACTTACTGTTATGAATCTGAATAATGAAAAAAATGTACTATAGCGGCACTGCAAGTTTCATAGAATGTACAACTTGGATAAAAATTACAATTTCATAGCTGTTTAATTTTTAATACTCTTATATTTGCAGCCATCTTATGCCGAATTCGATATAAGTGGAAACGTTCTGGGTCTCATTTTCAATCAAGGCATGATATGGTAAATTCAGATTATGTTAATCAAGAAAAAATTGTCAATAATCTTATTTGTCTACAAATGTAATTGGTGTTTGTATCACTAACTACACCAACTTTATAACATAACAATAACCCATTAAAATCAGCTAAATATAAAATGTAAAAGGTTAATGTTAATGTTTATTACAATGATATTTTCCACATTTGGTGGTCATGCTGTGATTATTGAGATTGTACTATGATATATAGTAAGGTCCAGAAATATTTGGAGAGAAACATAAGTATTGGCATTTTAACTATTTGCCAAAACATATTCAAGATACAGTTATCAGTTACGGTATATAATCAATATGAGGTTAGAATGCAGAGTCTCAGAATTACAGCTCTTTAAAATCCAACTGTTTTTGTCAAGGGAGCAAAAGTGATTGGACAGTTATCTCTAAGGCTGCAAGTGCTATTCCCACATTAATACATAATGAATTAAGTAGGTAGAAGGTCTGGAGTTGATTCCTGGTTTGACATTTGCATTTGGAAGCTATTGCTATGAACCCACAACATGAGGTCAAAGGAGCTCTCAATGGAAGAGAAACTATCAAGCTGAAAAAAAAGAAGAAAGCCATCTGTCATGAATATCTGACATTACCTTGGGTGGGGGATCTGGGATTAGAGGGTCACAAAGTTTAGCTAATCACAGATCCTTTTTAGAGCCTGCCTGTCATCTATCCTGAGTAGGAGTCTTATTTAATTCCATTTGGTGCTGAAGGGGATAAGGTTTTTTCTTTAATGTTGTAATTAACATGTAGTTGTAATCTCAGCTGCAGTCACACCCTTCTGCTATATTAACCCACTTCTTACTCTCTTATTCTCTCCTGTGGTTTTCTTTCCAGTGTAGGCTATGAAGTCTCTCTCTGGAGAATAATTGAAGTTCTTTTGTTGAATCTGTTCCCCTTGTTTATCTTATCTTCCTTGTGTTGTCTTTATATTAGTAGTCAGACTTGTGTCTTGCTGGCCTACTCACTAGTCTGGGCAAGTCCAGGGTCAGCCAGGGCCTAAGTATCTGATAGCACATGGGTGGAGCAACCCGTCTAGAGATGTTAGGCAATTTAAGGATCAGCCACAGGTGAGTTAGTTGGTGACCTCTCTCTCCTCTACCTATCGCAAGGGCCTTCATTTAAATCTTCCCTGGAATAACCTTCCTGTTGTGCCACGTGCGGGGTATTCCTTGGCCCTGAGGTGACACCTCTCAGAGACATATCAAAAATTTTAAGAGTGGCCATATCAACAGTTTTTTACATGCTGCCAAAAAAATGCACTGGTGAGCTTGGGAGCTCAAAAAGAACTGCACATCCACAGAAGACAACATTGGTGGATGATTGCAGAACCCTTTCTATAGTAAAGAAAAACATCTTAACAACATCCACCCAATAGGAAACTTCATGAGATCAAATACAGAGGGTTCACTATGAGCTGTAAATCATTAAATAGTCTTAAAAAAAGAAATGACAGATTAGACTTTATCAAAAAACATCTGAAGAAGTCAACCCCCCGGACCTGGAAAAATGAAACTAAGATCAACCTGTATCAGGATGATGGAAAAAAGAAAGTATGGAGGATTGGAACAGCTCAAAGAACACCATATCCTCTGTAAGAAATGGTGGAGACAGTATTAGTATGGCATGGACATGCTAGTCTACGAATGGCACTGGGTAACTAGTGTTTATTGATGACGTGACAAGACAAAAACAGCTGAATTAATTGTGATAGTATACATGGTGACACTTTATGCTCAGATTCAACCAAATGCAGCAGGTTTGATTGGACGGTGCTTCACAGCAGATGGGCAATGACCTAAAACATACTGTGAAAGAATCTCAGGAGTTTTTTAAGGCAAAGAAGTGGAATATTCTGCAATTGTCAATTCAATCACCAGATCCCTACCTCATTGAGCATGTATTTCATATGCTTAAGACAAAATGTAAAGCAGAAAGTTCCACACATAAGCAATAACTAAAGTCATCTGCAGTAAAGGCCTGGCAAAACACCAACACCAGGTGTGCGGGGCTTGAATATGGACTAAAAACAAAAAAAAGTCTGTGTCCGAGTTGAGTGTTAGGGTGTTGTTGGTATGTTGATAAAGTTTGTAGAAAGACAAAAACAAGCTTTATTGCAGCTGAAAGATAACTGTACACTGCTGTAAACAAAATATATATAAAAAAATATTGTCGGCTCCTGGCTTTTTTTAATAACCAGCGCAGGTAAAACAGACAGCTGAGGGCTGCTTTACCTTAGCTTGTTATCAAAAATACAGTAGAGCTTATGCTGTTTTTTTCAATTACTTAAATACATAATTAAAAATAAACAGCTTTTTTGATAACCAACCAAGGTAAAGCAGATAGCTGAGGATTGCAGCCTGCAGCTGTCTGTTTTACCTGTGTTAGTCATCAAAAATAGGCAGGAGCCCTAAATAGCAGGAGCCACATTAATCATTACCCTGATTGCCACCAAAACAGGGAAATTGGAAAGAGCTGGTAAAGCACCAGAATTCTGGGGTGCCTGCGGGCTTGTATATTTTGGCTGGAAAAATCCAAATAATTATAGCACTTTACACCCTGATAATGCCAGCTCACAGTTCTTTGCTTTACCTTGGCTGGTTGGTTGTGAAAAATACGGTGAAGCCACACCATTTTTGTAAAGATATTTGAATAAATAATTTAACAAATGGAGTGGGCTCCGCCATTTTTTTGATACCCTGCCAAACACATTTGGGTGCTGGTATTACAAGGCTGAAAAGGTCCATGGTTATTTGGCCCTTCCGAGCCTAAATATACTAGCTCACTGCTGCCTCAGAACCAGTGCATTGATTAAGATGCGCTAATTCTGATTCTTGCTCCTGGCTCTTCCCAATTGCCTTGCTGCAGAGGCAATCTGCAAAATGGTTTATGTGGTCAATGTCAGCAGAGAATTGACAGCTGGCATCAAGTACTGGTATTAGTAATGGACATATGTATCTATCAGACATCTTCATTACTAACCTGGTAAGTATAGAGCTCGGGAAAAAAAGTTTCCTTGAATAAAAGAATAATGACTCCCACCACATCCCTCCATTCACCAATTTATTACTTCAAAATAAATTCTGGAAGTTCCAACATAATTCGTACAGTAATGTCCCATGATGATCATCGATTTCTATGGAGATTTTAGATGGGAAAGTTCTCATATCAATGCTTCATAGGTCCCTACTATTGTATGTACTGTATTTCCAATCTCTCAGAGCCTTGTTCTGCGAACTTTCTCAGATTCCCATCAATTGCTATGGAGCCTTGTTCTCTAAATAGGTTCTCTAATCACTGCCGGTCAGTGATTCCGGCCATGCTCATGAGCAATCCTGTACATTCCACTGACCAGCAATGACCTCTGGAGCTTTGTTCTAAGAACTTTCTCAGCCTGCTCCATAGGAATCAATAGGGGTGATTGATGGGACATTACTCTTTGGATTACTTCAGAACTTTCAGAATTTATTTTGAAGTAATCAATTGGTGAACAAGGGTGTATAGGAGATTATTTATTCAAATAAACTTTTTTTTCATGTGTGTGGGTGTCTTTTTTAACTCTATACTTGCTGGGTTAAAAATGTAGGTGTCTGATAGACACTTCTCCATTACTAACACCTGGGCTTGATGTCAGCTGTCAATTCACAGCTGAAATCAACTCCATCACCCCGATTGCTACTGCAACAGGACGATCTGGAAGAGTGGCAGGATTGGTCCACTTCTAGAGCTGCTGCAAAGTAGTATATTTAGGCTGGGTAGTGCCAAATTGCCTAGGCCCTTCCCACCCTGATAATATCATCTGTCTACTTTACCTTGGATGCTTATTAAAAATAGGATTGAGCCCAAACCGTTTTTTCTTATTATTTTTTTTAAATAACTTAAAAAAAACAGCATGAAATCCCCTCTATATTTGATAAGCAGCCAATGCAAATCAGACAGCTGGGAGTTGTAGCCTGCAGCTGTCTGTTTTATCTTCACTGGTTATCAAAAATAGGTGGGAGCCCACATCAATTCTTTTTTTTTTTTCAATTTATTTCCTATCCACATTTATTTGCAGGGCAATTGTCCCCATTTTGCTTCTTTTTGCAGCCCACAGCTCTAACTATGACCAGCACAAAAATTCAGGTCTCCATTGACTTATATGTGATTCTGGGTCCAGGGTCAAATTCAGGTCAAGAGTGGCCAATCCCAGGGAACCCAAACAGTGACGGGTCCACTCATCACTTCTCGTGAGCAAACTGCTCCAGCTGTCCGGATGTGAAAGTTTCTTTTCCAGACTGCATGTTTCAGCTCCTTCCACAGATGATCAATTAGACTTAGAACAAGGATCATAGAAGTCACTTCAGAATATCCCATTGCTCTGCAGTTCAATGTAGCAAGAGCCATTCTCTACTACACTTCTGATTGCAGTGGATAGCAGTGGATTGGATGACACTGCCTTCTCTACTGTCCATCCCCTAGTGTTTCTAAGTATGAGCTCAGTGAGGCAGCATCTGCTAGGCACAGGAGCCACTAATCGAAGAGGCAAGCTTATTACATCACCCATGCTTGGGCAGCAAGAACCACTTGGCAGAGGAATGGCTTGGCCCAAGAGTGGCTAAGTATGGCCCGTGAGCTTGCTGGTCCCACATCTATTTGTACAAACCCGGGCAGTGCTTTGATGTGGACAATGAATCCAGCAAGAGCATCTGGTCACAGGTTGGCAAAGCAGGAGCAGCTTAGTGTAGAAAGCAGCTGCTACACAACAGGTCATGGTGGCGTGAGTTTTGGTATTATTACGGTATATCAATAAAAACAAAATTTTTTAATTTAATAACAATTATTAATAATTATGTAACAATTCTTTCAATTACTTGACAGGATGGGGACATTTTATGCTCCTGGACTGATTGTTGTAAATGTACTGCGTCTCCTGTCATCAATGTACTTGCAGTGCTGGGCAGTAATGAGCAGCAACGTTCCACAAGAAAGAGTATTTAAAGCTTCAAAGTCAAACAATTTCTACATGGCCCTATTATTACTGGTGCTGTTCATGAGCTTGCTACCTGTAGCATACACAATAATGACTATATCCCCATCATTTGACTGTGGTCCTTTCAGGTAACAGACTATCTATCTATCTATCTATCTATCTATCTATCTATCTATCTATCTATCTATCTATCTATTATTTGTCTACATTACAGTTTGTCATCATTTAGAAAATGCTTATATTCTGCAGCACAACAAGCATTATTTACACCGTAACTCACTTAATTGAAATCATGCAGACTTGGTGCAACATTTTGAATCTTTAAAAAAATAACAAATTTTGCTTTGTAAATATAAATCCACCCAGAAAGACCAGGCAGAAAAAAGATTATCTTAAGTAAGGCCATATTATTCATAAAGCAGACTCGACTGATGCCTAGGGACGCATCAAGCACCTTATGTACACCCTAGGACTTAAGCGGTTAAAGGTTTCTTGCACTTTACACTGTTAGAATACGTATTAGATATATTATCGTAGTTGACCAACATATATTTATCACAGTGGACTAATGGGACGCTTGTGTCAAAGTTGAGATGTCATGCTTCCTACTCCCTAACTCCTTTATGACCATGAATTCATGTTTGTGAATCTTACCATAGACTATTGAAACCTGTCAAAACAGTAACTTTTTATAAATTTCCTGAAAAACATTGTGTATGCAGTTCTAGATGAGACCATCAAAATAGATATGTACGGCGGTCAAATGGCTACCATATTGGGTCAGGCTGTCAGATGTAAATGATTGAAGAAGGGGTCTGAAATACCTGAAAGCCTAGTGGCCCAGTCATAAGTTAATATGGCCCTCATCTTAAGATGTAATCAGTGGGACTTTGACCCACGGGAACCCCATAAATTAATAGACCATAAAGTACAGTCATTATTTAGGCACTGCTGCTTATCAGTACACTAGTAAAAAGGCCCGATGCAATTGCATCGGGAGCGCGGTGAAATGAATTGTGTGTATACAGGCGGGTCAGTGGGTATCAGAGTATAGAGGCGGCTGTGGGTAGCAGAGCATAGAGGCGGCTCTGTGGGTAGCAGAGTATACAGGCGGCTCTGTGGGTAGCAGAGTATACAGGCGGCTCTGTGGGTAGCAGAGTATAGAGGCGGATGTGTGGGTAGCAGAGAATAGAGGCGGCTCTGTGGGTAGCAGAGTATAGAGGCGACTCTGTGGGTAGCAGAGTATAAAGGTGGCTCTGTGGGTAGCAGAGCATAGAGGCGGCTCTGTGGGTAGCAGAGCATAGAGGCGGCTGTGTGGGTAGCAGAGCATAGAGGAGGCTGTGTGGGTAGCAGAGCATAGAGGCGGCTCTGTGGGTAGCAGAGCATAGAGGTCGTTCTGTGGGTAGCAAAGTATACAGGCGGCTCTGTGGGTAGCAGAGTGTAGAGGCGGCTCTGTGGTAGCAGAGTGTAGAGGCGGCTGGGTTGGTAGCAGAGTGTACAGGCGGCTGTGTGGGTAGCAGAGTGTGCAGGCGGCTCTGTGGGTAGCAGAGTATGCAGGGGCTCTGTGGGTAGCAGAGTGTACAGGCGGCTCTGTGGGTAGCAGAGTATTGAGACGGCTCTGTGGGTAGCAGAGTATTGAGGCGGCTCTGCGGAGGAGGGGTGAGGAGAGATGGGGCTCTGCGGTGGAGGGGTGAGGAGAGAGAAGTGGGTCAGTGGTGGAGGGGTGAGGAGAGAAGCGTCTGTGTGGTGGAGGGGTGAGGTGAGATGCGGGTCAGGGCTGGAGGGGTGAGGAGAGAAGGGGCTCTGTGTGGTGTGAGGGGTGAGGAGATAAGCGTCTGTATGGTGGAGGGGTGAGGAGCTAAGCGGCTCTGTGTGGTGGAGGGGTGAGGAGATAAGGGGCTCTGTGGTGGAGGGGTGAGGGGAGAAGCAGCTCAGTGGTGGAGGGGTGAGGAGATAAGCATCTGTGTGGTGGAGGGGTGAGGAGATAAGCGGCTCTGTGGTGGAAGGGTGAGGAGAGAAGCGGCTCTGTGTGGTGGAGGGGTGAGGAGATAAGCGTCTGTGCGGTGGAGGGGTGAGGAGATAAGCGGCTCTGTGCGGTGGAGGGGTGAGGAGATAAGTGCTGTGCGGTGGAGGGGTGAGGAGATAAGCGGCTGTGTGGTGGAGGGGTGAGGAGATAAGCAGCTCTGTGTGGTGGAGGGGGTGAGGAGATAAGCGGCACAGTGTGGTGGAGGGGCCCGCCGTCTCCCGGTGTCTTCCTGCAGGCTCCCAGTGTCTGCAGAGGTCTTCTACTGCAGTATAGACCTGCGGTGATGTCACAATCACGTGATCGCAGGTTACCATGGAGTAACCTGGTGTCACGTGACTGAGACATCACCACAGGTCCTGTACTGCAGTAGAAGACCTCTGCAGACACCGGGAGCCTGCGGGAGCCACCGGGAGCATGCAGGAAGACGGCGGGAGACGGCGGGGGCTCGGGGGGAGGTGAGCATATTTTTATTTTTTTTTAACTGTAGTGCGGCTGCGGCTCATCGCTCGCAGTGCTGCAAAGGAGCTTGGGATTCGGCTACAACGCCCGAATTCTAAACTCCCGATTATATAAGTAGATATAGCTTCATTACCAGGCACATACACAAGTATTTATGAGGACAAAGTTTGGATAAACATTGGAGGCTTCCCCTGATTCAACACACTCAATATAGTATTATTGTGAAAATATTTTAATTTCTCATTCCTGCAAAACTACCTTGCGAAAATGTAAGTTGATTACTACCTTTATATTTCTATGATACTGGTTTTGTTGTCATATTTGACATGTTTTACTTTTAAATAAAATGTGAAGTTTCGCAATTGTTATTTCTGTTTTTAAGTGGAAAAAATAGAATGTACGAAGTTATTCAAGAGACTATGGAAAAGGACTTTCCACCTTTCATGAACAATGTGTTTGGCTATGTATCGAATCCCGGGATTGTAATAGCAGCCGTGCTTCTAATGGCGTAAGTTTTGGTGATGGTATATTGCAGACTAGGATTGTCACACTGGAATACATTGATTTGTTATATCAGTAATTTGGAAAATAAATATTATGTATATTTCTATATATAAATGTCATATTATGAACAATATTATAAGGCTAGAATACGGTAATATATTTTAATACTTTGCTTAGAAGACTCAATTCACTTTAAAAAAGGTTCTCTGGGAAAAGGAAATATAAATAAATCCTAAATACCTTTAACACCAGCTCAATTTTTGATGTACATATAAATCATATGTCTGATGCTCAGGACACACAAAGGGGATATTAGTTGTCTAAGGGTACTTTCACATCAGCGTTTTTTGCCGTTCGCGGCAGATGCGGTGAAAAAAACGCATCTGCCGCGATTAACGCATAACTGATGCACTTGCGGCACAGTTGCGGCAAGCCCCATGCAATGTCTATGGGGCTTGCGGTAAGTGTGCGGCAAGTGCGGTTTCGGCACTTGCGGCAGGTGCGGCCGCGAAAAAAACGCGGTCAGCCGCGTTTTTTTGAGGCCGCACCTGCCGGAAGTGCCGATACCGCACTTGCCGCACCTGCCGCAAGCCCCCATAGACATTCTATGGGCTTGCCGCAACTGTGCCGCAAGTGCAGCGGTTATGCGTTGATCGCGGCAGATGCAGTTTTTCACCGCATCTGCCGTGATCGGCGAAAACCGCTGATGTGAAAGTAGCCTTATACAGCCTAAACATGCACCTAACAACAGCAACCAAAGCTAGCTGCCATACCTGCTTTTTAACCTGCTATTTTCAATCTCCATTGCTAATCTCTAACAGCAGCATTACGGCACACAATCTGAGTATCTTGGCATTTTAGGCACCCATCATCTCTCCGCAACACAACTGAAGAGTATTGATGAACTACCATAGCAGCCTCAGGTCCTATATACTGTAATATTATGGTATTACTATATATAAAACAAGTGATAAGAAAGTTCAAGCCTACTAGAGGACTGAAAAATAAAATAAAGTTTTTAAAAATATAGGAAAAATTTATAACAATTCTGACCACCCCCTTTACCAAGTTTAAAAGTAAAGAGATAAAAAAATAAACATATTAGGTGTTGCCACATCAGTGAAAGTCTGATTTATCAAAATGAAAAATAAGGCAAAAAATATTGAAACTGAAGAATTGCCATTTTTTAATCTAACATAGTGTTATATGCATCCCTTACATGGCTAATACATGTACAAAAAAAACTAATCTTAAAAAAATACTGCATTGTTTGGACTATGAGATGCAACTTCATCCCAAATTTTGAAAGAAAGAGGAGGATACATATTTTAATCAGGATGTACATTTCTGTGGCTGTGGGCTGGGGTGACTGTGGTGGAGAAGTGGGTAACAGGAGGGAAGAGCAGGGTCACAGGAAGCAGGAGCTGGCACTGGGGCAAACACATGTTCCCACTATGAAAAAAAAATGAATGTTCACAGCTCTTGATGTCCAGAATCCAGCTCATTTCTCGGCACTCAAATTGGCACCAAGAGGTGGGCAGGATGAAGAGTGGTGAATATTCATTTTTGTTAATGGTGGTTACAGGTGATCACAGGCTGCTGTAAGCCGGTGGCTGGGTGATCACATGTGTCCACTATTAAAGATAATGAATATTCACTGCTCCCCACACCCATAGTCCCGAGCATGGGGAAAAGTGTATGATGTCAATGTAACTGGCCACATATGGCATTGACGTCATGTTGTGCACCACTTATACATTGAATTCAATTGCTGGCATTAGCAGATGACACTGCGCAAAGAGGGAACAGAGGGAAGATTATTAGAATCAATTATTTTATTATGTGTGCAGCATGATGGGAGGCATATACACCAGTGTTAGCAGCAAATGCCCCCATAACAGTGTGTCATGACCACATATTTGTCTTCAATTTTTTTCCCCTATTTTCCTCCTCTAAATTTTAGTGGCTTATGATCCGGTACACCTTATAGTATAAAAAATATAGTAAATCTGGTGTTGGTAAAATTTGAACAGACCCGAAAAATAAATCGGTCTTTTTTATTTTTACCGCAAGGTGAGCCAAGCAAAAAATAAAAATATAATCAATAAAATAATTGCTGTTTCTGATCATTCTGCCTCTGAAAAATCTGAATAAAAAGCAATTAAAAAATTATATATACCCCAAAATAGTACCAAAAAATCTGCAACTTGCTGTGCAAAAAATAAACTGTCATACAGCTCTGTTTGTCAAACAATAGTGAAGTTACTGCTCTGAGAATATGGTGACAAAAAAACATTTTTTTTAATATAAAATGCATTTTTAGCATGTGCCAGTAGTAAAACACTAGAAAAAAATACAACACAAGTCTGGTATTGTTGTAACTACACCCACCCAAAGAATGAAGCCTTCTTATCATTTACACCACATGCTGAACCATGCAAAAAGAAAAACAAGAATTATTCTTGTACTGCTGTCTATTTGTTCATTTTACCCCAAAATATAGGAATAAGCCTCGGTTCCCATTTTCCTGTGATCACCGAATACTTACATCAAGATTTCTGTATAAATGCCAAAATCCAGAAATCAGATAAAATCCCTAATGTACGCACTAACTACAATGAATCAAATAAAGCCACTTTGGAGACCATCTGGTCTCTGTTCTGGTGGTGTACCATCATTTTAGGCATCTTCTTATCACATGAATGTAGATTTCTACAGTCTAAAAAGTTAGATGCCATCAGAACAGATTGTAAATGGAGCCCAAAATGTATTCCTCTGACTCATTAGAATTAGTGGTTCCAGTGGGGGTTTCATCTCAATTGCATTTTTGCATTTACATGGAAATCTTGATTTGACTTTATGGTGAGTGACGCGCTATATGGCTTTATTGAGTTGCTTACCATACAATCAAGACACCTCCTCTCTTGTACTATTTTCTCCCTTACTAGGGACCTGTTTATTCAAAAAATTTTATTTTATAAATATCACTCATAAAAAACCTTTAAAAAACATTAAAGTTCATTTCTTCTTCCTCTGCTGTGTCTTATTCAGAATTTTCAAACTTTCTTAATGGACCTAAAAAATGGGAAATTTATGTGTGTGATTACTTATCTATAGAGATCAGATTATTTGTCTTTTGTTAAAAGTTCACAATTGTCATTCTTACCGGCGTAACTCACTTTTAGTATGTACCGTTTTTGATCTCCACGTCAATTTTCTATGTAGATTCTAAAATCATTAAAATAATTTGGTATAACTAAGGGTACTTTCACACTAGCGTTTTTTTTAAATCGCAGCAGATGCGGTGAAAAAAAACAATCTGCCGCGATTACCGCATAACCGCGACACCTGCGGCACAGTTGCGGCAAGCCCCATGCAATGTCTATGGGGCTTGCGGTAAGGGTGCGGCAGGTGCGGCAAGTGCGGTTTCAGCACTTGCGGCAGGTGCGGCCGCGAAAAAAAACGCGGTCAGCCGCGGTTTTCTTGCAGCCGCACCTGCCGCAAGTGCCGATACCGCACTTGCCGCATCTGCCGCAAGCCCCCATAGACATTCTATGGGGCTTGCGGCAACTGTGCCGCAGGTGTCGCTGTTATGCGGTAATCGCGGCAGATTCGGTTTTTTCACCGCATCTGCCGCGATTTCAAAAAACCGCTGATGTGAATGCAGCCTAAGTGCGGTCCCATTTTTTTTCATAAAAAATTTCTTTTATGGGCCGCAATTTTATACTTTTTTCTTTTCCCACCCAGTTCCGCCTCCAATGAGCCGCTGCGGCTCACAGAGACGGAACCAGGAAGTCATATGGAGGCATCCGAAGGAGCTCTCACTGGCGATCACAGCGGGGACATCGCTGGATGTCCCTGTGACAGAGGAGAGGAGGGTAACTGAGCGTGTTCCCGCCCCTCTTCTCGTCTGCAGCACAGGCTATAACCCTAACACCCTAGCCCTAACTCTAAGGGCCCCGTCACACGGGGCGACGGGGATGGAGATGTCGGTGGTGAATGGCGGGGGCGCGCACACTCTCACCGCCCCCGCCACCAGCGCCGTCCCCCGTTTAGAAGGGGCGACTCCTCCAGCCCCGTGCCGGCGACCTGTAGGGCGGCATCGCCGCCGGGGTGTCTGACAACCTATGGCTCCCATCGCCTGACAGGTCGCCGCCGCCCGGTTACATGGGGCGATGTGTGCACATCGCCCCATGATGGTCGCCAGGTTTCACAGCACTGCTGTGAAACCAGGTGACCGGCCGGGACCGGCGACATCGGCCTTTTACATGAGGCGACGTAGGGGCGATGACGCCGGCGATAGGCCACGCCACCACGTCTCCGCATGAATGGGCAGCGATATCGCCCCGTGTGACGGGGCCCTTACCCTAACCCTAGCCCTAGCCTTAACCCTAGCCCTAACAATAACCCTAGCCCTAACCCTAGCCCTAACCCTAACAATAACCCTAGCCCTAACCCTAGCTCTGGAGAAGGGGGCGGCGCCATATCACTGACATGGCGCTGGCGGCAACGGGCAGGTAAGACCCGATGCCCCAGCCCTCTCCCCCCGGCTCTCACAGCACCCCCCCCGCCGGTCCACAGCAGCGGGAGCAGGGGCGGGCGGCGGTGCTCCCCGCCGGTCCTCAGCAGCAGGGGCATGCGGCGGTGCTCTCACAGCACCCCCCCCGCCGGTCCACAGCATCGGGAGCAGGGGCGGGTGGCGGTGCTCCCCGCCGGTCCACAGGGGCGGGCGGCAGTGCTCCCCGTCGGTCCTCAGCAGCAGGGGCGGGCGGCAGTGCTCTCACAGCACCCCCCCGCCGGTCCTCAGCAGCGGGAGCAGGGGCGGGCGGCGGTGCTCCCCGCCGGTCATCAGGGGCGGGCGGCGGTGCTCCCCGCCGGCCCTCAGCAGCAGGGGAGGGCGGAGGTGCTCTCACAGCACCCCCCCGCCGGTCCACAGCATCGGGAGCAGGGGCGGGTAGCGGTGCTCCCCGCCGGTCCACAGGGGCGGGCGGCGGTGCTCCCCGCCGGTCCTCAGCAGCAGGGGCGGGCGGCGGTGCTCTCACAGCACCTCCCCGCCGGTCCACAGCATTGGGAGCAGTGGCGGGCGGCGGTGCTCCCCGCCGGTCCTCAGCCGCAGGGGAGGGCGGAGGTGCTCTCACAGCACCACCCCCCGTCGGTCCACAGCACCGGGAGCAGGGGCGGCTAAAGTAGGGAGCAGGGGCGGCGGTGCTGCTCTTACAGCACCAGCCACGGGTAAACCCGAGTGTGACTCGGGGTTACCGCTTCTGGCAGTAAAAGTTAACCCCGAGTCACACTCGGGAATACCGCTAGGCAGGTTAAGTGTTAAAATGGCCTTAAAACTTTCATTGAAGGTTTTGGGCCAAAACACTTTCCACCTGTACAATTTAATGGAGATTTAAAGGAAAGTTTTTAAGCTACCTTGAGTTTGTAGGTGTTGGGACACCTGCAGGCTGTGAATTTATGAAATAGTGCCAGATGTGGAAGCAGCTGTGAAATTCAGGAACCTTAAAATCTCTTTTAAACATCCCTTTAAGAGAGCTTTTAATTTTTTACATTTTTTTATTTTATTTATTATAATAATATTTGTGTTTTATTTTTTGCTTAGAGACCAAACATTTATTATTGCAGAGGTTCAGCAGCGTGCAAGGCCACCTCTTGTATACTTATCCGCTAGCAATATACATAAAAATAGCAAATGTCCATTATATGCTTAGCCTACATGTCCTTTTAGGTCTGTTCACAGTCATGAAACACCAGACTATGGATATTTACAAAAGGGGTTGGGGGAACAAGAAGCGCAATAGTGCCCTTATCACTAGACACTAAATCGGCAACCTGGTGAGCAAAAGGGGTCCACACACCTGATCCAGTTGTGTCACCCACAACTGGTTTGAAGATGTGTTAGGAATAATATCCTGATGGCTGCTGCTGGACCTTTACCGAACCACTCAGACGTGGAGGAACATCAAGTTACTTGGGAAAAGGTGTATGGCGATCCGCGCTGCCAGACTGACTCGCATCAAAGAAGACACTTGGAGATGAAGTGTTGATCAGATCCTTCTTTTATTCACCGACGCGTTTCGGTGCCCACCTGGCACCTTCATCAGGGTATCCCTGATGAAGGTGCCAGGTGGGCACCGAAACGCGTCGGTGAATAAAAGAAGGATCTGATCACCACTTCATCTCCAAGTGTCTTCTTTGATGCGAGTCAGTCTGGCAGCGCGGATCGCCATACACCTTTTCCCAAGTAACTTGAGACTATGGATATTGATTCTTTAAAATGTGCAATCCCTTTATTTCTTTTCATTCTATACATTTAGAATACAGATTTGTGGCATGTGCACAAGTGTGTTATTACAGCAGTTATCTTAGACCTGTTAGTACATGGTAAACTAGCCTTACTCATCATTCAAGATTAATTGGTGATGGTGAGCTTAAAAAAAATATTAACTTTTTCATATTTCTTCTCCACGTATGTCAGGCTTCAGTAACCAATATTTCCACCCACAAGTCCAGTTGTTACCTGTAGCATAGGGAATGGGATATGTAAGTCAGGTGCTTTCTGCAGCCCTCCCCATGAAGGGCTTAATGAGGAGCTAGGCAACAAGATTGGACAAATAATAATATCCTGTAAACAATAAAATCTGCACGTCTATCCTGAAGCCAGCAAAGTCTATGAGAGTTCAGAAGTGCTGAGCCAATGTTGCTTTATTTTTCCTTGCAGATTTCTTTTTTCTTCCCCAAAATCTACACCAAATCGATAAGGAATAAAAAGCAAC
Source organism: Allobates femoralis (assembly GCA_033576535.1). Lineage (NCBI taxonomy): Eukaryota > Metazoa > Chordata > Amphibia > Anura > Aromobatidae > Allobates > Allobates femoralis. The sequence goes on from JARQOC010000003.1 coordinate 543,686,800, forward strand.
ATTGACACAGCTGGCTTCAGGTTAGACATGCAGATTGTGATGAATCTGCATAAAAAAAGCATCAACCAACACACCATGGTCATAGGGCCTAAGAGGTTCCAGGGAGAGTTGTAGTTATGGTGGAAGGACTCGAGGATACCTTTTGCCCCCTGGCTACCTCTTCAGAGACATTTAGGGTAGGTGTGGCTAATTACAGTCCTCAAGGGCTGCAAACAGTGCATGTTTTCAGGATATTCTTAGCATTGCACAAGTAAAAATGTAATCATCTGCAGAGGTGATGATTCCAACACTTAGAGCAATGCTAATGAAAACCTTAAACCATGCAACTCCTTATGCTACCCTAAGGAAACCCTGAAAACATGAACTCCTTGTAGCCCTTGAGGACTGGAGTTGCCCATCCCTGTTCAACAGGAGTGTGTGTAGTGTCTTGCATTTCCATACCTCACACCTTCAGGCCAGAGGCTTGTGGCTTGTTTTCCAGCATATGTAGGGCAGTATCAAAGTGAAGTAAAAAAAGATTTAGTGCAGGAACTTTTAAAAAAAGCACGTTAGTACATGATGTAATTTTTCACATTTTTAATATACCAACATTGATGATTTTAAAATAGGATCTTAGCACAGACTATAATAAATCTAAAAGATACACATACAAGAATATACACAGAATAAAAATATGTCTCAGAAGGATCAGCAGACTTCCTTAAAAGGAGGTACAGGCCATAAAGATAATGGGGCAAAGTCCATTAAGGGCACAGTCCATTAAGGGCACAGTCCATTAAGGCCCCATTCACACACTGCTTTTTTTAATGCGTATTTTTACGTACAAGCTCAAAAAAGCCAGGAGTAGAACAATCAAAACCGGGAGTGGCACACTCAGAGGAAAGGTCTAATAGAAACAAGTGATCCACTAATATGTTTAATCACCCACTCCTGGTTTGTGATGAGCTTGTGCCTAAAAATACGCAGCAAAAAAAGCAGTGTGTGAATGGGGCCTAAGGGCTTTGAAGTGTAGTTTGAAAGCTGAATTCAGAGCAGGCACACAGGCACTGGTGACAGTGTTACAAGTCGTGCCATCACAAAGACTACTGCAGTTCAGGCCCGAGGGGTCACACAGGGGCTGTGCCGCAAGTTTAAACTACACTGCACTCCTTGATGTCACCACTTTTCACATGTGCTGTCTCACGATACCAGCAAGATATACACCTCGTGCAATATTACAAGACAGTTAGTGTTACAAGCGCTAATGGCACTGAGGTTATCTCAGGTCACACAGCGTGAATCCCTGTTTTGTTATACCCACTGTGCAACCTGCGGGAAGTCAATGCTTGTCACTCTGCAGGAAGCTGGGAAGTGCCTGATGTCCAACCATATGGGGGATGCAGTCACTGATCTTTCCTGCCATATGCTGGAACTACTTCAGAATTTATTTGTATTTCCTTTTATTAGTTTTTTTTCTAATTTTTTTACATGCTTTTTTTTTGGATGAATGGGAGACTTAAAAAAAGTGGATTTTGTTTTTGTTGTTAACCATCATTTTTATTGTTTTATAAATGCAAGTATATCCACAGACATTACAGCATATCATAAAGTAAACAATAATATAACAGATTGTATCCGTGTATAATCAAAGACAATTAGATGTCAACAGTTTAGAAGATAATAACATCCCTTAAACCCACCCGACTCCCTTCCTAGATAACACTCCTGCAGTATTCGCATTTCTCCAATCTATCTAGAATATTCAAGGCTAAGTGCCACTTTTAAGTTGTGCACTTCAGCTTACCCAGAGTATCTCTCAAGTCCTCCATGGCATACCAAGCTGAAGTCCTGTAAGGCATCATAAAATAGTGGATTTTTATTTATAAAGAATGGTGAAAGAGGAATGTATTGGGGTTCATTTTTAAATAAAATATTTATTGATTATTTGTGTGCTTACTAACTTAAATAGTTATATCGGGTAACTTGGTAACACCTCGCCATTAATTCTGGGCTTGAAGTCAGCTAACATTACCCAGCTGGCATGAACTCCAAATACCATTATCTTGTTTGTCAAGCAACAGGGCATCAAGAGAGATGGGGTGAAGCTTCAGGAGTGGCGCATGTAATGGAGGTGCCTTTCCTGGGGCGGCTGTATCCTACAAATTTTTTTTAAGATTTTAAAGATTACTAAAGTTTTCAGCTGTTCAAGTGGATGCATGGATGGATGGATAGATCCATAGAAAGAATAGATGATAAATGAATGGATGGAAAGAATAGATGGAAAGTAGATATAGCTTTATAGATAGTTGGAAAAATTAGATAGATTTAGGGATAGACCGACAGATATGAAACAGCTATATGATGTCCCACCCGCCTATATATTGTAAGCTTGCACCCCTTAGTGACTTTAGTGTTTTAGCCTTGTATTTAGCTACATATGAATAAATAATAAAAAAACAACATGAGTAGGGATGGGTGAGCCCAATCTGTGAGGTTTGATTTGGGGGCGGGGGAACTATAAAAAAAAAATTGTGATTAAACAGCATCACTATACTTACATATGCATGTCCTCCCGCTTGTACGTCCGAGGACGCTCATTAACTTCCTGGATATTCACTGCTGAAGGGTGGAAAAGCCAATCACAGATGCTGTCACGGAGAATGGGTATCTGTGATTGGCTGTTGAAGTAACCTGAAAACAGCCCATACATTTAAAATCTCCCGTGCAGGGTAGATGCTAGAATGTATAGGCTATTTTCAGGTTACTCCAACAGCCAATCACAGACACCCATTCTCTATGACTGTGTCTATGATTGACTCTGATTGACTGTTGTGCCCCTCACTCATTAACTGACATCACGGTACTGTAAAAATAAATAATTTAACAAAATTATGTAGAGTTTCGCTGTGTTTTTGGTTCTCAGCGCAGATAAAGAGGACAGCTATGGGCTGCCACCTCCAGCTTTACCTTGGCTGTCAATCACAATACAGGTAAGCCCATTATTTTTTTTTAATTATTTAAATAAATAATTAAAAAAAATGCTGTCAGCTCTGATCTTGGATGAACCCGACTCTGAAGTCATTGCAGGCACATCTGAAGTCATTTTCTTGGCGGTGTGCCTGGTGACCGGACATTCCTGTGTTTCGGCTTGTGAATTATCATTAGAGGTTTTGGTTCATTAAAGATGGAAACCAGGGATGTCTTTTGTGTTTTATTGCAATTCATAGATTTTTAATCGTTGTTGTGTGTTGTGCGTCTCATCTAGTGAGGTGCAAACTCGCCAATGTTCAGGTTAAGCAGAACATTCACACATTCACACAAATTCGAGTTCAGGGATGAAAGTGACTCAAACTTGAGTCTTAACCCTGCATTCAGACTTTAACCCCATCACGACCTATGACATACCTGTAAGTCATCGGTTGCCTCCCACCATTTGATGCGAGCTCACACTTTGAGCCATCATCCTCACCCCAACATTTCAGTTGAAATGTGTATCTAACTGCACCGATCAAATCAGAGATCCAATTGGCGCTGTTAACCATTTGGATTGTGCTGTCAGCTGTCAGCTCATAATTGTAACTCTATCTAAGGGTGACATCATCACCTCTTACAGCTTAAGGTGTCTGCTCAGTCATTCAAGGCAGAGCTAGTGCACAGGCGCAAGATTCTCACCCTGGTGTCTGCATACACAAAACAGGGTGAGATCTGGTGCCTGAAGTTCACGCAGGCGCTATGCTGAAATACCGTTTTCACCGATTTTCAGAGGTATAAAGATATCCAAACTATTAAATTCAATATACTACAGGAGTATCTCTTAACAGATAGTTTATATTGCGTATTAAAATGTCCTGTGTGGACAGTGTGACAGTGTTGCAGTGTTTGACATACACAATACATAGAAAAATATAAATAACCCTCCCCCACAGCCAAGAAAACACAATATCAATTGAATTATGGAAGAAATGGTGATTCCATGAATGTCACCTGAACAGTGCTGTGTCAGGTATAATTGCTAATGAGTTGCCTGGATGTGAAGTCTCCAGACATAAGCCACATAAGTATTAGTAGTCCGTCTGTCACTTTCAGTCACTGTTAGTATATATCACAAGCGGAGTCCTCTAATAGCATTTATATAAAATCAGGTCTCCAAATGATAAGTAACATCTATTATCATGCATTTGACATCCACAAATTACAGTAGATGATGTATAAACATATATGACCACAGGTTGTGATCTTTTAACGCCTAACGCGCTTCGCCTTTCTTGTAATATAAAGGCTCTTCAGGGGCTTATGCATCAGGATATATGATAAAATACATCAGATGATGGACGGGTTCCTTATGATATTCAGGTAGCCCGTATTGTGAGATCTGGTCCCAGGTTACTTTCCTTATCTCAGATGGGGATGGAAAATGATCCTATATGTATATGTGGGGGTCTCACGTCCACAGAGAGTTCTTTCTATCACATCACCATGCTGCACCTTCCTTCCCAAAGGGTAAATGATCAGTTTGGATCTTGTTACGTTTCAAAAGGAAACCTCCAGATGTTCCAAAAGTCCCCCAAGAGTCCAGACCCCTATTGTTATAAACTCTGTGGTCCTTGTTAGGATGATTCTATCAGCCTTCTTATGTTAAGGCCAATCGGATTCTGTCTTTTCTCTGTGGAGACTCAAAACCTGGGTTTCCAGCTTCACAAGATAGCCTGTGGCACGGTCAGCATCCTCTCCTCCAGTGATAGATGTGACAGAATCCGATTGGCCTTAACATAAGAAGGCTGATAGGACCTAGGTAACAGGAGACGACTGGGGCTTCTTGTGACCATAACAAACTTCTATCTATTATTGAGACCATCCATACTTAACAAGGGACATAGAATCATCCTAAGGCGGCCGTCACACGTCTCGACATCGTGAGCGATATTGTAAGCGATCACGTGCACGCGCAATCGCTTACAATATCGTTCACATCGCTGGTGAGCTGTCACACAGACAGACTCACCAGCGATGTGGGCCAGCGAGATCGCTGGTAACTATGGTACACATCGGGTTACTAGGCGCCGCGCGGCGCTTAGTAACCCGACGTTTACCATAGATACCATCTCCCAGCATAGGCTCTGCCGCTGGGAGATCGTTCATCGTGGTGTCACACACCACAATGAAGCAGATTGTTAAATCGTTGATCGCTAGATATGAGCTCCTGCTCTCATATCTGCGATGTCACGATCAAGCGATTTTACATTGTAAAATCGCTTGATCGCACGTAGCGATGCACAAACGATATCGCTTAAGCGATCAAAAAGCAGATCACTTAAACGATATAGTTTAAGATATTGCAGCGTGTGATGGCCGCCTAACAAGGACCACAGAGTTTATAAACAATAGGGGTCTGGACTCTTGGGGGACTTTTGGAACATCTGGAGGTTTCCTTTTGAAACGTAACAAGATCCAAACTGATCATTTACCCTTTGGGAAGGAAGGTGGAGCATGGTGATATGATAGAAAGAACTCTCTGTTGACGTGAGACCCCCACATATACATATAGGATCATTTTCCATCCCCATCTGAGATAAGGAAAGTAACCTGGGACCAGATCTCACAATACGGGCTACCTGAATATCATAAGGAACCCGTCCATCATCTGATGTATTTTATCATATATCCTTAGCATAAGCCCCTGAAGAGCCTTTATATTACAAGAAAGGCGAAACGCGTCGGGCGTTAAAGGATCACAACCTGTGGTCATATATGTTTATACATCATCTACTGTAATTTGTGGATGTCAAATGCATGATAATAGATGTTACTTATCATTTGGAGACCTGACTTTATATAAATGCTATTAAAGGACTCCGCTTGTGAAATATACTAACAGTGACTGAAAGTGACAGACGGACTACTAATACCTATGTGGCTTATGTCTGGAGACTTCACATCCAGGCAACCCATTAGGAATTATACGTGACACAGCACTGTTCAGGTGACATTCATGGAATCACCATTTCTTCCATAATTCAATAGATATTGTGTTTTCTTGGGTGTGGGCAGTGGCGTAACTACTGACATAGCAGACGTAGCGGTCGCTTTGGGGCCCAGCGCTTGTGGGGGGCCTGGACCCAGCGCCACTACGCTGCTATCCGGTCAGCTGCGCTGGCCCTGCGATTACTTATCCCTGCCGGCTGCCGCTGTCGCCGCTCTGCACCGCGCTCCGGCTTCATCCAGCTTCTTCCTGGTGACCGGCGGGCACAGGCAATGACGTCATTGCCTGTGCGCCGGAGGAGGAAGCAGGAAGAAGCCGGATGAAGGCGTAGCGCGGTGCAGAGCGGCGCAGAGCGGCGACAGCGGCAGCCGGCAGGGATAAGTAAATATAATGATGCATGGATCTGTATTCCTTTACAGGTGTGCATGGGGGGGCCCTGTATACACCACCACTGGGGCCCTGTATACACCACCACTGGGGCCCTGTATACACCACCACTGGGGCCCTGTATACCACCACTGGGGCTGCCTGTATACACCACCACTGGGGCCCTGTATACACCACCACTGGGGCCCTGTATACACCACCACTGGGGCCCAGTATACCACCACGGGGGCTGCCTGTATACACCACCACTGGGGCCCTGTATACACCACCACTGGGGCCCTGTATACACCACCACTGGGGCCCTGTATACACCACCACTGGGGCCCTGTATACACCACCACTGGGGCCCTGTATACCACCACTGGGCTGCCTGTATACACCACCACTGGGGCTGCTTGTATATACCACCACTGGGGCTGCTGTATATACTGCTGGGGCCTGTGTATACCACTGGGGAGGCTGCTGTAATACTGCTGGAGCCTGTATATACCACTGGTGAGGCTGCTGTATACCACTGGGGCTGCTGTATATACTGCTGGGGCCTGTATATACCACTGGGGAGGCTGCTGTATACCACTGGGGTTGCTGTATATACTGCTGGGGCCTGTATATACCACTGGGGAGGCTACTGTAATACTGCTGGGGCCTGTGTATACCACTGGGAAGGCTGCTGTAATACTGCTGGGGCCTGTATATACCACTGGGGAGGCTTCTGTATACCACTGGGGCTGCTGTATATACTACTGGGGCCTGTATATACCACTGGGGCTGCTGTATATACTTCTGGGGCCTGTAAGGGGGTGTATCTTGAAGGGGGCGTGTCATTGGGGGCGTGTCTTGGAGGGAGCCCCGTTCAAAAGTTTGCTATGGGGCCCTGCCAGTTCTAGTTACGCCCCTGGGTGTGGGGGAGGGTTATATATATTTTTCTATGTATTGTGTATGTCAAACACTGCAACACTGTCACACTGTCCACACAGGACATTTTAATACGCAATAAAAACTATCTGTTAAGAGATACTCCTGTAGTATATTGATGCTATGTTGAAATATGCTTCGTCCATACTTGGGCAGAGCTCAGGGTACCTGTGTGAGCAAAGAGGAATTTGTGCAGGCATCAAAGAGGAAACTACAAAGACAGAAGAGGAGGTGCCCGGAATAAAGAAGAGTCGGGGAATACCAAAGAGGCAGTGAGGTCCGGACACATTGACAAGACCCACTTGGCCATGTAAGTATTCATTTACATACAGGGCGGGAAGCTTTATAAAGTGATTATTTAGCTGTACAGCAGGGTAGGGGGATTATAGCCACCTTCACAGAATGCAGCATATGCCCTTCTGAAGGTGCCACTTTTAGTTTAAAAAACCCTAGGGGGGTGACAGGTTCACTTTAACAGCCTCATAGGCATACATGAAGCAGTTAGTTCAAGTTGATTTAGCCGGCGGTTGGGCCAATGCATGAGCATTCTGTATTTAATGAATGTGTTAAACCAGACTCTTTTTTTAATCCCCGGAGAAACCCTTAATATCCAGTATTCATTACCTGAAAGCAATTTTTTAGGCAAACAGTCAGTTTATTTGCATTATAAAGGTTTATTAACTTTACATTGGAAAAGAAGCGTAAAAGTGACTTCTGCCGTTGTGCACCTGGAATGTCCAGATGTTGCATAAATAGCTATTGTTTTAAGTGTTACATTTTTATTTTTGGAAAGAGAGGAACCAGCAAATTTAATGAATTTTTTCATATTTACAATTACTAATATACTAATATTAATTATTTTTTTTGTAGACTGGCGATATATTACCTTAATGCAATATCAAAGGCATACAAGAATGCAAATATAGAATTCAAGAAGAAGATGCAGAGGGTATGTAAACTATGAGATATGTATATTTGTATATTTATATCTAGCTCTCTATCTTGTCTTAGCAGAAAAAAAATATCTTTATGTGCTTTTTATTCCCAGCTTCAAGCAAAAAATTTGCCACTTTTGCTTGAAGCTGGGAATAAAGAACACATAAAAATTACCCTCGGAGTGCTGCGATTTTTTTTCTGCTAAGACTGTATGTATTAAAAATTGTTGCTTGGACAATTTGTTTCGCTTTGCTCCGGGAATACCAGCATTTGTGCTGTCCCCTATTTTTCATATTTTGTAGCTCTCTATCTATATATACTGTATATACAGGGTGGACCATTTATATCGATACACCTAAATAAAATGGGAATGGTTGGTGATATCAACTTTCTCTTTGTGGCACATTAGTATATGGTAGGGGGAAAACTTTCCCAGATGGGTGGTGACCATGGCGGCCATTTTAAAGTCCACCTTTTTGGATCAAACTATTCTTCAATGGGAAGAGGGTCATGTAACACAACAAATGTATTACTAATATCATAAAAATAAAACAATGGTGTGCGTTGTTTTAATGTAACTTTTTTCTTTCGTGAGTTATTTACAAGTTTATGATCACTTATAAAATGTGTTCAAAGTGCTGCCCATTGTGTTGGATTGTCAATGCAACCCTCAGTATCCCTTTTTTCAGATGCTGCCCATCTCGTATCTTCACAACATAGACAATTGCCTTCAAATGACCCCAAAGATAAAAGTCTAAGGGGGTCAGATCGGGAGACCTTGGTGGCCATTCAACCGGCCCACGATGACCAATCCACTTTCCAGGAAACTGTTCATGTAGGAATTCTCGGACCTGACACCTATAATGTGGTGGTGCACCATCTTGTTTGAAACACTCAGGGAACGTGCCATCTTCAGTGCATAAAGAGGGCAATATATCACTATGTAGCAATTTCAGATATCCAGTGGCATTGAGGTTTCAATTCGTGAAGAATGGCCCCACTATCTTTGTACCCCATATACCACACCATACCCTCAATTTTTGTGTTCCAAAAGTCTTGGAGGGATCCAATTCAACTATCCAATGTGGGATAGTGTCAGACCAATAGCGGTGGTTTTGTTTGTTAACTTCACCATTCACACAAAAGTTTGCCTCATCACTGAACATAATGTTCTGTGTAAACGCAGTGTCCTGTTCAAATTTTTGTTTTGCAAATTCTGTAAATTCAGTGCACCGATCTGGATCATCCTCGTTGAGATGCTGCAGCAGCTGGATTTTGTAAGGGTGCCATTTGTGAGTAGCTAATATCCACCGAAGGCATGTTCGACTGATGCCACTCTCCAGTGCTACGCTGTGGGCTCTTGCTGAATGAAGCTAGGACAGCCACTGATGTATCTTCATTAGTGACAGTTATCTTGCGTCCACATTTTGGCAAATCCAACACTGAACCTGTTTCATAAAATTCGGCAAGCAGTTTTCTCACTGTAGCATGGGAGATGGGTGGTCTCGTCGGGTGTCTTGCATTGACATCTGCTGCAATGACCAGGTACTGCATTCACCAGACACAATTTCTATCCGCTCCTCACGTGTTAACCTCTACCACATGTCAATGTCTGTAAACAAGAGAGAAACTTGTAAAGAATAAAGTTATACTAAAACCAAGCACACGATGATGATGAGACACAATTACCATCAGGTCAGCCTGCAATCTCAATTGTGAAGGAGGATGGCATGGAAGATGAGTTGGTTGATGATGAGTCCACTCATTCGACCTGGGTCATTGTTCGCATAGCCAGCCCAGCAACACAGAGGAAGGTTGATACGTAACACCAACACAGGTGCCAAGGGGTACTGGTTTGACCAGACTTAGAACTGGGTAAACTATGCCCAAGAGCACCCCCACTGTGGGCCAAGTCAGGGCATGAAAATCAGTAGGTGGGCGGCACACAGAGTACCAAATCTGTGTCTGTGGGTCAACCCAATGCATGTTGCGTGTGCTTTGTCCTTGACAATCTGCCGTCTATCAAGCAGTGCTCATACCTCCTGCCCACAAGGTGCGGTTGCAAAGAGAAAGGAAACATCAACCTCATCCACTTAGTTGTCCAAGTGAAGCATCAAGTTGTCCGTAGCAGAGAGCTTGGAAAGGAAACCTAAATAACCACCCACATACCCACAGGCACAAATACTAAAATCTTACATTGCCAAATTGCTATCTGTGCAGATGTTGACATTTAGGCTTGTGGGAACAGAATAAACAACAGAAAAAAACAGTATAACAAACGTGTGGAAGTACACTGCTATAAAAAGGTAATAATAAAAGCAAGTGCTTAGTAAAAAACTGTATAAAAAACAAACGTGTGGAAGTACACTGCTATAAAAAGGTAATAAAAAGCAAGTGCTTAGTAAAAAAACAGTATCAAAACATGTATCTGTTGTGGAACAGAATGCTTACCTGATCTCTTGCCTGTGGTTGCCACACAATACTCGGTTTATAGCCGCCACAATTTTAAACGGTGTGCTGTCCCAACTTAAATAAGCATGTGTGAAACAATATCAACGCTGTAACTAGAAAGGTCAACATAACAGACACATGAAGAAGTTGTGGACAGTGAGGGATAAAACATTTCTGTGACGGCACACTGGGTGAACTTGGTGGAGGGTGGAACAGAGTGACAGCATGGGACGTCACTTTACAAATCCTACACATGCCAAGAGTAATCGGCCCAACTTCAATCATGGTTTTCATCTACTCATATGCCAGTTACTGCCTCTCCTCCTTATCCTCCATGTTATTCTGCAGCTCTCAAATCAATTGTAAACAAACTAAATATGAGTTTAGTGAGGGTCCAGAGGTGGCCCTATAACATATGTTTGGGAGAGCCCTCCTCTATTTATTTGGTGCTGAAACCACTGGCTTAAGAATAACACAACATAAACAAAGCCATAGTTGCTGGTACTGAAGGTCATCTCATCTGTACATTAGGGAGAGCCCTCCTTTTTACATTTTTCAGGGCTCTCCTCTATTCATTTGAGAGGGCCCTCTAAACATTTTGGAAGGGCCCTTCACCATGAAGCAGGCGCTCCCACCTCCTACCCACGAGCTGCGGTTTCACAGACACAGCAACCAACATCATACATGTCCACATTTTTGTCACAGCAAAGCGAGTTGTTGTCTCAAGTCTTGGAAAGGAAGCGCAAATACACAAACACTCCCCCACAGGCAAAAACATTAAAAGGTCACATTGCCAAATCGCTAGTCGTGCACGTGTTTCCCTTTAGGCTTGTGGGAAAAGAGTCTTTTTGTGATCTCTTGGCTGTGGCTGCCCCAGGATACTGGATTCCTAGCTAGGTACATCACTATTGTCCCCTTTGTTCTGACCCCACTTTACAGAAGCATGTGCTAAACAATGTCAACCGTGCTGTCCGCAACACTGTAACTGGAATGGTCCACATAGCAACAGACATATGAAGATGTTATTGTTGACAGTCAAGGACGATAAATTCCTCCGATGGCACACTGGGTTAACCTGGTGGAGGGTGGGACAGAGTGACTGCCTTGGACATAACACATCCTACCCACGCCAAGAATAGCCAGCTCAACTTCATCATGGTTTCCATCTACTCGTATGCCAGTTTCTGACTACTCCCTTCCTCTTCTTCCTCCTCCTCCTCTATGTCATTCTGCAGCCCTCAATTCAATTGTTCACATTGCCTGCAAACCTGAGTTTGGTGAAGGCCCAGAGGTGGAACTGTAACATATGTTTGGGAGGGCTCTTCTCTATTCATCTGGGATGCCCTCTATAAATTTGGGAGGGCCCTCATCTACACTATTGGGAGGTCCCTCCTGTACACTTTTGGTGGTGCAACCACTGCCTTAAGAATCACACAGAATAAGCAAAGTCATGGTTGTTGGCACTGAAGGTCGTCTCATCTGTACACTAGGGAGGGCCCTCAAAAATGTATTAAGGAGGGCCCTCCCTTATGTACTATACTTTGGGAAGGACCCTTGTCTATTCATTTGGGAGGTCCCCCTATACATTTTGGAGGGCCCTTCTTTAAACATTTGGGACGGCCCTCCTTTATACGTCAAGGAGTGTCCCCCTCTATAGTTTGGGAAGGGCCCTCCTGTATTAATTTGGGAGGGTCCTTGATACATTTTTGAGGGCCCTCCTGTATGCATTTGTGAGAGCCCTTCTTTATACAATTGGAAGGGCCCTCATCAAGTTTCTCCCAACCCCAGCTTGGATGGGCTGGAGAGGAGGTGGTGGAGGAGGAGGCAAAGCAGCGTGAGGAGACAATGGGTATTGTTCCTCCTGTTGGTGACACAGAACCTATGCCTGTTAAAGGTTGGCCCAAATGGCACAGTTCCTGTGTAAGTGTTTGTTTTGAGAACCTTGCGTGATACACATTTTTGCCAACAACCTAGACTGGTTAGCCACCTTTCTCAACCGATGCTACAAAGAGAATATTTCTTCTCTCCTTTTTACAAAAGGGTGCACAATGGAATCCTTCAAGAAGTGGTATTGTGCATCACTTGCTGAAAACATCACTTTCTGACAACGCTGGCGACAGAGGTACCGTCTCTTTTCAACAGCAAGGATTAATGGGGAGAGACACACACACCTGCTACAACAGAAGTGGGGGGTGAAAATGTGCACAAACTGGGCTATTTTCAATAAACCAGCATATCCGCAAGGACTATCTGTGCCTGTAACAATGCAAATGAGATAGAAGTTGAACAAGATGCTAAAGGGATAATTAACTGACCATACCTGTATCATTCATGATGATTCACTTCCCTTTAATTATTGTGTGTCCAAGCTGAACACTTGACCCATCTTTATACGCTTGGAGCTGCTGGCCTGCCGTGCTGCTAGTGTCATGTCAGAGCATGTTTTCTGTTACGGTGGGGCAATAAATCATCACTGATAGGAGCATATGACTCTCCATGGAATTTAGGGAGACTTACTCTGATTAAATTCAAGGACTAGATTTATACCTAATTTGTAATCAAATCCCTCCAAATGACAGCAACACAACTTAAATTCCCCAAAACAGTTAACTTTTAAAAATGATGTTAACTACAGATGACCAAACCTTGTAAAGCTTGTGTTTGTTTTGCTGAACGGACATATGTTTGCCCACTATATCGGCGAAAAGGTCAATGAAATACTCAACCACATTCAAACCAATGTTGTCACGATACTGGCATCGCCAAACCAGAGCTTCAACGTTAATCAGGAATATGGAGATGAGTAACAGGTGTAGGCATGGTACTAAGAGAGCCAAGCTAAAATCACAAAACACACAACACACACCGAAAGAATGCCCACATTGCACAAAAGTGGCATCAATTCATCCACAATAAAAAGTGTAATTCATCAAAATACCTCTGTTAGCATTCTGAAAATACTGCTGACATACGCAGCACCCCACTTGGTTGCTGAAATACGTACAAACAAAATGGTGTATGACTGCGAAACCACTGGCACTTGCCCTGTGTTAACTACTTCTCAATATGTTGTCCAGAAAGCAGGCCCTGATGCCACCTGCACACAACCTGCAGCTGCACATACACAAAAAACATTTAGCATTGGACAGTGGGTGTATATCATATATACTTGTGATGTCAAGCAAAATGTGACCCTCAAAACTGACAGGGGAACATTGAATAGAGCGTGGTTTCTGCTAAACAGCATTACATGGTAGTAGTACTGCTTAGGATTTTACAAGCACTAAAGGACTGTATTACTTTGTGAACTTTTGGTGGCACAATCCTATGTAAATGTCACCACAAAAACTGGGTAACATGGCCTGGTGCGAGTTATGTAGCAGGCAGTGGGAAATTTTGGACTACTGCTGCTTTGCGTTGGGCAAACCGCCTTTTAGTAATTTGCACAGAAGAAGCACCAGCAGGTTAAATGGCCTGGTGCATGCTTGGTAGCAGGCAGTATCAATTGTTTGGACTATACTGCTTTGAAGAGGGCAATGACCGCCTTTTTAAGCCTGTCACCCCAAAAACAGCGGGTAACATGGCCTGGTGCATGCTTGGAAGCATGCAGTAGGAAATTTTGGAGCTTTGCGTTGGGCAAACCGTCTTTTTCTAATGTGGACAAAAGCACCAGTGGGTTAAATGGCCTGGTGCAAGGTTCGCAGCAGACAGTAGGAATTTTTGAGTACTGTTGTTTTCCGTTGGGCAAACCACCTTTTTGTAATGAGGACAGAAGCATCAGCGGGTTAAATGGCCTGGTGTGAGGTCTGTAGAAGGCAGTAGGAAATTTTTACAGTACTGCTGCTTTACTCTAACCCTGCTGGACACTAACCCTGCTGGAGTCACTCGCCCTCGCAGTAGTCTAACTCTGTACTGTGTCTCTTTAGCTCTCAAAAGAGCTATTGTTTTGGTGATATTATGCAGCTGCTGAACGGATCCTTTCAACTGTCCCTTCTCAAATATCTGTGAAATTTTCCTTACTAATCTACACTGAGGAAGTATACACTAGAGGTAGCCCTGGAAAGGGCTTTTGTGTTATGTAGAGGTGTATCACTCTCCCTAGCAGTTCAGCGATCTGTCCCTATGCTTCTCCAATGCTAGCTCTGGATGCAATGCGGGTAAAATGGTGGTGGCAGGGATTAAATAGACCCTATGATGCTGGGCGGTCAGCCAATCACAGTAATGCCACAAACCAAGATGTCTGTGGCATTACTGTGCCCAGCATGTTTAGTGGTTGCAAAGGAGGCACCAAAACTTGCAGGGCGGGACATCCGAATATAGCGTGGCGAGTACACAAAAACTCACAGAATAACGAGTAATGGGAATACCGTACTATTCATGCGAATAGTGATGAATACATTCGCTCATCACTAGTCAGCACGTTTCTGGGCTCCCTAAAACGCCCTTAAACATGGCAATACGATATTAATTTGTCCTGTGGAAGGAGTCAGAGAGCCCTGAAATGCATTGACTAATAAATCAATATTATATTTTTATATTTACCCTTTGATGTCTCATGGTATATGGCAGCTCGGTTTTTAACCCTTCATCCTTCCTACACTATATGCATCACACTGGGGACTGCAGCAGCCATGATATACTTTTATAGTGGTTGTCACTCTCACAACCACACAAGGTGAAACTCTGTTACCTAATAAGATAATATTTTATCTCTCAGACTCTTAATTTTCCCATCAATCTTCCCTACTTTAATTTTCTGAGATAAGGACCTTCGGGTTTTCATTGGCTGTAAGCCATAATCATCAACATTAACAAAAATAAATAATTGAAATAGATCACTCTGTTAGTAATGACTCCATATAATATATGCGTTTCACTTCATGTATTGAATTGCTGAAATAAACTAACTTCTTGATGATATTCTAAGGGTATGTGCCCACAGGAAGGTTTAACGTCGGTTTAGCAGCGAAAACCGCAGGCGGTTTAGCATAGGTTTTATTTAAATTTATGTAAATCCTAAGCAGCGTTAGGACTTACAAGTAACCCTATGTAATTTAGAAACCGCTGTGCACACATAGTCGGTTTATGTGAACGGATCTGCCCGCGGTTGAGCGGTTTTCCAGCGGTTTAGCAGCATACAGCATGTCAATTCTTCTCAGCGGTTTTTGATCGGTTCCATGAACAAAATCCTCCATAGAAAACCGCCGGAAAAACCGCTGGAAAAACCGACTGAAAAACACTGTGCTCAGGCTGAAAAAACCGCCGGAAAACTGCCGGAAAACAGCTGGAGACTTCAGAGCTCAGAACTGATAATTTCCAGTGGTTTACTGACGGTTTGAACGCCACTAAACCTTCCTGTGGGCACATACCCTAATTCATCGCGATACACATGTTTATGTACAGTATAAATATATATATATATATATATATATATATACATATATACACATACGGTGAACCATTTCAGATTCATATGTGTTTTATTGGAATTATATATGATGAAAAAAATGCTAAATACATAAAAAAACATTTTTTACATTTTTTTTTAAAAGTATAACCCTCTGCCCTAAAAGTTAAATCCACACCCATTTCCCATAATACAGATAGCGAAATCATAAAAATGAAAAGTAGCATATTCTGCATTACCTGTGTAATTTTCCGTACTAATAAAATCTAAAAACATTCATACTATATGATAAATGTCAAAAAGTCAAAGAAGACAAAAATAGAAATATAAAAGTAGGTTTTTTTAGATAGTACCAATAAAACTACAACTCACCTTGGGGAATAAAAGCCCTCAATACAGCTTTATTTCCTAAAAAATAATAAAAGTTTAAGGCTCATTTTATAGCAAGTAAAGCAACATTTTGTTTAAGTTTTTTTATTCTTATACTGTACTAGCTGGGTGCCCGATGCACATGCATCGGGATTCTAGAAGAGCGAGTCTCTGACTCGCAATGGCCGCTGCGCGGCCAATGCTTCGCGCTGCTAAGGCGACTCGCCATGCCCGCTGCGCGGGCATAGCGAGTCGCCTTAGAACTGCTCGCAATGGCCGCTGCGCGGCCAATGCTTCGGGCGTATCCACATGACGACACTGACTCGCAGCGTGAGCGGACTCAAAAGGGGCAAAAAACCCATTCGTGATTATATAATAGATATACGGTAGTCAAAATACTATATACATTTGAAGTCTCCATCATCTTACTGACTTGAAGTAAAACGTTATCTGGTCATTTTTACCTCAGTGAATGTTATAAAAACAAAATCCAAAATATAATGACAGAATTGCTGTTCTACATAGAGAACTGTTAGAAGTGGCGTACGCGGCTACAGGAGATATGCAAATTCTTGCCACTGGAGCAGGGCATTTACCACTTCTGACAGTTCTCTAAATAGAGAACATAGGAAATACATAGGGAACTGTCTGAATTGGTGTAAGTCTCGCTCCATTGGCAAAAGCCAATGGGGACTTTAATAATTGATTCTAATAAGGTAGTGGTTTAAAACCCCACGTGCTGCCCTTCACCAGTTTCCCCCACAGTATACGCCTGTGTACATACATTTTTATTAACCTTTTCACACAATAAGATAGGGCACAAGCCCTTCTTATGAGGTGGATATCACTTTATCGCAGGACCTGACAGTCGACAATACATTCTAGCACTATGCTTCTAGCACACAGAAACTCCCATATGAATAATTGCCATGCTGCAGATTTTTCTGCAGGAAAATCTGTAGCATATACGCAGGACAAAAATCAGCAGCATGGGCCTACATTTTAAAACGCCTATACACTTTGCTGGGAGTTTACATTGTTGTCGATTTGTCACAAATCCGCATTGATATAGCCGTAAATACACAGTGTGGGCACATAGTCTTAGGGTACCATCACACGTGGTGACGGTACCGCTGATTTGTTAGGCGATGCAGGGGCGTGGACTATCAGCACCAATATCGCCCCTGCATTGCCTAATGTAATTAGGCGATGGTGACGCCTTTTACTGGTTGCTTGATTTCAGAGAAGTGCTCTGAAGCCAGGCAGATGATCTGGGGCGATGTGTACACATCTCCCCATGCAAACGGCCGCCTGCGACCTGACAGGCGATGGTAGCCATAGGCTCACATTGTACTGCATCGCTGCTGGGGTTTTGAGACACCCTGGCGGCGATGCCGCCTGTCAGCTGGCCGGTGCATTGCCAGAGGTGTCTCCCCATGTAAACGGGGGTCAGTGAAGCTGGTGGGGCTCCAAAAGCGTGCGTGCTCCCGCCAGTCGCCGCCGACATCTCCGGCGAGGTGGCACCGTGTGACGGTCCCCTTATACTTACCAGTTTCCTGCTCTGGTCACACTTGCTTCCATTTCCGCTCATTAGCCTCATGTTTATTCACTGCACTGACTCCATCATCCTCTCTCTGTAATAAAGCAGCCCATAACCACCTAAGAAATTTACATATTCGTTAGAAGTGCCTATTTCTGGCGCTTTACCCATCTCTTCACAATGCTCTGATGTGGTGGCAATCAGTGTAAGGGAAGGGATTATCAGTTGCTGAATATTGACAGCTTTCATTAAGCTCCAGATTGGTAATGTTCAGGCTTCTATGAGAGGAGTATGTTTGGGATTAATAAATGGGTGAAAGAGGATTGTCTTTGTGTTTTATTTCAAATAAAGGATTTTTCTCTGTCTGTTTTTTTAACTATTTTCTTATAGGATTGGTAATGTGCGGGTCTCATACAGACCTGAACATTACCAATCTAGAGCTTGCAGCAAAATGCTGGAAGACAATTAATGGCACAAATAGGGTCTTATCTGATATAGGTTAGTGCATATGTAACAAAATACATGCTCACCTTTTGTAGTTGTGAAGGGCTACAACTACTATATACCACACAGTGACCGCATGTAAAACAGCCTCGTCTGGGACCGAGAGAACCAAATGGATTTGGGGGAGCAGGAACATAGTGACTCTTGACCAAAATGTCACGAAGATTGCGTGACCTACGGGCTGTTATTAAGGGTCTTTCTGTTAGTGCCTCTTTCAAAATTGAATCAGCTTGGAGGATACACCAATGCCTATTCAAGATATCACGTAAAACATCCCATTTCTGGTTGTATGTAGATATAAAGCGGGTAGGTTGGGCATGTTGTGCCTCCACCCTCCGCTTACCATATAGGAGTTCATTGCGTGATACGTGTTTGGCCCGGTGATAAGCTCTCTTAATTGACCTGTTGCTATATCCCCTTTCCCTAAAGCGTTCTTTTAATTCTTCAGCACGAATCTCAAAATCAGCCTCAGAAGAACAAATACGTTTCATTCTGTGGAATTGACCAGTGGGGACGGCTCGAACAGTTGACCTTGAAATTATATGCATTACTTGTACTGTGTTAAATGTAAGCATCCACATGCATAAACAAAGTGATTTATTAATTACGCATAAACCTTTCCCGTTTTAGGTCAATTATGATTACCATAATTATTTCCATTTGCCAAATGCCAGAATAATGAGAGAGAGAAAATGTTTTAAGGCATTTTTATTACTTTCTGTAAAGTCACAAGTTTACATACACTAACATTACTATGCCTTTGAACAATTTGGGAATTTGGGACAGCCCATATGATAGTGTCATGTGTTTTGAAGCTTCTGGTTTATTGACAACATCTGAGTTAATTAGAGTCAAACCTATGAATGTACTGCAATGCACACCTGAAACAAACTGCTTCTTTGTGTAGCATCATGGGAAAGTCTAAAGAAATCAACCAAGATAACAGGAAGAGAATTGTGAACTCGTACAAGTCTGGTACATCCTTGGGTGCAATTTCAAGTTAGCTGAAGGTGCCTCATTCATCTGTACAAACAACTATACGCGAGTACAAGCAAGATCAGAATGTCCTGCCATCATGCTGCTCAGGAAGGACATGGATTCTGTCCCAGAGATGAACGAGCTTTGGTCTGACAGGTGCATATCAACCCAAGAACAAAAGCAAAATATCTTGTGAAGATGATGGTGGATGTTGGTAAGATTGTGTCATTATTCACAGTAAAATAAGTAATGTATCAATATGTACTTAAAGGACACTCTGCCAGGAAGACGGCATTACTCCAAAAGAAGCATAAGAAAAGTCAGATTAATTTTTGTAGATGCATACAGGAACAAAGAGTTAAATTTTTGGAGACATGTCTTATGGTCTGACAAAACCAAAATTGAACTGTTTGCCATGGTGACCATCATTACGTTTGGAGGAAAAAGGGGGAAGCTTGGAAACATATGAAAACCATCCCAACTGTGAAACACGGGAATGTCAGCATCATGTTGTATGGTTGTTTTTCTGCAGGAGGGACTGGCACACTTCCCAAAATGGGTTGTATCATGAGGAAAGAAGATTATCAGGCAATACTAAAGCTCACGACATCAGTCTGGAAGTTAAAGCTTGGGCATAAATGGCTCTTCCAAATGGACAATGACCCAAAGCATGCTGTCAAACTGATTACAAAGTGGCTTTAGGATAACAAAGTCATTGTTTTGGAGTCTAAATAAATGAGACAAAAGGGTGCATAGGGTCTTATCCTTGATAGGCAAAGAGAGGCAGTGGCACAATATGGTTTGCTCACCTGGGTCAGTTGTGACAACTCACAACATGTATATGTGCTTGTCCAGCCTGCTGCAGGACACACACTCCCATGATACAAGTGGCACAAGAATCTGGAAAGCGAAATGGACAAAGTGCCCAAAGATCCACGCTGCTGGAATGAAGACCAGGATCAATGCAGTCTGGTAAAATGGTGCCTTTTATTCCGACGCGTTTCAGAGCCAAAACCTTGCTCCTTCCTCAGGGATTGTTTCGGAGTAGCGACCCAAAGCCCTGCTCTCAATCCTAATGAAAATTTATAGACAAAGCTGAAAAGGCTGGTGCGAGTAATGTGAACTACAAACATAGGTCAGCTACACCAGTTCTGTCAGGAAGAATGAGCCCCAATCCCTACCAACTATTGTCAGAAGCTTGTGGAAGGATATCCAAAATGTTTGACCCAAGTCAAGTATTTGGTGCACTGGTACCAAATACTAATGAAATGTATGTAAACTTGTGACTTTGCAGAAATGAATAAAAATGCCTTAAAATATTCTCTCTTATTCTGGCATTTGGCAAATATTACTAATTATGGTCATCCTAATTTACCTAAAACAGGATAGGTATATTCTGGTTTCATGTCAGTGAGAAAAACATTCATACATGTTAAGTATAATGCTCTTGCTGTAATCCCCATTTTGCTTCCTTTTGCAGCCCCTCAGCCCTTACTCTAGTTATAGAAAAGAGAAAAGGGGAGAGAGCACTCATGAGAGGAAGCTGGTAGTCTAGTGGGGGCTTAAAACCGGTGTGACAAGGTGCCGCTCACCTGATCAGGTTGTGCAATCCCTGCACAACCTCGGTAATGCGTTTGAAATTAACGTAATGGCGAGGACCGCACCACAGGCTTCTTTTGTCCTTAATGGGAACCTGTCAGACTGTTTATACCCCACCAGCTATCACTGTCTGTAGCTGCAGCTTCATAATACTATTCTAATCATCCCTGTCTGAGCTCATGGTGAAATGTGAAAGGTGAAAAAATAAAAAAGTTGCGGATCTCAGAAAATGATGGCACCAAGAACACAGTTTTTTTTTTTGTTACAGTTTTTTGAATTTTTTTTACCACTAAAACAATAAAAAAAATTTGACAAGGTTGGTATTACAATGTCACACTGACCTAGTAAATGATGTTGCCAGGTCATTTTTACTACTTAATGAATGTCGTAACAGAGAAAACTCAAAAAACAAATGGCAGAATTGCATTTTTTCCAAGTTTTCTAGTGTGGTAAAATATACGGTATCATTCATAACTATAACTTATTCAAAAACAAGTCCTCAAATAGCTTTATTGACCTACAAATAAAATAGTTATGGCTCTAGAAATAATGAGAGAAAAAAATAGTACAGAAACAAAAAATTCCCAAGTTCCTGATACAATTCAAACTGTTCGCCATCCTAGTCATATGTCAGGAGAGGCTGCAACCTGCGGAGATACACATCTGTAGATCTGTGTTTCAATTGCCAACAGCTGTATCACACTTACCTCAG
This sequence comes from Allobates femoralis, assembly GCA_033576535.1. Classification (NCBI taxonomy): domain Eukaryota; kingdom Metazoa; phylum Chordata; class Amphibia; order Anura; family Aromobatidae; genus Allobates; species Allobates femoralis. Next base: position 543,708,557 of record JARQOC010000003.1, read on the forward strand.
CCATTGGGCATTAGCAGAGCTGTGATGCGTGATGAAATATGTTTTACATAAACCAGTCCAACAAACAAGGTAGCCGGGCACTTCCTAAAGACCACAGGCTTTTTCTTAAAAAGGCAAATAATATGGCAAATTTTGTGCAAATACTTTGGAGTGCCGCAGTACGCACTTCATCACACGAGAAAAAGCCTGTGGGTTTTAGGAAGCACCCGGCAACCTTGTTTGTCACCAGTAGAAATGCCAGATCGGTACGAAATGACTCGTTGTCCGCCGTCTCTAACCCCTTCTTCTGTGCATCAATTCGGGTGAGTGCACCTATTTTTCTCTGTTGTTCACTTACACATTTATTGAAATATGTTTTAACCCACGTTGTTCTGGATGAGTAGATCTCACATTTCATCCTCTTCCTCCTCCTCCATCAGTCTGATAGCTTATAGCAATGCTCTGAGACTGCCTGAACTAATCCCGTTGTGCTCAGCAAGGAAAAAATATATATTGTCACATATGGCATCCCTGGTTCCTTATGACTAAAATGTTTTTGATATATCTCCTGTGAGTTGAATCACATCTTAGGAGATGAACAGTGGGTGAAATAAGTATTGAACACATCAGCAATTTTCTACATAAATATATTTCTAAAGATGCTATTGGCATAAATTTCTCACCAGATATTGGTAAAAATCCATTCAATCCACACAGACAGAGAAACCAAACCATAGATGTTCATAAATGTAGTGATGTGTGATAAGGATAAATGGCACAGGGAAAAAGTAATGAAGACTCTTATTGAAATGTATTGAATACTTGATTCAAAAGTCTTTGTTGATGATGAAAACTTCAAGACACCTCTTGTATAGATAAACTAGTTGCATGTGTCGGGCCCACAAGGGCCTGGGGTACTCATATCTCGGGCATTTGTGTACGGTGGATGTCACTGGTGGTCGGTGCCTGAGTCTGCCCTTAGGTGACAACAAAAAGGGGGGTATTTACAGGGATAAAAGTCAATGGATAAATGCCGTGACGCCACCTTTAGATCCAGTGATGACACCGGCGCTGCTGCAGACCTCCGGGGGAATCGATGGCAGCAAGGTGTTGTAGCTCCCTACAGGTAGAGCAGGGTCCCCCGGGGAAGTGTAGTGTGATGATAAGAATAAGGCAGCGCAGTCCCTGCTGTGAAACTGGAATGTCATAGTTAACCAGGAAGAAACACAGACACTTACTTGCTCTGCACGGCTTCTTTACTACAGTTACCTTCAGCTTGTAAACAGTTCACAGGTGTTACTGCTTGGGTAGTGAACCAGGTATCATAGGAGGAAGCAATGTCTCTCTGAGACTCCAGTGATGTTCCTTCTTTTATCTCTTCCACTGTCCTACCTCTGCGCGCTCCTTCTTCCTTGCGCTGCTCTGCACGAATCCTGCTTACTACCAGCATGTTGGGTCATATGAGATACCATTCTCTCTCTAATGGTGTGATTCAACCAGAGCTGGGGTGGATGAGGGACTCGGACACCGGGGCTACTGTGTGGGGAGTCACAGATGGTCGGGACCCAGGTGCCGTGCCCTGGTGATCAATTATACCAGATGTTGATGGTAAACGGTGGGGGTTAAAAGGGGCCACCTGTAGAGTCCGATAAGATGATACCGGCGCTGCCAGCCGGCCACTGAGGTGATGGAGGGGGCAGCAGTGTGTGGTACAGCTCCCCACAGGTGGAGCTTTACCTCAGAGCAGCTATTGTGGTGGTGAGACGGTGAGGGAGGACAGTGATGGTAATGGTGGTGCAGTTCTTACCCCTTCTGCTGATGATGTTGATGATGTTAAGCCCTCCGGGCTGCGGCAAAAAGAATAACAGAAACAGTTCCAGTTTAACTCTGCTTTACTTGGTACCGACTGATGGCATAACAAGACACGGTACAGTTTGGTTTCATGGTGCTGCTGCCAACTCAGGGTTTCTCTTATGGAGTCTCTAGATGTCTTCTCTTAGTCTTTCAGGGTCTACTACTTTCTTTCTCTAGATCTTTCAGTCTTTACCACCTTTGAAGAGCTCCCCCGCCAGTCCTACGGTCGGTGTCTAGAAGATAAGGTCTGTCCACTACTCGGCCTGGATAAGGCAACCCGGACAAATAGCAAAGAGGCTCCTTTCCAGCTCCGCAGTAAATGTCTGTCCCTTTTAGTTTCTTCTAGTGTTCTGAACTGGTTTTCAGTCCTGAGGGGAGAGGTACCTTTGTGGCGCTGTCAGCAACCCGTTTCTGTTGGGCCTACAGCTCGTCGGTTTTTGAGTCAGGGCTGAACTCCTGGCTGCCTCGGTTGTTCGTGTCACCGGAGTCCCCTCAACATGACCAGCTGGCTCCTACCAGCCCTGGCCTGTTGCCATCTGTCCTGGATCCCCACATAAAGATGGGGTACCCTCCACTCAGCTGGGCTGCCAGGCCTGACCACTCTGTCTGCCTTCCCAGCACCGACTGAGGTAAAACTGGCAACTGTCACTCTACTCTATCCAAAGCTCCGCCCCCACCTGTGGAACCTACTATATTGCCAGTTCCCCCTACTCTAAGTGGTGCGGTCCTAAGTGAGTGCTAAAAATAGACTCCATAAGATTTAATCCTAAACCAGCAACTTACAAAATAATATTACACAGAAATAATAAATGCAATACTACTCTGTGGCGCATACCCGCAGGGGCGCCACAGGTGCTCAACCCGGTTTGGTGCTCCTGGTGGGGACCACACTTGTGTCAGGTGGATCGTGCTCCTATGAAGCTGTCGATCATACCAGTATTTGCGGCTCAGGGATGGACCTCTGCACTGCATCAGAGCTGGTACCCCACTTTGGACTGGACCAGGGTGGTTCAGTCACCCTCTGCGTGCCCCTCTCTGTCTGGGCCGCCACTCTGCAGGCGCCCTCCTTCTTACCTCCTTCTCTTTCCTTCTACATTCTGCCTTCTCACTGTGCTTTTCCTGCTCTGCCCACACTCCTCCCACCGGGACTGAGTCTTCACAAACATCATGTTAACCCTTTAGTCCCCTGCTCTAAGTGTGTAAATGCAGATTGAGAGCCTCAGACCTACATTTCCTCTCCCCACAACAGGAATACTGATCTCTCTGTCTTGGGTGCAGTACTCCTCTGTAGCGCACTGACTAGTGGGGCGCTACACTTGCATTGCTCAGGTGGATTTTTGGCCTATTCTTCCATACAAACACTCTTTAAATCGTGAAGGTTCCATGGGCTCCTCTGTAAACTCTGATATTTAGTTTCTTCCATAAATTGTGTATTGGATTCTGGTCAAATGATTGGTTGGGACATTCCAGCAGCTTTATTTTCTTTGTCTGAAACCTATTGAGAAATTCCTAGGTTAAATGTTTAGGATCATTGTCTTTCTGAAATGTCAATCCTCGTTTTATCTTTATCATCCTGGTAAATGGTAGCAGATTTATATCAAGAATGTATCGGTACACTTGTATATTCATCTTTCCTTCCACTGCATGAATTTTGCCAGTGCTGTATACTGAAAAACAGCCCCACTCATAATCCTCCCACCTTCAAACGTCACTGTTGGTATGATGTTTTGGAGTGATATGCAGTGCCTATTGGCCTCAAATATGGCGTGCATTATGGAATCAAAAAGAGTTCAATTTTGGTCTCATCTGGCAAGACTATATTCTCCCAGTATTTCACAGGCTTGTTTATTCGTTGTTGAGCAAGCTATAAACCTGCTTGAACATGCTCTTGGCTCAGCAATAGAGTCTTGTGTGGTTGTGATCTTTCATACAAGCCATGGAGGTTAAGCGTACTACTTTGTTTTCTTTGAAAAAATTGTACCTTCTTATTCCTGGTCTTTCTGTAGTCCTCCACAGGGAATTTTTGACACTTTGGACAACTCTTCTGATAATTTGTTTTCACTCCTCTGTCTGAAATCTTGTAGGAAGCACCTGGTTATTGCCTGGTAATGGTAAAATTATATTTTATTCACTTCTGGATTTTGGCCCCAACAGTGATCACTGGAACCTTCAGTAGCTTACACATTTTACTGTAACCAATGCAATCAAAATGTTTTGAAATAATATGGTTGCAAAAGTCTTGTAACAGCTGACTGGTTTTACCCATCTGTGATATTAAAGATGGCTGGCACACCTATGTGTTTTACCCATCATTAGATGTTTCTTATTTGGCTCCTTGGTAAATGATCTAAACAAGAAAATACTGTCGGCACTTCCCAACATACAGTATACACAGGTGCATAACTGTTCATAACATATTATAACAAACAATAAGACAGTTTCACTCTGTAAGCGTAAGGCATGCAAATCAAGAACATTAAAATATAGGACTATGTCAGGAAAAGATGATATGTTCTCATTTTGTTAAGATGTTTGAAAAGTCAGCCAGAACTAGCTTACTCATCTCTCCGCCATTTTGGTTTGTGAGTGGGTTACATAGATCTTCGCTTGCTTCCCCCCAGTAGGAACTTTTACGACCCGCCATAAACTGAGCTGAGCAGAATTCTGGACAAGTCTGAACTAGTTCTTTCCCTCAAGTATTTCTTTGTCTTAACTTACAGTCTTTTAATGTCGAATTTCATAAGACCCTTTCATGCCACACACACATAAATAATATGATCAGATTAGCTACAATTTTGACGATCCAATGGTACCGCTTAGAGATCCGTGAACTGATCAGAATCCTAGGAAATGGGTTCTGGGTTTCTGAGCATCTTAAATACATCATATCAGATATCAATTTTCTTGTAATATTCTGAGGAGAAACATGGTGTTCATATTTTTCATGTATGAGCCTCTCATCCAGGAATATGAAAATTCAGGGTTTTTGAGCATGTTGAAAGAGTAGGATCTTAGAGGATCGTCCCACCAGGGAGGTGAAAACAACGTGGGGGTAGTTAAACTTCCTGCCCATTACTAAAACCAAAGCATCCATTTTGGCTACAGTCCACCCTGGGTCTTGGACACAAGCACTCCTTGCAGCGTGGAAGAATCAATACTACTCTTCTGGGGAGCCGACCCCCCCCTCAGGATCTAGGTTCGTTACCGCGTGGCGTAGGTCTTGAAATTTCTTACTTTTATTCCTTATATTTTAACAACTGTTTTATGCACATATGTAAATTGCCTCTTTTGTAATATCTTTTATATCTTTTGTAAACACTGCCAACTTTTGGGAATAAAATATTAAAATCTACTAGTTTCGAACTTCTATGACGAGCTGGCACGCAACCCCGCTTTTCACGTTACCACACAGGTGACCGATCCACCTTAAAGAGATCGGTTTTGGCAACCTAACCTTTTGTATTTATGTGATATTGTGGGCCTGAGGGTGACTGGATCGAGGTATATATACGTTCCTGGCAGGAACTGGTGGTATATATACATACTGTCACATCACGTGCCACAGTAGACGACATAAATTAGAGCAACTAGGCTCCTTTCTTATGCTCTGGCATTACTGTGTTTGACAAGCAGGATAAGGGGGCGCCAAAGAGCTGCAGGTCCTGACTAAGTCTTCGTGACAGACTGCATTATTGCTAAGGAAATAAATGAAAAAATTTAGATACTTAGCATTTAAAGATGGCTATTTCTATATCCACCCAGTAGCCACGTCAAGGCTATGTTTTCAGTACATTTCCCTGTATCATATCACTTTAATACACTTCACTAAATTTATGGAAATATTTGATTTGATTTCTTTGGCTTTGTGGATTGGATGGGTTGCTACCGACATCTGGTGACATATTCATGTCAATGGCACCTTTAGAAATATATTTACTTTGGTGATGGGTTCAGTACTTTTTTCATCAATTGTATATGTTCAGTTTGCAATCTATGTGATATGACGCTGAGGTTGGCTTCACACCACGTTTTTGTGCATCAGGTTCTGTCTGGTGTTGCCTCCCATGTATCCCTATGGTGCCGGGTTGGTCCTATTTGGCCATCGGGTTTTGTGTATTCTGTGCCTGATCTGGTTTTGTCAGGTTTTTCACTGTCCCCAGAATCCCCAGGGCCTGCAGCATTTTTTGTCTCCGGCGCAAAAATCGGACAAAACCGGATGCGGCACAATCTGGTTCCCATATAATGGGAGTCTATGGTGCCGGATCTGGTATAAAACCTGATTTGTTTCCCTGATCCGGTTTTTAGCACTGAGCATTCTTAGAATGTTCCTTCAGCACCATGGACAACGGCTCCACCCATTATAGCCTATGGAGAAGTAATTCACAATGCTTTTCAATGGAGAAATGAAAGAAACAAATCCTGCAAAAAACAGGATCAGGGTGCTTATTTGCTATCCGGTTCAACCTATCAGGTTCTGTCTGGTCCTGTCAGGGTGATCCTGCAAAAAACAGGATTCACCCTGACAGACAAAAAATGTGGTGTAAAGCCGGCCATAGATGTGCTCCAATTTGAATTATATCAGGGTTGCTTTTTATCTTATTCTAAGAGAACCCCTTTAATGGGTTAAAATAGTAAATACTTACTGTACCAGCTTTTGTTAAAAATGTGAATTATACAGTTGACAATTAGACATCTATTGACCTACTTTTTGGGACCTTTTAGCGATTAACTTTGAAAACCTTGACTTTTTTTTATGAAAAAACTAAGAAACGAGAAGATGAAAAAAATAGACGAAACAACACTGAGTCAACAAATGAATTATTGAACGACTTGGAAGAGCTACTGCCTCCTAGTGTGAGATACGGAATAAAAAAGGACACTGAAGAAGAGGGTAAGATTCTTACAATATAAGACTTAGGCTAGGATCACACTTGCATTTTTTTTTAAAAAACCTGATCCGATTGTGAGCTTTTAAAAAGCTCAAAACTGGAGCAGTAAATGCTCCTCATAGGAGCCTATTATAAAAATCGGATTGCTTTACAAGCAATCCGGTTACCGTCTCCGGCTCTGCAGCCTGCGTGAAAAATCATGCAGGCTGCAGTTTTCGGAGCGGTTCTAAGCCCCGCAATGTGGTAACCGGATTGCTCAGGATATGTAATCCTGAGCAATTCGGTAACCGTATATACTTTGCTTATCCTGGCTGCTGCTGGGATAAGCAAAGTGCTTAACTGTGAATTAAAGCTTTATTAATGATAATAATTATGCCCTTCATGTCTCTAGCCGGGGCCCACCCCCCCTAGAGACATGCTACCTACTTAGGTTGGCATGTAATAGGTTAATATCTTATGTACAGTAAAGACGACTCATGTAGGCTCTGTACATTTTTACGAATGAAGCCGCCGGCTCCCTTGTGAGCAGCGCTCATAACTATACCTAATGTACATATAGTATGTGCGCTGTCCAGGGTCCTGAAGGCTTATACAGTAGATCTATGGCGCTGCGCATACCCCCTAGAGATATGAAGGGCATAATTATTATTATTAATAAAGCTTTATTCATAGACTTTACAGTCTGCTCATCCCTGCGGCAGCAGGGATGAGCAAACTATCCGGTAACCGGATTGCTCCGGATTACACATCCGGAGCAATCCGGTTACCGGATTGCGGCTTCTGCAATCCAGTTACCGGATTGCAGCTTGTCTGAAGCTAATTGCGTTCACTGCATCCGGATCTTGATGCGGTGAATGCAATTTCAGTAATAAATGTGACCCTAGCCTAAGGCTCGTTTCCCACATTGGCTTAAAAGAGTCCAAGTACAGACAAAAATGTGCAGAATAGTCAAAGGTCTCCATACTCGAACTCAGCAGCTTAACTGACTGAGTTTGGTACAGAACACCCACATTCTGTACATAGATCATTGTACGTACCTGGAAGGTGATAAACTAATGTGGTAGCCAATATCAGGTAATACCCAAAACACTGCAGATAAGACTGACGTCAATGTCACATGTATAAAACCTGAGTTGATTTGAAATCACTAATAATGTAACACTTTGTACAAAACACACAACCGTTTGGCATAATCACATAAAGTTTGACTACTTGACCCATATTGTGTAAATTAATTTAACAGCATATGTTTAAAAAACACATGAATATAATTATCCTAATATCAAACATACAAAATATGATTCTTTAACATGACGCCCATAGTTTCATAGCTACAGTCTTCACTATTACATATTGGCCAATCCCAATGCAATGTTTGCATCAAGTAATTTTGTTATAAAATACAATTTTTAATAATTTTTTTAATTTTTATTTTAAGGGCAACACTAAATTGTTTGTCTTAATTTTGATACATATCAGCCATGGTCATGCATTTTCAAATTTAAACAGTTGGCTTAAAGTAAGCCCAATCCCATCTATTAGAGCAGAGGTGACCAACTCCAGGCCTCAAGGCCCACCAACAATGCACGTTTTCAAGATTTCCTTAGCATTTGACAGTTGGAATCATCACCTGTGCAGGAGATTGAATTACCCACTGTCAAATGCTAAGGAAATCCTGAAAGACAGGACAGGACAAAGACAGAGAGTGGTGTAGCATTTGTATAATGTTTGAATGTCGTGAACGATTTTATGGTTAATGTTTGTAGTATTTGTTTTTCTTCAGCAGATAAAAAGACTCTAAAACCTACTGGAAACAAAGAAACTAGTCCCAGTAATCCAACTTTACCTGTGAAAAATGGCCCACGGGTGACTGTTACAAAACCACCCATTCAGTCTCAGCTGATAACAACCACGTCTACTCAAAAGCTTCAACTTAATGCTATAAAACTCAAACCAGGAAAAGGAAGAGGACAAACCTCTTGAAATGTTTGGTCATGTGTTTCATGTTACATTATTTGTATTCATTCCTGGTAACATTAACAAAGAAAAGTAATATAAATTAAAGTAATTTAAAATTGTGAATATTTTATTGCACAAAAAAGAAGTGTTAAGAAGTTCTTTACTAAAAAACATGTGAAGCAATGATAATTTTCTTTGTTAACAGGAAAAGAGCAGAAATCAGACACAATGTAAAAGGTAAGGCCGGCTTCACACCACGGCACACTCCGATTCGGGGCTGTCTGGTGTAAACCGGACAGGTCAGGACCAGATTTTGACCCCATAGTATCCTATGGGGCTGGATGGATCCGGATGGCTGCTCTCTGGCATCCGTTTTCCATGGGTCTGGGAGAATCCGGGAGGAATTGAACTTTTCTTTCCGGACACAAAAACGGAACATGCAGCATTTTTATGTTCGGGGAGAAATATCTCCCTGAATTGGATCTTCCAGGATTCTCCCAGATTGTCCTGGATTCTCCTGGATCCTGGGCAATCTGGTGCGCCCTAACATGGGAGTCTATGGGGCCGGATTGCCCCGGTCCGGGAGGATCCAGCAACTGGACACCGGCGGCTGCACGCTGCTGTAATTTCAGGACCGTGGCTAGCAGGGAGCTCGATCTTGAATGGTCAGCAGCTGAGGTTGCAATTAGCGGCAGCCGGCTGCACACTGGACTGGAGGGAATATTTGCCCTCCGGTTCTGTGTCCAGATCCAGTCCGGGGCTGTCAGGTTCACCCCTGACAGCCCCGGATCAAATTTCACCGTGGTGTGAAGCCAGCCTAAAGGCCACTTCACACGCTACGATATCTGTGAACGATATCGTTAGCTATGTCACGTGACTGCGATCCTTCCGACATTGTTGGTGCGTTGTCACACACAAGGATATCGTTAACGACCCTAAATTTGGCAACGTGCCAGCGATGCCGAAAAGTATGTATGAACGATGTTAAATAGCGGCAGGAATAGGAGAAACATGAGCGACATCATTCAAAAAGGTGTCACACTGAACGATGTTGCTGCTTCACTGATCCTTAATTGGATGAAGAACGATACATTTGAGGTCAGGATCTCATTTTTTTGGATGAACGATCCAACGATTTTTCCTTCCTACATCGTTTGCTTACACACAGCGACACACGAACGGTATTGTTTGAACGATCACAAATCCGTGATGTTTCAACAATATCGTTAATGATTTCCTAGCGCGTGAAGTGGCCTTAAGATGTTCTTTTCAAATTACAAACACTCATGGTGGGTTTACACACACCAATCATTGTATCCAATCTCTGAACCAATCTCTGGTTGCAGTGAAATCATGGACAGATTGCTCCATGTTGTACACAGCCACAAAATGGAACTATGTGTCCATGATTTCACTGCAACCAGAGATTGGTTCAGAGATTGGATACAATGATTGGTGTGTGTAAACCCACCATTAGACCTGCTCTACAGAGATTGTAACCCATTCAGACCAGACCAGTCACAGGTGCAGTGTGTTTGATACTCAGACCTCAGTCTGCTTTTCTGGGATTCACCAAAGATATGCTGTGGTCTTAGGCCAGGGTCACACATGCCAATCTGCTTTTTTTCAGCCCTTAGAAAAACGGATTCGTTTTTCTAAGGGAGCTAATAGTGTCCCCTGAGGTCCTGGAAATTTTTTGGAAATTTTTGGACTTACCGTAGTAATTTTTTCACCAAAAAAGCATAGGCGTTAACGCATGGTACCTATATGTGCCTTGCGTTAACTCATGCATCTTCCATAGGACCTCATGTTAAAAAATACATCTGTTTCTTTACTGCACCCAAAAACGCACACATGCGTTAACACATATGCATTTTTGGACTTTGAAAAAAAAAATGTCCAAAATGTTCCCAAAAAACGGATTTAATCCAAAAACGGATAGTATGTGTGACCCTGGCCTTAATGAGAACGTGAATATCATATTTCACCTCTTCGATCACCACCCAACCACAGATTTAAAAACTATTTTGCTTTTTCGACATTAGTATCTTTTTTTATTCACAAGTATATTTTGTATGATTTAGTGGTAATTTTCATACTAAAATGTTATGCCTGGGGTAAGTTCTCACACTCCACTGTTTCAACAGACCTGCTCTCAGGCCAGGGTCAGACTACCGTTTTTAGTGGATGTCACGGACATCCGCTAAAAATTAGTCATTATTTCAGCAGCGCATATGCGCTAGTCATCGCGACAACGACAACGTTGAGCTGCAGCCCCGATGACTAGCGCATATGCACTACTGAAAAAATGACTACATTATTAGCGAATGTCCGTGACATCTTCTAAAAATGGTAGTCTGACCCTGGCCTTAGGTCACCTGGTTAGGTGGATACACAATGTAATAAGGCTAGGGTCACACTTAAATATAGAATTGTGTTCACCGCATCCAGATCCGGATACGGTGGATGCAATTGGCTTCAGACAACCAGTAATCCGGGAACCGGATTGCTGAAGCCGCAATCCGGTAACCGGATTGCTCAGAACGTGTAATCCTGAGCAATCCGGTTACCGGATAGTTTGCTCATCCCTGCTGCCGCAGGGATGTGCAAACTGTTCTGTGTGTGTTAAAAGTTTTAATTTTATTATTAAATGTTGCTATGATGTCTCTAGGGGGTGTCTACTCCCCCTAGAGACCTTCCACCCACTCAGGTGGGCATATAATTCTGTAATCACTTATGTACAGCAGCCGGCTCCTGTCAGCTGCTGTACAGTTTTATCAATGAAGGCGGCGGGTCCTCTGAGAGCAGCGCGCATACTATAGCTATTGTAGCTATAGTATGTGCGCTGTCCGAGGTCCTGAAGCCATTTACAGTAGACTTATGGGCAGCGATGCCCATAAATCTTACTGTATAAGCCTTCAGGACCTCGGACAGCGCACATACTATAGCTACAATAGCTATAGTATGCGCGCTGCTCTCAGAGGAGCCTGGCACCTTCATTGATAAAACTGTACAGCAGCTAACAGGAGTCGGCTGCTGTACATATATGATTACAGCATTATATGCCCACTTGAGTGGGTGGAAGGTCTCTAGGGGGAGTGGGCTCCCCCTAGAGACATTATAGCAACATTTAATAATAAAATTAAAACTTTTAACACACACAGAACACTTTGCTTATCCCGGCGGCAGTTTATCCTGAGCAATCCGGTTCCCGCATTGCGGATGTTACAACCGCTCTGAAAACTGCAGCCTGCATGATCTCTCACGCAGGCTGCAGTGCCGGAGGTGGTTTTAATAATAGGCTCCTATGAGGAGCGTTTCCTGATCCGGTTTTGAGCTTTTTAAAAGCTTAAAACTGGATTAGGTTTTTTTAAAAAAAACGCGTAAATGTGACCCTTGCCTAAGTCAGGATGGACACAGGAGGGCATTGGTACTGCAGAATAAAGGCCATGTGGAACATCAAGAATTGACAGACTATGCGGGACAGCAGACAAACAAGTGAGGCCGGTCACCCTGGAATCCTCAGAACTAGGAGGGTAGATGCAGAGGAAAATAACCAGTCTCTAGCAGCACAAATATGTATATAGCATAGTTAACAGCAGATAGTTTCATGAAATAATAATAAAAAAAATGCGTGGGACTCCGCGCTATTTCTATGTCCAGCCAGGTACAGCTAGGCAGCTGTGGGCTGGAATCTGCAGCGCAGGGAGGCCCAATATTTCTGGGCACCCCCAGCTGCAAATGGCAGCCCGCAGCCGCCCCAGAAAATGGCGCGTTCATTGAAGCACCATATTCTGGCGCTGAACCCAACTCTTCCAGGGCCCTGGTGCGGTGGCTCACTGGGTAATAAAGTGGTTAGAGCCAGCTTTGTATTATCAGCTGGCCCTAAGCCCGAAATTCATGACGGTCACGTCAATAGTAGACAGTACCACCATGAATTTCTAGTGAATTTTTTAAAAAAACACAACACATAGAAAAAATATTTTATTAGAAATAAAACAAAAAAAAACACTTAGACTCGATCTTTAATTATTAAAAAATCCTCTTCCGTCCGCCGTAGTCCCAAAATGCAATTTCAGCACTGCTACATCACTCTCCATAACCGAGAATTTCAAGTGTCATTGTTTGCTAAGGTATTAGAACAACTGCTCCATGTTAAAATATCCTCCATTGCCACAGGAATAGCTAGGAAAGGAATACTGGTGGCTGTTACCGGAGAATGGGTACACTTGATGATGTTTTAAGAATCGATTGGCCGTTGGCTCCTCCTGGTAGAAATTTTTTCATCCCTCCACGAAAGGGAATACCAGGACCCATAGCCACCACATCTCATACTTCATTTTCTAGAATGGCCAATAATTCTGCATCAAGGATTCCATAAACTAGTTTTCACTTCTGTAATCAAGAGACACAAACATTATTCCTGCAAATAGCATTTTTCATGAGGAACATACTCCCATTTCTCAACCCCAGGTCTCATTACTAGTAGGATATGATCTTTCCCTACTGCAATGACCTCAGCTTCAGAAGGAGGTCCTTGAACATTTTGGATCCAGATTTTGGCACCTACATTCGTAGTATTTGAGGAATAAAAACCCTTGTCCCCACTAAGGGCTAATTCAGTAGGACCGCTTCTTTCCTCAGCCTGGGCTAAAGATACAGGTATCAGCAGCATCTGTGCCATTCGCTGATCCTTTTCAATGATCAAAGGCTCTTCTCCCATATCGATCATTATTACCTTAATTTCACCTTGATAATCTACATCAATTACATTACCTCATTTATTTTAAATATCAAACGTAAATGTTCAAGATGCAATTTACAAATTTACAATTTACAGACCTATTGTGTTCCTAATTAAAAATAAAGATTAAGAACATGCATAAAACTAAAACAAAACTTTTAGGCAAATACAGTACAGTTCATCACAATAGGATGATTATTTATTTAATTGTTTGCAAACACTTATTTTAACCTTTACTTTGAGCTCATTATCTAACCCACACGTCTTATATATAACTAAATACATTGAATCTGATTCCTCTGAAAAACTGGTTTGTCCACTCTGAAAAGAAGCACAAAGAAAAAGTTAAAATACAAGTCAAATACTGCACTTTGTCCTTATCCTATCTGTTATCCATATGCTAATAGATTATTCACATATAGGCAGGCAAAAACAACAGGAGGAAAAAAAAACAACCTCACTGGATACATTGTATTGTGTTAATACATAACACAGGAATGATGACTGGTGACCAATGTAAAATGATCCAGCCCCATAGACAGAACACAGGAATGTTAGCACAGTTTTTTTTGGGTCTACAATATGACACATTTTGGTCTTTCTCAGTCTCACCTTTATCAATGTTTGGGATCTGCATTACTTGCGACTTTTGTGCAGTTGTAGCACAGTCGGCTTTTTTACCTGTGTCTGTAAATTCAGTATTGTTAATGGCAAGTTTTTTCCTCATTCTCAATAATATCAATATTCTGGTGCAATGAATGGCTCTCTAGTTCGATATTACAATAACGTTTAATGTGGCCCCTCCTCCCACATTGAAAGCAATACCTAGACCTGTACACAGCAGATGCATTCTCTGATTCTTCATCTTCCTCTTTTGACTCATGACACCAGTCACTTAATAGTTTTACAAATCTTTCATATGAACTGGTATTTCTTAGGCGGCCGTCACACGCTGCAATATCTTAAACGATATCGTTTGAGCGATCTGCTTTTTGATCGCTTAAGCGATATCGTTTGTGCATCGCTGCGTGTAATCAAGCGATTTTACAATGTAAAATCGCTTGATCGTGACATCGCAGATATGAGAGCCGGACACCACGATGAACGATCTCCCAGCGGCAGAGCCTATGCTGGGAGATGGTAACTATGGTACACGTCGGGTTACTAAGCGCCGCGCGGCGCCTAGTAACCCGATGTGTACCACAGTTACCAGCGATCTCGCTGGCCCACATCGCTGGTGAGTCTGTCTGTGTGACATCTCACCAGCGATGTGAGCGATATCGTTAGCGATCGCGCATGCACGTGATCGCGAACGATATCGCTCACGATATTGATAAGTGTGACGGCCGCCTTAGAGACACTCTTGTGGCATAATCTACATTACAATGATTTGCCATTGAAAATAGAAAACAACCATCATCCTGAGACATATCTGGATGATTGTAAACATTTCTGTACAATGCCAGATAATCACTACAGAACAACATGGGATCATCAGATCGCCTGAATCTAGACATTGCCAGGACCTTGTCACACCTAGTATTTCTCCTACTTAAAGTACGTTGCAACTCAAATCTATTAGGGTACCTTTACACGCGGCAACTTTTCTAGGAATTTAATTGGCAACTTACTGGTTGCAGTGAAATCATGGAGACATTGTTCCATTGTACACAGCAACAAGATAGAACAATGTGTCCATGATTTCACTGCAACCAGTAAGTTGCCAGTGAAATTCCTAGAAAAGTTGCCGCGTGTAAAGGTACCTTTAGACACACTGCAATCTTCTACCTCATTCTGAATTTGGTTTCCTGTAGCTCTTTCCTCAACCTGGGTCTGGCAAATACGATGAGCTTTTAATGGGTTAAGAAGAGGATCCATCTCCGTTTGCACATTAAAATGATCATCCCTCTGTTCAGGGTTGGGGACAGTTTGGGAGTCAGTTAACTCCTGTGCATCACCATCCCACTGATCTGGGTTCCTCTCCATCTCTGCTTTGGCTATGGTCAAAGCATTCTTCTTGTTCACTTTCCCCTCTTCTTTCTGCACTTAGGCCACGTGCACACGTTAAGTATTTGATGAGTTTTTTACCTCAGGATTTGTAGACAAAACCAGGAGTGGAGCAATCAGAGGAAAAGTCTAATAGAAACACCTGCACCACTCCTGTATTTAATTATCCACTCCTGGTTTTGGCCAGAAATCCTGAGCTAAAAAAAACTCATCAAATACTGAATGTGTGCACGCACCCTTATACTGTTTACACATACAGCAGCCTGTTCTTCATCATGCTGAGTTCCAACACATTTGTCCATTACTAACTTATTCTGACCCTGTGCTATAACCAATGCATTCTGAGCCTCACATAGCTGTATTTCCAATTCCAGCACTTTAGTTAACATTCTTTGCTTTTCCTCATGCTGTTTTCTGTATGCAGATAGCAGGATCCAGCCACTCCTACCAACAGCACATAATTCTTTCCCTTTTTCTACTTTTACTTTCTGCAAGCATTCTGCCAGTATCCTGCAAACATTTGTCCCAATGTTCACTTGAACCAACACCGTGCGACGACTTAGTCACCAAAATATGATATGGAGTTTCCACCCACCCTGGAGTCTCAATAGACTCACTTACAACCACTTTTTGTTCCATTTCCGACAACTTTCTTTGTATATGGG
Source organism: Allobates femoralis (assembly GCA_033576535.1). Taxonomy (NCBI): domain Eukaryota; kingdom Metazoa; phylum Chordata; class Amphibia; order Anura; family Aromobatidae; genus Allobates; species Allobates femoralis. The sequence continues at coordinate 543,724,654 of JARQOC010000003.1, forward strand.
TATTTTGCTCATGTATATCTCGGTATGCACTGAGTAAAATCCACATATGCCGTCCTAAAGACACTACATCACTCTCTTTTGTGGGGACACCCATGAGTACATCAACAACATCAGTGGGTGCTGACCCTTTGAGCTTATTCTTCCAGGGTTCTGCCAATCCACAGCAACGCATTTCCTGTGCTATAATATTATATGGAGCCCTGGTCCAGCCAGGGATCTCCACACTATCATCCTCTTTCTTTTTACCTTTCTTAAACATTTGGTTTGTCTGACTTTGTGCCAAAAAGCCGAACAAATTATTCTCTTACTCAAAAATAATTTAGGATGTGAGGATTATTTCTTATAAACAATTTTCTTAAACACTTTTATACCTTTGGAATTATGAAGATCTGGATTGGTGCCCAACAAGAAAATAGAAGGGAAAGAAAAAAAAACAAAACTACATAACGTTCACCTTCGTCCAGCATACCCCTCAAATTCACCCTTCCAGATATTCATAATCCTGCCGACTATGCCAATTTATGTTTTACCACGTGCCTATGGGTGCGTAATGGTAAATACGGCCCTGCAGTGAGATACTCTAAGTGTTCTGCCTTCTTACACTTTGGCACAGTGTGAAATCTGGCATACAGCATAAACCTTCTCTGTCGTCTAAATAAGCAGGCTATTTCCTTTAGTCTAACTTGTTTATTGGTCAACAGGTAATTTAAGTGGTCAAACTAGAATAATACAAATGGCACAAAAGAGTATTGTGTATCACATAAAACAAATATGACAATATACAGTACATAAAAACTTTACAGCAAGGCAGAGACTTACAGTTTTGGACACATGAGTTCATAACAGACATGAATTCTTTTTAGAATGATTGCTATGTAACATAACAACAATCCTGGACATTAAGATATTCACAAACAGAAGCAGTTTTCTACCCAGCTATACTTTGACACAGGTAATGGAGGTTTTGAGAGCAATGCAGGAGGACAAGAAAAACATATGTCCCCCAAATTAAGCTGTTCACAAAGTGGTTGCTACTACCCAAAATTCTAAGGGCTCGCTCACAATACACTAGGATCTTAAAGGAGAAAACAATAAGTAATGCAGGTAATGTTGCCAGATAATGCTAACCACATTAAACATCAAAAGAAAGAATATTTGTTACATTTCAAAGCATTGCTTTCTCCTACTGAATCTAAAAGGACAGAACACTCCCTGCTTGGCATCTAATACCACTGTTACCACTAATTTGCTCTCTTGGCAAAAACAAAACAGGTTCCACTGCTGGCATGAGAAATCGTTTACTCTCACCAAGGTAACACTCTTTGGTGACTAGTCCAAGTGGCCCTTCATTTTGGGTTGACTTGCTGTCTTTCATGAGTATGAAATCCCCAGATTTGATGTTTGGCTGATCTTTCTGCCACTTCACCCTGGTTTCTAAGGTAGAGATGTACTGCTTTTACCTTCTGTCCCATAAAACATTGGAGATGTATGGTGCTTGCCTCCATTGCCATCTGTAGAAATCTTTGTCACTGAATTCTGTTGATGACATGAAAGCATATGGTTGTTTCACATGAAGGCTAGTTAAGGCTTTGAGAGATCCCTCCAATCTGCCCACGGGTCTATTTTCTCTACCGGAATTGGATCATCCCAATCGAACATCTCTTGGGTGAACTCTCTACATCATTTTACCTTGGATGGTTACAGGAGCTATGAATCTGTTTGTGACAGACTGGATTCCTGTATGCGTGAATGGTGTTTCTTTTTTTCTGATCTGAACGGTAAAGGGAACCTGTCACCAGGTTTTTGCCATCCCATCTGAGAGCAGCATAATAGAAATAGAGACCCTGATTCCAACGATGTGTCATTTACTGAGCTGTTTGCTGTCATTTTGATAGAATTACTGTTTTCAGATTTAGCAGTTTGTGAATATGCCAGACTACCTGGCAGCAGGCCAAGTAGGCTGCTAATAATAATCTCCAACTGATCAAACAGTGAGTTTATCAAAACTACACTCAGCAGCCCAATAAGTGACACATCGCTGGAATCAGGATCTTGCGTCCTATATTATGCTATTCTCAGATTAGGTTGCAAAAATGATACATAGAAAGATTAACTTAAAGGGTGGCCTGAAGGCAAAGTAATTTTCATTCTCACATCCCTAATATTTAGAGCCAAAATCTAAGCTATTTTCTAATATACTTGCATTAATAATAGAGATGAGCAAACCTTTTTAAGTTCAGCTTCGGTTCGGTTCACCGAATGTGCATATGTTCTCCGACTTGTTCTTCGAACGTCCAAACCCCTTTGAAATTAATGGGAGGCAAAATAAGGGCATAGAAAGTACTTTCAAGGGTCCCAAAAGCTGCCAAAACAGCTCAATTTAGGACAGAAACCAGGAAAAGTGTCATCTCTTCCCCAGAGTTAACATTTTTAGGCTATGTTCACACATTTGCGTATTTTGTTGCGCTTTTTTGCCGCACTTTTTGCCGCGCTTTTTGGCCGCGCAAAAAAGCGCAACAAAATACGCAGTGGCTTTCAAACACTGCGCTTTCTTTACCCCAGAAAGCGCAGGTGATGTCAAATACTTACCTCTCTGACGCCTTTTCCCGGTGTCCGGTGGCTAGACCAGGCGATGTGTGTCCTGCAAGAGCGTGCCGCGATGTCAGAGGGGCGTTCCCGGCGCTGATTGGCCGCTCGCAGTCATGTGATATGTATTACATGACTGCGGAGCAGCCAATCAGCACCGGAAATGCCCCTCTGACATCACGGCAGGTCCTGGCAGAACACACATCGCCTGGCCTCACCACCGGACACCGGGACAGGTAAGTATTTCATTCTTTTTTATTTTTCATACATTTGGCTTTGTTTAATTTAGATTTCACAGTGTATATTAATACACTGCGAAATCTAATGGGGCGGTCATACATGTCACAGAGGGGAGGAGGAAGCAGGATTTTTCCTCTCCTCTGTGACATCAGAGGGAGAAAATGCAGGAGCTCCTGCGTAAAGAATTGACATCTCAATTCTTTACGCAACTGCGTTTTCTCCCAGAAAAAGCACTGCATATTTTTATGCAGTGTCTGCACAGCAAAGTGAATTTCCCTTTCACTTTGCTGGCAGACACAAAACACATTGTGTATTTTGAAAAGCGCACGTAAAAAAGCGCGGCAAAATATGCAATGTGTGAACGTAGCCTTATTGTGTATTTTGGATGCATGGGAGATGGCCTGGCACAGAATTTCAAGCTTCAGATGTAAGTGTGGTGGCCCTGCATCTTTGTCACCACAGTGATACTGCACCTTGTCGCCACAGTGGTACTGCACCTACTCCACAGGTGTGGTGTCATTGCTCTTGGGTAAACCGGGGACACAAACCTGAGACACAAACACCCTACATCCAACACCATTCCCAACTCCAGGCCAGGAGGTGCAGGGCAGGAGACACCCCTCTAGAGGGCAGTCCCCATATGCTGGCTGGAGGAAGGAGTAGTTTAGGAGGGGGGAGGAGTCAGTGAAAGAGGAGTCTACAGGAGACAGAGGAAGAGAGAGGAACAACATAAGAACAGAATGAAGTTCTAGGGGGTGCTAGAGCTGGGGCCTAATGGAACCAGTGAGAAGGTTGACTGAGATAACCCTAGCTAGAAGTACCCTGAATCCACAACCGCTCTGCAGGTCATTGTTGGAGTAACTGGCTGCATGAGGGGACCGGCCCCCAATCTGGTGTACACTCTCGGGTACAGTGACTACAGGGGGCCAAGAGGTCTTGCTAGCCGTCACTCAGCAGGGTCCGCAGTCACCTGCCTTGAATTAGTAGCACGAGGGTGCAGGACAGGTGAAGGAGGAAGATCAGCGCAGAAAAGGACAGCAAAGAAAGGCTTACAAAAGGGTGTCTCAACATAGTGTTCTTGGACTACCTGAGGGCCGGCCACGCTGCAAGCTGGAAGAGTATAGTACCAGGCTTGGCCTGCACTGAACGAAGAACAAGTAAAGAACCTGGTAAAAACTGCATCCCTTGTATCTGTCCACTTCTTCTGTGCCTTCCTGCACCACTACTACCACCATCATCCACATAGAAGCCCATACCAATTCCCAGGGGCCCGCTCCACCTGTGGGGAGTGTTTCTATCCAAGCTGCCGCAACATCCATCCCCTGGGAACCTACACAAGCAGCGCTGGTCGTCCCTGAACAGATTCCACAGGTGGCGTCACGATCATCTACAAATCCCCTGTAATTATTTCCCTTAATTTGCTTGGTCAGGGCCAAGGAGCTGGGCAACCACCACCGTGACTCCCAAAAAGACAGCCGGCCCAGCTACCAAGTACCCCGGCACTAGCGACTGTTGCATAAGCATGGTGCTCAGAGAGTCCTGCTGCATTCACAAAACAAACAATAAAAGACATCTCCAGAAGAGTCTCCACATTTCAAAAAAATAAACGAGATACCACCAAAGTGGCATGAATTAACCCAGACCAAAAATTGTTGAATGGCACAGCCTGCATGCATGGCACAGGATCTGGAACAGTGCATGACATAGCATTATAAGGTTAAACATTGATCAGGATCAGAAAAAGGGGGATGAGTAATAGGTGTAGGACTATAGGATAGGGTGCACTCAAACCTTATGCAAAACCTCTAATAAATGTTCTTCTCCACCACTTGGTGGCTCAAATATCAGCTTCCTGGACTATTACTGGAAGAAGGATTCAGGTGGGTCAATGACATGCATCTGCTCAAGCCAGTTTTATGTTTCGCCACAGTTAGGTGGCACAACTATAGGTTTCATGGGTTATTACTGAATTATTTAGCTGAGTCAGAGTCCTGTATAGCCGGAGTGGCCTGGGGTCCCTCAAACCTATGCAACTGCTCCATTCAATTTTATGCTCTGCCACAGTCAGATGACGCAAATATAAGTTTCATGGAATATTACAGAAACACTTATTCTGCCGGGTCAGTGACGTGTACAGGTCCAATGGGCACGGGGCCCTAAAACCTCATTCAACCACTCCAATCAGTTTATGCTCCGCCACACTCAGGTGTCATAGGTTTTAGCTTCATGGATTACTACAGGTAAAAAGAATCAGGTGGGAAAGTGACTTGTATAGGCCGAGTGGGCCCTTGAACCTCTTGCAACCGCTCCAGTCCATTGCATTCGCTGCCACACTAAGGTGGCACAAGAATCAGCTTCATGGACTACTACAGGAAGAAGGATTCAGGTGGGTCAGTGACTTGTTTAGGCCCAGTGGACTCGCGAACCCCATGCAACCACTCAAGTCAATTTTATGCTCCACCACAGTCAGGTGGCACAACCTTAAGTTTTTTGGAGTACTACTGAAAGAGTTATTCAGCTGGGTCAGTGAAATGTAAAGGCCTAGTGGGCAAGGGGCCCCTAAGTCTCATGCATCCGCTTCAGTCAATTTTATGCTTTGTCAAAGTCAGGTGGCACAACTATAAGTTTCATGGCGTTCTACCAAAACAATTATTCATCTGGGTCGGTCACATGTATAGGCATGGTGCTCAGAGAGCCTTGATAGATTCATAAAACACACAATAATGGCACTCAAGAGAAGTCTCCACATTTTAAAAATTAGGGTCATATACAGTTAGGTCCAGAAATATTTGGACAGTGACACAATTTTCGCGAGTTGGGCTCTGCATGCCACCACATTGGATTTGAAATGAAACCTCTACAACAGAATTCAAGTGCAGATTGTAACATTTAATTTGAAGGGTTGAACAAAAATATCTGATAGAAAATGTAGGAATTGTACACATTTCTTTACAAACACTCCACATTTTAGGAGGTCAAAAGTAATTGGACAAATAAACATAACCCAAACAAAATATTTTTATTTTCAATATTTTGTTGCGAATCCTTTGGAGGCAATCACTGCCTTAAGTCTGGAACCCATGGACATCACCAAACGCTGGGTTTCCTCCTTCTTAATGCTTTGCCAGGCCTTTACAGCCGCAGCCTTCAGGTCTTGCTTGTTTGTGGGTCTTTCCGTCTTAAGTCTGGATTTGAGCAAGTGAAATGCATGCTCAATTGGGTTAAGATCTGGTGATTGACTTGGCCATTGCAGAATGTTCCACTTTTTTGCACTCATGAACTCCTGGGTAGCTTTGGCTGTATGCTTGGGGTCATTGTCCATCTGTACTATGAAGCGCCGTCCAATCAACTTTGCAGCATTTGGCTGAATCTGGGCTGACTCTGGGCTGAAAGTATATCCCGGTACACTTCAGAATTCATCCGGCTACTCTTGTCTGCTGTTATGTCATCAATAAACACAAGTGACCCAGTGCCATTGAAAGCCATGCATGCCCATGCCATCACGTTGCCTCCACCATGTTTTACAGAGGATGTGGTGTGCCTTGGATCATGTGCCGTTCCCTTTCTTCTCCAGATTTTTTTCTTCCCATCATTCTGGTACAGGTTGATCTTTGTCTCATCTGTCCATAGAATACTTTTCCAGAACTGAGCTGGCTTCTTGAGGTGTTTTTCAGCAAATTTAACTCTGGCCTGTCTATTTTTGGAATTGATGAATGGTTTGCATCTAGATGTGAACCCTTTGTATTTACTGTCATGGAGTCTTCTCTTTACTGTTGACTTAGAGACAGATACACCTACTTCACTGAGAGTGTTCTGGACTTCAGTTGATGTTGTGAACGGGTTCTTCTTCACCAAATAAAGTATGCGGCGATCATCCATCACTGTTGTCATCTGTGGACGCCCAGGCCTTTTAGAGTTCCCAAGCTCACCAGTCAATTCCTTTTTTCTCAGAATGTACCCAACTGTTGATTTTGCTACTCCAAGCATGTCTGCTATCTCTCTGATGGATTTTTTCTTTTTTTTCAGCCTCAGGATGTTCTGCTTCACCTCAATTGAGAGTTCCTTTGACCGCATGTTGTCTGGTCACAGCAACAGCTTCCAAATGCAAAACCACACACCTGGAACCCACCCCTGACCTTTTAACTACTTCATTGATTACAGGTTAACGAGGGAGACGCCTTCAGAGTTAATTGCAGCCCTTAGAGTCCATTGTCCAATTACTTTTGGTCCCTTGAAAAAGAGGAGGCTATGCATTACAGAGCTATGATTCCAAAACCCTTTCTCCGATTTGGATGTGGAAACTCTCATATTGCAGCTGGGAGTGTGCACTTTCAGCCCATATTATATATATAATTGTATTTCTGAACATGTTTTTGTAAACAGCTAAAATAACAAAACTTGTGTCACTGTCCAAATATTTCTGGCCCTAACTGTACCATCAAAGTGGCACTAATTGACCCTGTATAAAAATAGGAGAATGCATACGTGGCACAGGGTCTGGCCTAGCATTTAAAGTTTAAATATTTTTTAGTAACAGGGGAATGAGTGACACGTGTAGGCATTATACTTACAGAACCCTGCTAAATTCAGGAAATAGACAAGGAGACCCCAAAAAGAGTCTCCACATTTTAAAAAATTAGGGCCAGATACCACAAAAGTGGTATCAATTGACCTAAAATAAATAATGGAGAATAGTGCAGCCTACATGCATGGCACAGGGTAGGCCTAGCATTTAAACATTAAATATTCATTAGTAACAGGGGAATGAGTGAGACGTGTAGGCGTTGCACTCAAAGAGCCCTGCTGAATTCAGAGAACAGACAAGGAGGCCCCAAAAAGAGTCTCCACATTTCAAAAAATTACGGCCAGATAATGTGGTATCATTTGACCCAGAATAAAAATTGGAGAATGGCGAGATGAATGCAGCACTCTGGAAAGTACAACATTGCCTACTGTGTCAAGTCTGTCACTGGCATAGAATACTCCTTGGAGATCCATGACTTGTTCATCTTGATGAAATTTAGATTGTTTACACTTTCAGGAAACAGCTGGATGCTAATATCCTTCAGGACACAACCAGCAGAGCTCAATACACGTTCTGAGAGAATGCTGGCTGACAGGCATGAAAAAAACTCTAAGACGATACTGGCAAGCTCAGGCCACTCCTCCCTGATGGCATGGATATTGAGCTCTAGATATTCCTGCACCATCCTCTCCAGTGGTTCACTATGTGTCAGACTTGTACTCAATTCTGCCGGTGGATGGGCTGGTTTAAAAAAAATGTTCAAAGGACTCCCAGAAATTACTTCTGATGGTTACACTGCTGCTACTAATGTTTCTACGCTGGCAACTAGATGTCCCCCAGCTTGGAAGTTTAGATCTGGGATGCGTACTTTGTCCCTCATTGATGTGTTGGAGAAAACTAGTCCTAAGATTGTCTACCAGCTTTTTTTGATACTCCAGCATCCGTGTGTCTTTGTCCAGGGAGGGAAGCATCTAGCTAAATTGACTCTTGTACCACGGATCCAACATTGTGGCAACTCAGTGGTCATTGCTAATTCAAATGCTAATGATACTGGCATCATGTTTCTGATGCTTCCATGAGGCCCAAGTCCTTGTTGTGTTGGTAACGTTTGTAAAAATTGATCTTCCCTCCTCTGCCCTTTCCTGTCAACCTCAGACAGCAGAAAGGGCATTTCTTACTCATCTCCTAGCTATTTGGCCTTCTTCATTTGTTCTTCATTTGTTCATCGGCTCATGCACCTTCACTACCAGTTTGTCTGGTACCATGAGCTCCTCCCTGTTGCTCTACTCCACCCTGCCATGCCACCCGGCTGTGTGACAAGAGTCCGGACCTTTGAGATATTTATCTCATTTCCGCATCCTTCTCTTCTTCCTCCTCCATTTCCTGTGTTACCACCACCTCATCCCACAGACTTTTTAAAGTTTGCTGAAGCATGTAGGTGACCAGAATAGTAGTGCTGATAACGGCATCATAAGCGCTAACCATCTTAGTAGCCATGTTGAAACTGTGTAGAAGAGTGCAGAGGTCCTAGATCTTTGCCCACCCTTGAAGCATCATTTGCACCATATTCGGCTCACTTTGAATCACTTACACATCATTACATACTGCGCATAAAAAATAATTGGTTAACTGGATGTCTGAAGGAACTCTGTAGCGATATTAGTCGATAATCCATGGGGTGAGAACAGCGAAAGTGATCAAAGGCCGTGCCTTGTGCAGCAGCCTATCCAGGCCGGGAAAATGGCTTCAGAATTGCTGGACAACAGGTTGAGGATATTAGCCACACAAGGCATATTTGTAAGTTTGCCCTGGCATAGGGCCGCCACCAGGTTCACACAGTTATTGCATATGGCCTTCCCTGACTCTAGATTTAGAGACAGCCATTGATGAAACTCAGCCTACATTGCTATCTACAACTCTTCAGCTTTGTGACTCACATTTCCCAGGAATTTTTATTTAAACACTGCCTGATGACGGCAAGCCCTGGCAGTCCAGTACGGATGTGAGGTGGATTCTGTCTGAACTGTTGTAACATTTAGGGAGTGGTCGAGGGCGCCGCCAGAAGCCCTAGAGGAGGTGTACTAGGCAGAAGCAGTGAATGAAGAGGTAGAGGTAGAAGTTTGTCCATAAAGTCTTGAGGATTTCAAAACTTGAGGAGTAATCCCTTCCCTGCCTGGCCCCACAGCCATCAGAGTTATTCAGTGGCCAGTGAGGGAGCTGTAACTCGCCTAGCCATGTTTGTTCATCCAGGTGTCAGTGGTGATGTGCACTATGTCATACACAGAGTTTCTCACGGAACGTGTGATGGTTTCTGCCACATGTGATGTAGCACAAGCACAGCATTGAGAAGTAATGGTGACTGGGCAACTGATACTTGGGGGTTGCAATGGCCATCAGCTTTTGGAAACCGTCTGTATCCACCAGGCAAAAAGATAGCATTTCCATGGCCAATGAATTGGAGATGGTAAAGCTCTTTGCTTTGGGATGTGTAGGAGAAAATAATATTTTCTGTGACCACAACTGCAGGACCAAGGGCTGGCTGCTGTGATGATACAGGGCGGAGTAGGGTGTACCCGACAAACTGCTGCACTGTGAGGGAGGTGCAGGCAGAGATGTTATGGTGGGTTGACAAATAAGTAGTGTACTCGGTGTCTGAGATTTGTCACAAACAGCAGGCATGTCTACTTCCATAACAACAGATGAGATCTCAGGTAACCAAGTGACTTCTTTGGCTTGAGACCTGTGTGATAACACTTGCCACAGTGACAGAGGAAGAAGCACCAGATGAGGTTGATGTGGTGGACGGTGTTCAGTAATGCATGCTAGGGACAGTTTTAGTGCATTTACTTTGCCAGAGTAATGCATGGTGCTGGGCCATGTGGCGGTTCATGTAAGTAGTAGTTAAATTGTTGGTTTTTTTTGCTTCTACTCACGTTTTTTGACAAACTTCTCAAATAATTTGAGTTGGGTCATCCTTTGTGATGTCAAAAAAGGCCCAGACAAGGCAACTCTTACCGCCTCTAAAAACTGAAGACCCGCGATTGCTGTTGTTCAGAGTCAGAGTTGTGGCTAACTATGCAGTGCTTGTCGTGCTTGCAGCCCTCAGTCTCTGTGCAGGAATGCACAGCCTAACCTCCTCGTCTTCCTCCTCTTCTGAGTTACTCAGCTGCATGACTCTAAGTTGATTCCAATTAGAATCTCCACCCTCATCATCATCTTCTCTGTTTTTCCACTCCTCACCCTGAGAGTCACATTTCTCGTCATCCTGCCCTGAATGCACAGTACAGTGCGGGTGCTCCGAAGGTATCTGAGTCTCATCAGTATCATCATCATCAACTCCACCCATAGCGGTTAATGTTGACAGTGACGAGTGTCTGGAATTC
>JARQOC010000003.1:543735487-543783433 GCA_033576535.1 Allobates femoralis
CCCGTGCCGTGCCCTGGTGATCAAGTATACCAGATATTGATGGTAAACGGTGGGGGTTAAAAGGGGTTATTTACAGGGGAACATGACGCCACCTGTAGAGTCCGATAAGATGATACCGGCGCTGCCAGCCGGCCACTGAGGTGATGGAGGGGGCAGCAGTGTGTGGTACAGCTCCCCACAGGTGGAGCTTTACCTCAGAGCAGCTATTGTGGTGGTGAGACGGTGAGGGAGGACAGTGATGGTAATGGTGGTGCAGTTCTTACCCTTCTTGCTGATGATGTTGATGATGTTAAGCCCTCCGGGCTGCGGCAAAAAGAATAACAGAAACAGTTCCAGTTTAACTCTGCTTTACTTAGTACCGACTGATGGCATACCAAGACACGGTACAGTTTGGTTTCAGGGTGCTGCTGCCAACTCAGGGTTTCTCTTATGGAGTCTCTAGATGTCCTCTCTTAGTCTTTCAGGGTCTACTACTTTCTTTCTCTAGATCTTTCAGTCTTTACCACCTTTGAAGAGCTCCCCCGCCAGTCCTACGGTCGGTGTCTAGAAGATAAGGTCTGTCCACTACTCGGCCTGGATAAGGCAACCTGGACAAATAGCAAAGAGGCTCCTTTCCAGCTCTGCAGTAAATGTCTGTCCCTTTTAGTTTCTTCTAGTGTCCTGAACCGGTTTTCAGTCCTGAGGGGAGAGGTACCTTTGTGGCGCTGTCAGCAACCCGTTTCTGTTGGGCCTACAGCTCGTCGGTTTTTCAGTCAGGGCTGAACTCCTGGCTGCCTCAGTTGTCCGTGTCACCGGTGTCCCCTCAACATGACCAGCTGGCTCCTACCAGCCCTGGCCTGTTGCCATCTGTCCTGGATCCCCACATAAAGATGGGGTACCCTCCACTCAGCTGGGCTGCCAGGCCTGACCACTCTGTCTGCCTTCCCAGCACCGACTGAGGTAAAACTGTCAACTGTCACTCTACTCTATCCAAAGATCCGCCCCCACCTGTGGAACCTACTGTATTGCCAGTTCCCCCTACTCTAAGTGGGGCGGTCCTAAGTGAGTGCTAAAAATAGACTCCATAAGATTTAATCCTAAACCAGCAACTTACAAAATAATATTACACAGAAATAATAAATGCAATACTACTCTGTGGCGCATACCCGCAGGGGCGCCACAGGTGCTCAACCCGGTTTGGTGCTCCTGGTGGGGACCGCACTTGTGTCGGGTGGATCGTGCTCTTATGAAGCTGTCGATCATACCAGTATTTGCGGCTCAGGGATGGACCTCTGCACTGCATCAGAGCTGGTACCCCGCTTTGGACTGGACCAGGGTCGTTCAGTCACCCTCTGCGTGCCCCTCTCTGTCTGGGCCGCCACTCTGCAGGCGCCCTCCTTCTTACCTCCTTCTCTTTCCTTCTACATTCTGCCTTCTCACTGTGCTTTTCCTGCTCTGCCCACACTCCTCCCACTGGGACTGAGTCTTCACAAACATCATGTTAACCCTTTAGTCCCCTGCTCTAAGTGTGTAAATGCAGATTGAGAGCCTCAGACCTACATTTCCTCTCCCCACAACAGGAATACTGATCTCTCTGTCTTGGGTGCAGTACTCCTCTGTTTCACACTGACTAGTGGGGCGCTACACTTGCATTGCTCAGGTGGATTTTTGGCCTATTCTTCCATACAAACACTCTTTAAATCGTGAAGGTTCCATGGGCTCCTCTGTAAACTCTGATATTTAGTTTCTTCCATAAATTGTGTATTGGATTCTGGTCAAATGATTGGTTGGGACATTCCAGCAGCTTTATTTTCTTTGTCTGAAACCTATTGAGAGATTCCTAGGTTAAATGTTTAGGATCATTGTCTTTCTGAAATGTCAATCCTCATTTTATCTTTATCATCCTGGTAAATGGTAGCAGATTTATATCAAGAATGTATCGGTACACTTGTATATTCATCTTTCCTTCCACTGCATGAATTTTGCCAGTGCTGTATGCTGAAAAACAGCCCCACTCATAATCCTCCCACCTTCAAACGTCACTGTTGGTATGATGTTTTGGAGTGATATGCAGTGCCTATTGGCCTCAAATATGGCGTGCATTATGGAATCAAAAAGAGTTCAATTTTGGTCTCATCTGGCAAGACTATATTCTCCCAGTATTTCACAGGCTTGTTTAATCGTTGTTGAGCAAGCTATAAACCTGCTTGAACATGCTCTTTGCTCAGCAATAGAATCTTGTGTGGTTGTGATCTTTCATACAAGCCATGGAGGTTAAGTGTACTATTTTGTTTTCTTTGAAAAAATTGTACCTTCTTATTCCTGGTCTTTCTGTAGTCCTCCACGGGGAATTTTTGACACTTTGGACAACTCTTCTGATAATTTGTTTTCACTCCTCTGTCTGAAATCTTGTAGGAAGCACCTGGTTATTGCCTGGTAATGGTAAAATTATATTTTATTCACTTCTGGATTTTGGCCCCAACAGTGATCACTGGAACCTTCAGTAGCTTACACATTTTACTGTAACCAATGCAATCAAAATGTTTTGAAATAATATGGTTGCAAAAGTCTTGTCACAGCTGACTGGTTTTACCCATCTGTGATATTAAAGATGGCTGGCACACCTATGTGTTTTACCCATCATTAGATGTTTCTTATTTGGCTCCTTGGTAAATGATCTAAACAAGAAAATACTGTCGGCACTTCCCAACATACAGTATACACAGGTGCATAACTGTTCATAACATATTATAACAAACAATAAGACAGTTTCACTCTGTAAGCCTAAGGCATGCAAATCAAGAACATTAAAATATAGGACTATGTCAGGAAAAGATGATATGTTCTCATTTTGTTAAGATGTTTGAAAAGTCAGCCAGAACTAGCTTACTCATCTCTCCGCCATTTTGGTTTGTGAGTGGGTTACATAGATCTTCGTTTGCTTCCCCCCAGTAGGAACTTTTACGACCCGCCATAATCTGAGCTGAGCAGAACTCTCCACAAGTCTGAACTAGTTCTTTCCCTCCAGTATTTCTTTGTCTTAACTTACAGTCTTTTAATGTCTAATTTCATAAGACCCTTTCATGCCACACACACATAAATAATATGATCAGATTAGCTACAATTTTGACGATCCAATGGTACCGCTTAGAGATCCGTGAACCGATCAGAAACCTAGGAAATGGGTTCTGGGTTTCTGAGCATCTTAAATACATCATATCAGATATCAATTTTCTTGTATTATTCTGAGGAGAAACATGGTGTTCATATTTTTCATGTATGAGCCTCTCATCAGGAATATGAAAATTGAGGGTTTTTGAGCATGTTGAAAGAGTAGGATCTTAGAGGATCGTCCCACCAGGGAGGTGAAAACAACGTGGGGGTAGTTAAACTTCCTGCCCATTACTAAAACCAAAGCATCCATTTTGGCTGCAGTCCACCCTGGGTCTTGGATGCAAGCACTCCTTGCAGCGTGGAAGAATCAATACTACTCTTCTGGGGAGCCGACCCCCCCTCAGGATCTAGGTTCGTTACCGCGTGGCGTAGGTCTTGAAATTTCTTACTTTTATTCCTTTTATTTTAACAACTGTTTTATGCACATATGTAAATTGCCTCTTTTGTAATATCTTTTATATCTTTTGTAAACACTGCCAACTTTTGGGAATAAAATATTAAAATCTACTAGTTTCGAACTTTTATGACGAGCTGGCACGCAACCCCGCTTTTCACGTTACCACACAGGTGACCGATCCACCTTAAAGAGATCGGTTTTGGCAACCTAACCTTTTGTATTTATGTGATATTGTGGGCCTGAGGGCGACTGGATCGAGGTATATATATCGTTCCTTGCAGGAACTGGTGGTATATATACATACTGTCACATCACGTGCCACAGTAGACGACATAAATTAAAGCAACTAGGCTCATTTCTTATGCTCTGGCATTATCGTGTTTGACAAGCAGGATAAGGGGGCGCCAAAGAGCTGCAGATCCTGACTAAGTCTTCGTGACAGACTGCATTATTGCTAAGGAAATAAATGAAAAAATGTTGATACTTAGCATTTAAAGATGGCTATTTCTATATCCACCCAGTAGCCACGTCAAGGCTATGTTTTCAATACATTTCCCTGTATCATATCACTTTAATACACTTCACTAAATTTATGGAAATATTTGATTTGATTTCTTTGGCTTTGTGGATTGGATGGGTTGCTACCGACATCTGGTGACATATTCATGTCAATGGCACCTTTAGAAATATATTTACCTTGGTGATGGGTTCAGTACTTATTTCATCAATTGTATATGTTCAGTTTGCAATCTATGTGATATGACGCTGAGGTTGGCTTCACACCACGGTTTTGTGCATCAGGTTCTGTCTGGTGTTGCCTCCCATGTATCCCTATGGTGCCGGGTTGGTCCTATTTGGCCATCAGGTTTTGTGTATTCTGTGCCTGATCTGGTTTTTTCAGGTTTTTCACTGTCCCCAGAATCCCCAGGGCCTGCATCATTTTTTGTCTCCTGCGCAAAAATCGGACAAAACCGGATGCGGCACAATCTGGTTCCCATATAATGGGAGTCTATGGTGCCGGATCTGGTATAAAACCTGATTTGTTTCCCTGATCCGGTTTTTAGCACTGAGCATTCTTAGAATGTTCCTTCAGCACCATGGACAACGGCTCCACCCATTATAGCCTATGGAGAAGTAATTCACAATGCTTTTCAATGGAGAAATGAAAGAAACAAATCCTGCAAAAAACAGGATCAGGGTGCTTATTTGCTATCCGGTTCAATCTATCAGGTTCTATCTGGTCCTGTGAGGGTGATCTTGCAAAAAAACAGGATTCACCCTGACAGACAAAAAACGTGGTGTAAAGCCGGCCATAGATGTGCTCCAATTTGAATTATATCAGGGTTGCTTTTAATCTTATTCTAAGAGAACCCCTTTAATGGGTTAAAATAGTAAATACTTACTGTACCAGCTTTTGTTAAAAATGTGAATTATACAGTTGACAATTAGACATCTATTGACCTACTTTTTGGGGCCTTTTAGTGATTAACTTTGAAAACCTTGACTTTTTTTTATGAAAAAACTAAGAAACGAGAAGATGAAAAAAATAGACGAAACAACACTGAGTCAACAAATGAATTATTGAACGACTTGGAAGAGCTACTGCCTCCTAGTGTGAGATACGGAATAAAAAAGGACACTGAAGAAGAGGGTAAGATTCTTATAATATAAGACTTAGGCTAAGGTCACACTTGCGTTTTTTTTTTAAAAACCTGATCCGGTTTTGAGCTTTTAAAAAGCTCAAAACCGGAGCAGTAAATGCTCCTCATAGGAGCCTATTATAAAAATCGGATTGCTTTACAAGCAATCCAGTTACCGCCTCCGGCTCTGCAGCCTGCGAGAAAAATCATGCAGGCTGCAGTTTTCAGAGCGGTTCTAAGCCCCGCAATGCAGTAACCACATTGCTCAGGATGTGTAATCCTGAGCAATGCGGTAACCGTATATACTTTGCTTATCCTGGCTGCCGCCGGGATAAGCAAAGTGCTTAACTGTGAATTAAAGCTTTATTAATGATAATAATTATGCCCTTCATGTCTCTAGCCGGGGCCCACCCCCCCTAGAGACATGCTACCTACTTAGGTTGGCATGTAATAGGTTAATATCTTATGTACAGTAAAGACGACTCATGTAGGCTCTGTACATTTTTACGAATGAAGCTGCCGGCTCCCTTGTGAGCAGCGCTCATACTATACCTAATGTACATATAGTATGTGCGCTGTCCAGGGTCCTGAAGGCTTATACAGTAGATCTATGACGCTGCGCATACCCCCTAGAGATATGAAGGGCATAATTATTATTATTAATGAAGCTTTATTCATAGACTTTACAGTCTGCTCATCCCTGCGGCAGCAGGGATGAGTAAACTATCCGGTAACCGGATTGCTCCGGATTACACATCCGGAGCAATCCGGTTACCGGATTGCGGCTTCTGCAATCCGGTTACCGGATTGCAGCTTGTCTGAAGCTAATTGCGTTCACCGCATCCGGATCTTGATGCAGTGAACGCAATTTCAGTAATAAATGTGACCCTAGCCTAAGGCTCGTTTCCCACATTGGCTTAAAAGGGTCCAAGTACAGACAAAAATGTGCAGAATAGTCAAAGGTCTCCATACTCGAACTCAGCAGCTTAACTGACTGAGTTTGGTACAGAACACCCACATCCTGTACATAGATCATTGTACGTTCCTGGAAGGTGATAAACTAATGTGGTAGCCAACATCAGGTAATACCCAAAACACTGCAGATAAGACTGACGTCAATGTCACATGTATAAAACCTGAGTTGATTTAAAATCACTAATAATGTAACACTTTGTCCCAAACACACAACCGTTTGGCATAATCACATAAGGTTTGACTACTTGACCCATATTGTGTAAATTAATTTAACAGCATATGTTTAAAAAACACATGAATGTAATTATCCTAATATCAAACATACAAAATATGATTCTTTAACATGACGCCCATAGTTTCATAGCTACAGTCTTCACTATTACATATTGGCCAATCCCAATGCAATGTTTGCATCAAGTAATTTTGTTATAAAATACAATTTTTAATAATTTTTTTAATTTTTATTTTAAGGGCAACACTAAATTGTTTGTCTTAATTTTGATACATATCAGCCATGGTCATGCATTTTCAAATGTAAACAGTTGGCTTAACCTCTTAAGGACCGAGTCACTCTGCAGCTTAATGACCAGACCATTTTTTGTAATTCTGACCACTCTCCCTTTATGAGGTAATATCTCTGGAACGCTTCAACGGATCCTAGCGATTCTGAGACTGTTTTTTCTTGACATATTGGGCTTCATGATAGTATTAAATTTAGGTCGATAATTTTAGCGTTTATTTGTGAAAAAATCAAAAATTTGGCAAAAAGTTTGAAAATTTAGCAATTTTCTAATTTTTAATTTTTATTCTGCTAAACCAGAGAGTTATGTGCCACAAAATAGTTAATAAATAACATTTCCCACATGTCTACTTTACATCAGCACAATTTTGGAAGAAAAATAAAAAATTGGTAGGATGTTATAAGGGTTCAAAGTTCATCAGCAATTTCTCATTTTTCCAGCAAAATTTACAAAACCATTTTTTTAGTGACCACATCTCATTTGAAGTCTCTTTGAGGGGGGTACATGACAGAAAACACCCAAAAGTGAAACCATTCCAAAAACTGCACCCCTCAAGCTACTCAAAACTACATTCAAGAAGATTATTAACCCTTCAGGTGCTTCACAGGAACTAAAATAAAGTTGAAGGAAAAAATGGACATTTTAATTTTTGTAACAAAAATGTTCTTTTAGCCTCAATGTTTTCATTTTCACATGGGCAACAGGATAAAATGTATCCTAAAATTTGTTGGGCAATTTCTCCTGAGTACACAGATACCTCATATGTGGTCATAAACCACTGTTTGGGCGCACGGCAGGGCTCAGAAGGGAAGGAGCGCAATTTGAATATTAGAGCCAATTTTCCGTTCAAAAAGTCAAATGTCGCTCCTTCAATTCTGAGCCCTGCCGTGCGCCCAAACAGTGGTTTATGACCACATATAAGGTATCGGTGTACTCAGGAACAATTGCCCAACAAATTTTGGGATGTATTTTATCCCTTTGCCCATGTGAAACTGAAAAAATGTAGGCAAAAAGAAATTTTTGGTGAAAAAGTGCTTTTTCATTTTTATGGATGAATTTGTGAAGCATCTGGGGGTTCAAAGTGCTCACTATGCATCTAGATACATTCCTTAGGGGGTGTAGTTTGAATGGAAAATTAGCTCAATTTGTTAGCGGACACCATGTTGCGTTTGGAGGGTCCCTGTGTGTCTCCACATTAGAGCTCCCCCACAAGTCACCCCATTTTGGAAACTAGACCCCCAAAGGAACGTATCTAGATGCATAGTGAGCACTTTGAACCCCCAGGTGCTTCACAAATTGATCCGTAAAAATGAAAAAGAAACTTTTTGTGGAAAAAAAAAGTGCTTTTTCATTTTTATGGATGAATTTGTGAAGCATCTGGGGGTTCAAAGTGCTCACTATGCATCTAGATACATTCCTTAGGGGGTCTAGTTTCCAAAATGGGGTCACTTGTGGGGGAGCTCTAATGAGGAGACACACAGTGACCCTCCCAACGCGACATGGTATCCACTAACAATTTGAGCTCATTTTCCATTCAAATTGTTAGCGGACACCATGTCGCGTTTGGAGGGTCACGGTGTGTCTCCACATTGGAGCTCCCCCACAAGTGACCCCATTTTGGAAACTAGACCCCCTAAGGAACGTATCTAGATGCATAGTGAGCACTTTGCATCTAGATACGTTCCTTGGGGGGTCGAGTTTCCAAAATGGGGTCACTTATGGGGGAGCTCCAATGTGGAGACACACAGGGGCTCTCCATACTCAACATGGTGTCCACTAACAATTGGAGTTGTTAGCGGACACCTTGTAGGATATAAAGAGCCCCTATGTGCCTAAACATTGGAGCTCCCCCACAAGTGACCCCATTTTGGAAACTAGACCACCAAAGGATTATATCTAGATGACTTTGAACCCCCAGGTGCTTCACAAATTGATCCGTAAAAAATGAAAAAAGAAACGTTTTGTGGAAAAAAAAGTGCTTTTTCATTTTTATGGATGAATTTGTGAAGCATCTGGGGGTTCAAAGTGCTCACTATGCATCTAGATACGTTCCTTCGGGGGTCTAGTTTCCAAAATGGGGTCACTTGTGGGGGAGCTCCAATGTTCAGGCACACAGGGAGGGGCTCTCCATACCCGACATGGTTTCCGCTAACAATTGGAGCTAATTTTCTATTGAAATTGTTAGCGGACACCATGTCGCATATGGAGAACCCGTGTGCCACCAGCACAAGGGCAACTGGTAGAGTTGGGGTACAGCACCAGAAAATGCCGCCTCTAATGAATGCGCTATTTTCTTGGGTGGCTGTGGGTTGAAATTTGCAGCGCGGGGGACCCACAACATTTGGGTCTCTCCACGCTGAGGATTCCAGTTAGCCAGCTACCAAGTTGTACATGGCTGGCTACAAAAAATACAGCGAAGGCCTTTTTTTTAATTTCTAGAACTAATTCTAGAAAAAAAAAATGACGTAGGGCTCCGCCATATCTTTGGTCCAGCCAGGTACAACTTGGCAGCTACAGACTGCCAGCAACCCCCAGCTGCCTTGTTGTACCTGGCTGCAACCAAAAATACAGCGAAGCCCATTTTTTTTTATTTCTAGAACTAATTCTAGAAAAAAAAAAATGACGTAGGGCTCCGCCATATTTTTGGCCCAGCCAGGTACAACTAGGCAGCTGGGGGCTGGAATCCTCAGCATGGAAAGGCCCAAGCGTTCTGGGCCCCCCATGCTGCGAATTGCAGCCCGCAGCCGCCCCAGAAAATGGCGCATTCATTGAAGCGCATTTTCTGGCGCTGTACCCATGCTCTTCCAGTTGCCCTGGTGCCGGTGGCAAACTGGGTAATAAAGGGGTTAATGCCAGCTTTTTATTGGCAGCTGGCACTAAGCCCGAGATTCATAATATAGGGCCAATGTTAGACCCGCCATTAGGAATCTCTGGTAAATAGTCAGAAAATACACACATAGAAAAATCTTTTTAAAAAACACAAACAAAATTCGGACTCCATCTTTATTATAAAGATCCGACGTAGTCCACAACGAAGGTCCCACGACGCTCGATCGACTCCGACGTAGTCCACATCGAAGGTCCCACGACGCTCGATCACCTCTGCTCAATCCAGAGACTACAGCAAGGGATAAAGTGTCCTCTTCCTACAGTCTTGGGGGTCAGAGTTATGGTGCACTGTATGACAATGATCTGTTATACAGTGCACCATGACTATGATCCCAGAGACTACAACAAGAGGACACTTGATCCCTTGTTGCACCCATCCATCCACCTAGGCACCCATCATCCACGCACGCACACAACCACCACGCACGCACATCCAAGCACGCACATCCACACACACACACATCCAGGCACGCACATCCACGCACGCACATCCATGCACGCACATCCATGCACGCACATCCATGCACGCACATCCACGCACACTGACATCCATGCATGCACACATCCACACACACATGCTGAAATCCACGCACACATCCACGCACATCCACATCCACATACGCACACATCCACGTACGCACAGATCCACACACGCACACATCCACGCACGCACGCTGACATCCATGCACGCACATCCACGCACGCACATGCACGCACATGCACGCACGCACATCCATGCACGCACATCCATGCACGCACATCCACTCACGCACATCCACGCACGCTGACATCCACGCATGCACACATCCACACACGCATGCTGACATCCACGCACACGTCCATGCACATCCACGCACATCCACGTACGCACACATCCACGTTCGCACACATCCACGCATGCACGCTGACATCCACACACGCACATCCACACACACACATCCACGCACGCACATCCAAGCACGCATGCTGACATCCACGCACGCTGACATCCACGCACGCTGAAATCCATGCACGCACACATCCATGCGCGCACATCCACGCACAAATCCACGCACGCACACATCCATTCATTCACCCATCCATCCATCCACCCATCCATCCACCCATCCATCCATCCACACATCCATCTATTCATTCATTCATTCATTCATTCATACTTACCCACCGATGAGGAGGAGGAGCCCCTGAGGAGAGGAGCCACACCGGAGACTGCAGAGGACTCGGAGGCCGACGGTGCGGGCAGCCCGATGGAATAGGTGAGTGGGGCTGGGGGGTCAGTAGGAGCGGGGGGGGCACGAGCGGGGGGGGGGGAACACGAGCAGGGGGGAGGGTTCCCTGCAACTTGATCGGCGGGCGCATGAGCCCGCCGGCAGATATAATATTGAAGGAGGAGGGCGGGTGGTTGGCGGGGACCGGGGTAGGGGGTGCCGGCCGGACACAGGGGGAACTGTACTAAGGGGGGGCTGGACAGCACACGGGGGGGGGTGGACATAGGGGGCGCTGGACAGCACACAGGGGGGGGGGAGCTGGACGGAGCAGGGACGCTGGAGTATTAGATAATGGTCGGCGGGTGCAGTGCAGCCCGCCGGCAGATGAAGTATGATTGGGGAGGGGGGGGTGAAGGGGTTAACAAGGGTCCCCACACCTCTTCCCCTAACCCTTGGCTGTCACTGACAGCTTTTAGAATTGAACTGTCACTGTTCGTTTAGAAGCAGTGACAGTTCAAAGCCATGACGAGTATACTCGTCATGATGCGGGAACTGACATCTTTTCATGACGAGTATACTCGTCATTAGTCGTTAAGAGGTTAAAGTAAGCCCAATCCCATCTATTAGAGCAGAGGTGACCAACTCCAGGCCTAAAGGCCCACCAACAATGCACGTTTTCAGGATTTCCTTAGCATTTGACAGTTGGAATCATCATCTGTGCAGGAGATTGAATTACCCACTGTCAAATGCTAAGGAAATCCTGAAAGACAGGACAGGACAAAGACAGAGAGTGGTGTAGCATTTGTATAATGTTTGAATGCCGTGAACGATTTTATGGTTAATGTTTATAGTATTTGTTTTTCTTCAGCAGATAAAAAGACTCTAAAACCTACTGGAAACAAAGAAACTAGTCCCAGTAATCCAACTTTACCTGTGAAAAATGGCCCACGGGTGACTGTTACAAAACCACCCATTCAGTCTCAGCTGATAACAACCACGTCTACTCAAAAGCTTCAACTTAATGCTATAAAACTCAAACCAGGAAAAGGAAGAGGACAAACCTCTTGAAATGTTTGGTCATGTGTTTCATGTTACATTATTTGTATTCATTCCTGGTAACATTAACAAAGAAAAGTAATATAAATTAAAGTAATTTAAAATTGTGAATATTTTATTGCACAAAAAAGAAGTGTTAAGAAGTTCTTTACTAAAAAACATGTGAAGCAATGATAATTTTCTTTGTTAACAGGAAAAGAGCAGAAATCAGACACAATGTAAAAGGTAAGGCCGGCTTCACACCACGGCACACTCCGATTCGGGGCTGTCTGGTGTAAACCGGACAGCTCCGGACCAGATTTTGACCCCATAGTATCCTATGGGGCTGGATGGAGCCGGATGGCTGCTCTCTGGCATCCGTTTTCCATGGGTCCGGGAGAATCCGGGAGGAATCGAACTTTTCTTTCCGGACACAAAAACGGAACATGCAGCACTTTTATGTTCGGGGAGAAATATCTCCCTGAATTGGATCTTCCAGGATTCTCCCAGATTCTCCTGGATTCTCCTGGATCCTGTGCAATCCGGTGCGCCCTAACATGGGAGTCTATGGGGCCGGATTGCCCCGGTCCGGGAGGATCCAGCAACTGGACACTGGCGGCTGCACGCTGCTGTGATTTCAGGACCATGGCTAGCAGGGAGCTCGATCTTGAATGGTCAGCAGCTGAGGTTGCAATTAGCGGCATCCGGCTGCACACTGGACTGGAGGGAATATTTGCCCTCTGGTTCTGTGTCCAGATCCAGTCCGGGGCTGTCAGGTTCACCCCTGACAGTCCCGGATCAAATTTCACCGTGGTGTGAAGCCAGCCTAAAGGCCACTTTACACGCTACGATATCTGTGAACGATATCGTTAGCTATGTCACGTGACTGCGATCATTCCGACATTGTTGGTGCGTTGTCACACACAAGGATATCGTTAACGATCCTAAATTTGGCAACGTGCCAGCGATGCCGAAAAGTATGTATGAACGATGTTAAATAGCGGCAGGAATAGGAGAAACATGAGCGACATCATTCAAAAAGGTGTCACACTGAACGATGTTGCTGCTTCACTGATCCTTAATTGGATGAAGAACGATACATTTGAGGTCAGGATCTCATTTTTTTGGATGAACGATCCAACGATTTTTCCTTCCTACATCGTTTGCTTACACACAGCGACGCACGAACGGTATTGTTTGAACGATCACAAATCCGTGATGTTTCAACAATATCGTTAATGATTTCCTAGCGCGTGAAGTGGCCTTAAGATGTTCTTTTCAATTTACTAACACCTAGACCTGCTCTACAGAGATTGTAACCCATTCAGACCAGGCCAGTCACAGGTGCAGTGTGTTTGATGCTCAGACCTCAGTCTGCTTTTCTGGGATTCACCAAAGATATGTGTGGTCTTAGGCCAGGGTCACACATGCCAATCTGCTTTTTTTCAGCCCTTAGAAAAACTGATTCGTTTTTCTAAGGGAGCCAATAGTGTCCCCTGAGGTCCTGGACATTTTTTGGAAATTTTTGGACTTAATAATTTTTTCACCAAAAAACGCATAGGCGTTAACGCATGGTACCTATATGTGCCTTGCGTTAACTCATGCATCTTCCATAGGACCTCATGTTAAAAAACACATCTGTTTCTTTACTGCACCCAAAAACGCACACATGCGTTAACACATATGCATTTTTGGACTTTGAAAAAAAAATGTCCAAAATGTTCCCAAAAACGGATTTAATCCAAGAACGGATGGTATGTGTGACCCTGGCCTTAATGAGAACGTGAATATCATATTTCACCTCTTCGATCACCACCCAACCACAGATTTAAAAACTATTTTGCTTTTTCGACATTAGTATCTTTTTTTATTCACAAGTATATTTTGTATGATTTAGTGGTAATTTTCATACTAAAATGTTATGCCTGGGGTAAGTTCTCACACTCCACTGTTTCAACAGACCTGCTCTCAGGCCAGGGTCAGACTACCGTTTTTAGCAGATGTCACGGACATCCGCTAAAAATTAGTCATTATTTCAGCAGCGCATATGCGCTAGTCATCGCGACAACGACAACGTTGAGCTGCAGCCGCGATGACTAGCGCATATGCACTACTGAAAAAATTACTACATTATTAGCGAATGTCCGTGACATCTTCTAAAAATGGTAGTCTGACCCTGGCCTTAGGTCACCTGGTTAGGTGGATACACAATGTAATAAGGCTAGGGTCACACTTAAATATAGAATTGCGTTCACCGCATCCAGATCCGGATGCGGTGGACGCAATTGGCTTCAGACAACCAGTAATCTGGGAACCGGATTGCTGAAGCCGCAATCCGGTAACCGGATTGCTCAGGGCGTGTAATCCTGAGCAATCCGGTTACCGGATAGTTTGCTCATCCCTGCTGCCGCAGGGATGTGCAAACTGTTCTGTGTGTGTTAAAAGTTTTAATTTTATTATTAAATGTTGCTATGATGTCTCTAGGGGGTGTCCACTCCCCCTAGAGACCTCCCACCTACTCATGTGGGCATATAATGCTGTAATCACTTATGTACAGCAGCCGGCTCCTGTCAGCTGCTGTACAGTTTTATCAATGAAGGCGCCGGGCTCCTCTGAGAGCAGCGCGCATACTATTGCTATTGTAGCTATAGTATGTGCGCTGTCCGAGGTCCTGAAGCCATTTACAGTAGACCTATGGGCAGCGATGCCCATAGATCTTACTGTATAAGCCTTCAGGAACTCGGACAGCGCACATACTATAGCTACAATAGCTACAGTATGCGCGCTGCTCTCAGAGGAGCCTGGCACCTTCATTGATAAAACTGTACAGCAGCTAACAGGAGTCGGCTGCTGTACATATGTGATTACAGCATTATATGCCCACCTGAGTGGGTGGAAGGTCTCTAGGGGGAGTGGGCTCCCCCTAGAGACATTATAGCAACATTTAATAATAAAATTAAAACTTTTAACACACACAGAACACTTTGCTTATCCCGGTGGCATCTTATCCTGAGCAATCCGGTTCCCGCATTGCGGATGTTACAACCGCTCTGAAAACTGCAGCCTGCATGATCTCTCACGCAGGCTGCAGTGCCGGAGGTGGTTTTAATAATAGGCTCCTATGAGGAGCGTTTCCTGATCCGGTTTTGAGCTTTTTAAAAGCTCAAAACTGGATTAGTTTTTTTAAAAAAAAAAGCGTAAATATGACCCTAGCCTAAGTCAGGATGGACACAGGAGGGCATTGGTACTGCAGAATAAAGGCCATGTGGAACATCAAGAATTGACAGACTATGTGGGACAGCAGACAAACAAGTGAGGCCGGTCACCCTGGAATCCTCAGAACTAGGAGGGTAGATGCAGAGGAAAATAACCAGTCTCTAGCAGCACAAATATGTATATAGCATAGTTAACAGCAGATAGTTTCATGAAATAATAAAAAAAAATGCGTGGGACTCCGCGCTATTTCTATGTCCAGCCAGGTACAGCTAGGCAGCTGGGGGCTGGAATCCGCAGCGCAGGGAGGCCCAATATTTCTGGGCACCCCCAGCTGCAAATGGCAGCCCGCAGCCGCCCCTGAAAATGGCGCGTTCATTGAAGCACCATATTCTGGCGCTGAACCCAACTCTTCCAGGGCCCTGGTGCGGTGGCTCACTGGGTAATAAAGTGGTTAGAGCCAGCTTTGTATTATCAGCTGGCCCTAAGCCCGAAATTCATGGCGGTCAAGTCAATAGTAGACATTACCACCATGAATTTCTAGTGAATTTTTAAAAAAAACACAACACCTAGAAAAAATATTTTATTAGAAATAAAACAAAAAAAACAACTTAGACTCGATCTTTAATTATTAAAAAATCCTCTTCCGTCCGCCGTAGTCCCAAAATGCCATTTCAGCACTGCTACATCACTCTCCATAACCGAGAATTTCAAGTGTCATTGTTTGCTAAGGTATTAGAACAACTGCTCCATGTTATAATATCCTCCATTGCCACAGGAATAGCTAGGAAAGGAATACTGGTGGCTGTTACCGGAGAATGGGTACACTTGATGATGTTTTAAGAATCGATTGGACGTTGGCTCCTCCTGGTAGAAATTTTTCCATCCCTCCACGAAAGGGAATACCAGGACCCATAGCCACCACATCTCATACTTCGTTTTCTAGAATGGCCAATAATTCTGCACCAAGGATTCCATAAACTGGTTTTCACTTCTGTAATCAAGAGACACAAACATTATTCCTGCAAATAGCATTTTTCATGAGGAACATACTCCCATTTCTCAACCCCAGGTCTCATTACTAGTAGGATATGATCTTTCCCTACTGCAATGACCTCAGCTTCAGAAGGCGGTCCTTGAACATTTTGGATCCAGATTTTGGCACCTACATTCGTAGTATTTGAGGAACAAAAACCCTTGTCCCCACTAAGGACTAAGGCTGCCTTCACACTGGCGTTTCCCTCCACAGCGTTCTGCGGAGGGGAATCGCCATGTGTGCGCAGCCAGCGCAAGCCCCTATGTTTAGCATGAGGACGCACGGTGCTGTGCTTGACAGCGCAGGACCGTGCGCACCCATTCACTCCCACATGTGATCTGTGCACAGGCGGATGCCTGCGCACAAATTACACACTCCAAATCACACACACGCAACATGCCGCATCCCTGGCGCGGACGAGACTGTGTGATCTGTGCGCAGGCATCCACCTGCGCACAGATCACATGTGTGAGTAAATGAGTGCGCACGGTCATGCGCTGTCAAGCGCAGCACCGTGCGCTCCGATTATAAAGATAGGAGCTCGCAGCCGCTGAGGTCACATTGCGGACCCCTCTGCAGAACGCTGCGGAGGGGTCCGCAAATGTGAACCCAGCCTAATTCAGTGGGAGCACTTCCTTCCTCAGCCTGGGCTAAAGATCATATGATCATAGGCTCTTCTCCCATATTGATCATTATTACCTTAATTATACCTTGATAATCCACATCAATTACATTACCTCATTTATTTTAAATATCAAACGTAAATGTTCAAGATGCAATTTACAAATGGTGTTTACAGACCTATTGTGTTCCTAATTAAAAATAAAGATTAAGAACATACATAAAACTAAAAGAAAACTTTTAGGCAAATACAGTACAGTTCATCACAATAGGATGATTATTTATTTAATTGTTTGCAAATAGGGATGAGCGAGTCCGAAAAGACTCGGAATCGCAAGACCCCAACGAGTCCGAGTCAAGGACTCGGGACTCGTTGCGAGTCCAGCGAGTCCAATGTTAATGAATAGGGACCCGAGTAATAGCGAATAATGACATTTACAACTCGCTGATGTGTCTCTGAAAGTGTGCGAGTCCAAACTCGCTGGTTTTTCTCTTATTTTGAGGCTTGTAGCCGATGATGCGAGGGAAGGGATTCTCCAGCACACACTATGGTTTAAGGAAACAGGAAGCGAGTCGCGCTGACAGGCGCACACACAGAGCGATCCATTCATCAGTGCAATCATGGCAGCAGGACGTGGCATGGTGAACACGCTGCGTCTTATTGCACTTGTGGAGGCTCGTCCATTTCTATGGCTCCCTACAGATCCTGAGTATGGGGATACGACCCTTATTAATACAGCCTGGAGAGAGATCGCCCAAGAGATGTTCCCTGCGTTCCATCGGAGTGACCATGAGGAACAGAGCAATCTAAGTAAGTTAAATGAGTTCACACGTTATATATTGCATTTACTGTATATATACTCGTGTATAAGCCGACCCGTGTATAAGCCGACCCCCCTATTTTTGCCCCGAAAAACTATGAAAACATATTCACCGCCATCCTGGTATACAGCGGCTATCACTGGTAGACAGCCCCCCAGCAGAGTATACACCTCCCCCTGCAGAGTATACAGGCCCCCAGCTGGGTATACATGCCCCCATATTGTCGTATACAGGCAGGGGCGGACTGGCCCAGGTGCCACGGGTCATGCGGCTGCAGGAGCATGAATAATCCGCATGTCCCTGAAGCAGCAGGCGGAAACGGAAGCTCCTGGCCGCGCGATGACGTCATCAGCACGCGGCTGCGTCCGGGAGTGAGCGTCTGTGAGTGGCGTGCGGCTGCGACTGTTAGCGAGCGGCTGTGAGGAGCGCGAGGCTGCGGCTGGGAGCGAGCCATAGGATAATGCGGGAGCTGCGGTGACTGTGAGGCGGCCGCCAGTCATCACCCACCCCCGTCCTCACCTGTGTCGGGCCAGTGAGGGAGGGTTGCGACCCAAACTGTAGGGTGCCAGTCAGTCCCTGTATACAGGGCCCTCAGTGTGTGTACAGGCCCCCCAGCAGTGGGTATACAGGGCCCCCAGCAGTGGGTAGACAGTGGCCCAGTGGGTTTACAGGGCCCCCAGCAGTGGGAATACAGGGCCCCCATAGCAGGGTATACAGGACCCTGAATGTGTTATCATGCTCCACCGCATAGTTGCCTATATTTGGATGGGGTCACAACAGTACAATGAGTTTAATGTCTTATCCTCCTGGCTCTTTCGGCCAAGGGGTTGGGTGTATATAAATACCACTAATGACCAGAGTCTGGTGCCCGCACTATTACATTCTCTATGCGTTGACATGTGTCCTGCCTCATTTGTGATTGTGGCCACGTGAGCTCAATGTCCGTAATGCTGTTGATGATGTTCCACACTGTCGTGTCACTGTGCCTTGTATACACATTACACACACAAAATGAATAAAATGTTATTGTTGATTTGTACACATACTTTTGTTTTTTCAAATATTACACATCTCTAAAGCCGGTTTCAAATCATTTCACAGTTGACCATCTTAAAAAACGGTGGAGGAGCTGCCGGGACCAGCATAAAAAGCAGTACCGGCAGTACTCAGAGAGACAACCGGGAGCCGCTCCATTGCTCAACCACTACCACTTTTATGACCGGCTGTCCTTCCTTCACCCGGTGGCCGCTATGCCAAGGTATGTATCTGCAGCACTGTTGTGTACATTTAGTATTATTTATAAATATATACATTAGTTTCCATTTTGGCTCTGTGGGTAGCAGAGTATACAGGCGGGTCTGAGGTAGCAGAGTATACAGGCGGGTCTGTGGGTAGCAGAGTATACAGGCGGGTCTGAGGTAGCAGAGTATAAAGACGGCTCTGTGGGTAGCAGAGTATACAGGCGGGTCTGTGGGTAGCAGAGTATACAGGCGGGTCTGTGGGTAGCAGAGTATACAGGCGGGTCTGAGGTAGCAGAGTATACAGGCGGGTCTGTGGGTAGCAGAGTATACAGGCGGGTCTGAGGTAGCAGAGTATACAGGCGGGTCTGTGGGTAGCAGAGTATACAGGCGGGTCTGAGGTAGCAGAGTATACAGGCGGGTCTGTGGGTAGCAGAGTATACAGGTGGGTCTGTGGGTAGCAGAGTATACAGGCGGGTCTGTGGGTAGCAGAGTATACAGGCGGCTCAGTGGGTAGCAGAGTATACAGGCGGGTCTGAGGTAGCAGAGTATACAGGCGGGTCTGTGGGTAGCAGAGTATACAGGCGGGTCTGAGGTAGCAGAGTATACAGGCGGGTCTGTGGGTAGCAGAGTATACAGGTGGGTCTGTGGGTAGCAGAGTATACAGGCGGGTCTGTGGGTAGCAGAGTATACAGGCGGCTCAGTGGGTAGCAGAGTATATAGGTGATGAGAATAGGGTTAATAGATGGTGCTACAGTGTTGGGGCGTGCTAGAGGGAGCAGAGATCCGATTACTGCCATCATTTCTGACCTTATTAAAGATAGCGGCCGCAGCTAAATGACATCATGGCAAAGGTAAACATGGGGTGTGGTTAGCTGCAGGAGGTTAGTGAGAGGTGTGGGTTGTTTGGCAGAGGGCGTGGTGTGGGCGTGGTGAGCGCGGCTCCAGCGTCAGATACGCTGCGAGCGCGGAACCGCGGCACATCTCCAGGAGCAGAGGACGTGTCCGGAACGTCCGTAGCCCCCGGCCTCCCCGTTGTCCGCACACACAGCCCCGCTGTGACCTCTGCAGTGTCACAGGCCCCGGCGGGCGTCTGTCATCTCCTCCTGACACTGACCTCCTCCTGATTTGATTGTCTGTGTTGTCCCCCCCCCGCTGTCAGCATCAGTGATCTGCTAAGACCTGTGGGTGCACAGACGGGGGAAGTACAAATGCCAGCATGCCGGGGCGGATTGGGCGCTGTGAGGGGCGCAGGTCTTGCTGTGAGCGGAGGGCGCGAGGCCGCTAGAGAAAACGCTATAGCGGCT
The DNA here is from genome assembly GCA_033576535.1 of Allobates femoralis. NCBI lineage: Eukaryota > Metazoa > Chordata > Amphibia > Anura > Aromobatidae > Allobates > Allobates femoralis. The sequence continues at coordinate 543,755,543 of JARQOC010000003.1, forward strand.
GTGTGAGTTAAGCGTCTGCGGCTCGCGAAGGCGCATACGCGTCTCCGCTCGCAGTGACGCTAAGGAGTTTGGGATTAGGCTACAGTGCCGGAATTTCAAACTCCCGATTATATAAATAGATTATATATATATATATTGTATACCTTTCAACCCCTTCCCTGCTTTATATAGATGATATAAGCTAAAAGTTTTGTGAATTAAGTATGTCAAGTAAAAAGTGAAGTCAGGGGGACTTTTTTTTTTTCATGTGAACCATTGGTGTTATTGATCGTCTAGATTAGATGGGATGGGGGGGGGTGGGTGTTAATCAGGGGGTGAAAAATTATGTATTAGTATGGAATTAGCAAAGAAAGTCACGTATTCCTTTATGTTATGTACAGTTGGTTATTCTTTCATAATAATAACAAATATCTGATTAATAATACACAGATACACAGAGTCTAAAAAGCGTGCAACTTAATGTTTGACCTATGTTTTTGTTTCCAAATGCAATGCATTCACCAAATTTTTTTTTTACTTTACCCACAGAGAAGCTTACTACAGAGGGCGGCGTGCTGTGAACCCTCCACCGCCAAACAGAAGGCGGCGTGGAGAACACCCACCACCACCACCACGGCCGGCGCCACCACCACCGCCGCCGCCACCAGCACCACCAACACCACCACCACCGCCGCCACCAGCACCAGCACCACCACCACCGCCGCCACCAGCAGCAGCAACAACACCACCGCCGCCACCAGCACCAGCACCACCGCCGCCACCAGCAGCAGCAACACCACCACCGCCGCCACCAGAACCAACACCACCACCGCCGCCACCAGCACCAACACCACCACCGCCGCCACCAGCACCAACCCCAGCTTTGGGGCATGTCCGGCCGCAAGAGGAGGAACCTGGATGCCCACCTCACACCAGCCATGGTCTGATCCCGGGGTCACCTAATAGACGGCGTGCACAAAGTAATGCTGACTTTGCCCACAGTCTGATACCATTCCTGGATGAAATTCCATTTCACAGGCTACTGCGGGCAAGGTCAGCATTACAGATTGTGCTTGACGCCAGTCGCCCACCAAACCACCCAGGTGAGGTTTTCAATTTTTTGGAGGGGTGGCAACTCAGACACTACAACCTACTAGACAGGCCCACACCCCGGGACAGCCATGTGCCACCACAGAGGCCTGTACCTACCATTCCAAATGGCCACCTAACAGGGACCTACCATTTTTCCCCACACCGGCCCAGAGGATCCACCCTCAAGGGTTGCCGGAGGCCATTCATGGGGCCCTTGACCTCTTGCAGGACCAGGGTGATGGTGTCACTTTACTGGCAAGGCCGGAGGATGCGGCAACCTACCAGCAGCTGTAGACCCCTTTTTTTTTTTTTTTTTATTTTGTGTTCATGTGCATTGCACAATTTCATTGTTATTATTTCTTATATTTTCCTGTTTACTAAGTTTTACCAAAAAAAAAAAAAAAAAAAAAAAAAAATTCTGACATTTTTACCATTATGGCGGAATAATACCCAGTTTACAAAAACTGCTTTGTGTCTGTCTTTTTTCAGGGAAAGGATGTGTAGGTTGTTTTGTGGGTGGGCTTAAAGTCATCATCATTATAATTATTATTTATTTATATAGCACCGATAGGTTCCATGGCGCTTTACATGAGGATAAGGTACACAAGGAGAAGTACAATAAACATAGACAATAAGGTCATAGAGGTACAACAGGAGAGGACCCTGTACGCGTGGGCTCACATTCAACGAGGGGTGGGTGGGGATACAATAGGGTGGGGAAGGTGTCGGTCGTGGGGCGTGTAGCGGGGTGTCATGGCAGGTTGTAGGCCTGTCGGAAGAGGTGAGTCTTTAGGTGTTTCTTGAAGGTTCCCAGGGTAGGCGAGTGAGTGATGAGGTGGGGCAGCGAGTTACAGAGCATGGTTGATGCCCGGGAGAAATCCTGTATGCGGTTGTGGGAAGAGGAGATGAGGGGGGAGTGTCGGAGAAGTTCTTTGGATGAACGCAGGTAGCGTGAGGGATGGTATCGGGAGATCATGTCGGAGATGTATGGTGGGGATAGGTTGTGTAAGGCTTTGAATGTCATGATGAGTGTTTTAAAGTGAGCTCTCTGTGGGGCGGGGACCCAGTGAAGGGCTTGGCAGTGGGTGTAGACAGGTGAGTAGCGTGAGGACAGATGGATTAGTCGGGCAGCAGAGTTTAGTATACATTGGAGAGGTGCAAGAGAGTTGGCAGGGAGGCCTGTGCGAAGGAGGTTCCAGTAGTCAAGGCGTGAGATGATGAGGGCATTAATGAGTGTTTTAGCTGTGTCAGGGTTGAGTAACGAGCAAATTCTTGAAATATTTTTGAGTTGGAGTGACAGGGACTTGGTTAGGAACTAGAGGTGGGGCTTGAAGGAGAGGGATGAGTCAAGGATTACCCCGAGACATTTGGCGTGGAGGACAGGGGAGAGAGAGCATCATTAGCAAGTACTTTACGGACCGCATGGAGCATGAAGTCACCTTGGTTACTAAGTGTAAAATCATGACTCCACAGACAAATGTTGCTGACAAATAAACAGTGCCTGTGTTTGGGGGGTTACTTAATGCCTCGCTATGGCAACAAGACTAGGAACACACATGTGAGAGGCTGGGACATCTACCTGCTACACATCGCGTCTACGCGTTTTCTACAGAGCGTACAGTGGGACCTTTCTCCAGGCTCCAGCAGGATGATAGTCCAAGCAATGCCCACGATGCAAGCATAGGCTTGTTGCCTAAAAAAATTAGCTGAAGGGGCTTCATATACATTTTTTTCAGAAAGCAGGGTGCTTGGCCCATACAATAGAATTGCTTGTACTAGGAGCATAGTACATGCAATGCCCACGATGGAGGCATAGGCTTGGTGCCTGGAAAAATTAGCCCAAGGGGCTGTTTTGCATTTTGGGTATAAATGCAGGCCTAATGGCCATGTTCAGCTTGTTAGGCTGGGTGTTTCCAAAAATTAGCCCAAGGGGCTGTTTGGCATTTTTAGTGTAAATGCAGGCCTAAGGGCCATGATAAGCCTCTTAGGCTGGGTGTTTCCAAAACTTAGCCCAAGGGGCTGTTTTGCATTTTGGGTATAAATGCAGGCCTAATGGCCATGTTCAGCTTGTTAGGCTGGGTGTTTCCAAAAATTAGCCCAAGGGGCTGTTTTGCATTTTAAGTGTAAATGCAGGCCTAAGGGCCATGATAAGCCTCTTAGGCTGGGTGTTTCCAAAAATTAGCCCAAGGGGCTGTTTTGCATTTTGGGTATAAATGCAGGCCTAATGGCCATGTTCAGCTTGTTAGGCTGGGTGTTTCCAAAAATTAGCCCAAGGGGCTGTTTTGCATTTTGGGTATAAATGCAGGCCTAATGGCCATGTTCAGCTTGTTAGGCTGGGTGTTTCAAAAAATTAGCCCAAGGGGCTGTTTTGCTTTTTGGGTATAAATGCAGGCCTAAGGGCCATGATCAGCTTGTTAAGCTGGGTGTTTCCAAAAATTAGCCCAAGGGGCTGTTTGGCATTTTTAGTGTAAATGCAGGCCTAAGGGCCATGATAAGCCTCTTAGGCTGGGTGTTTCCAAAAATTAGCCCAAGGGGCTGTTTTGCATTTTGGGTATAAATGCAGGCCTAATGGCCATGTTCAGCTTGTTAGGCTGGGTGTTTCCAAAAATTAGCCCAAGGGGCTGTTTGGCATTTTAAGTGTAAATGCAGGCCTAAGGGCCATGATAAGCCTCTTAGGCTGGGTGTTTCCAAAAATTAGCCCAAGGGGCTGTTTTGCATTTTGGGTATAAATGCAGGCCTAATGGCCATGTTCAGCTTGTTAGGCTGGGTGTTTCCAAAAATTAGCCCAAGGGGCTGTTTTGCATTTTGGGTATAAATGCAGGCCTAATGGCCATGTTCAGCTTGTTAGGCTGGGTGTTTCAAAAAATTAGCCCAAGGGGCTGTTTTGCTTTTTGGGTATAAATGCAGGCCTAAGGGCCATGATCAGCTTGTTAAGCTGGGTGTTTCCAAAAATTAGCCCAAGGGGCTGTTTTGCATTTTTAGTGTAAATGCAGGCCTAAGGGCCATGATCAGCTTGTTAGGCTGGGTGTTTCCAAAAATTAGCCCAAGGGGCTGTTAAATGTTTGCTAACAGAAAATAAAGGTTGATTCCTTGTGAAAAGGTGTTGTGATGGTTAATGAAACCGAAGTTAAGGTGTAGTGTTGGTTTAAGATGAAGCAGCCTCATTACCAGGTTGCAGGAACATGGTTACGCAAATCGTTACTGGTCTTGGACATACTGCTTGTACCAAAAAGACACAATATAATACAATGATTAATTATATCATATTGATGATGAACGTGGCACTTCAGCTCTGAGTACTGTCGTCTTCAGGGCTCAAGAAGTCTTGTGAAATCCAGTTCCTATTAAACTTAATTAGAGTAAGCCTGTCTGCATTCTCTGGAGTAAGACGTGTCCTGGTATCAGTTATGATACCCCCAGCGGCACTGAAAACCCGCTCTGATGTCACACTAGCTGCAGGGCATGCCAGCACCTCCAAGGCATACAACGAGAGCTCGGTCCAAGTGTGGAGCTTGGAGACCCAGTAATTAAACGGGACTGCGGCATCAGTCAGGAAGCAGGTACTGTCACTTAAGTATTCTTGTACCATGTTGGTAAGTTTCTGTCTCCGAGAGATGGTTACTGGAGCAACATGGCGCTGCAGGTTCGATGGCTTATTGAACATAGCCCACTTTGCGGACATCTTTCCAGCATCTCTTCTGGACAGCGTGGATGATTGTGCCCCGACCAAAGGCTGCTGTTGCACAGAGTTGCTAACTATGGGCAGAGTGTTGTCTGACGGTGATATTCGAAGCATATTTTCCACAAGAACACTCTTGAAATAGTCAATTGTCAAGCCACGTGGTGACTGAAACAGCAGTGAGGTGAATTTATCTTTATAACGTGGGTCCAGAAAGGTGGCCAACCAGTAGAGGTCGTTGTGCAATATGTTAATCACTCGTGGGTCTTCTAGCAGACAAGTCAACATGAAGTCAGCCATGTGTCCTAAGCTGCATAGAGTCATGTCTTCAGTGTCCTCAGAACGATGTTCAATACCCATTGTATCCGCAAAGTCTGTCTCCGCCTCCTCCTCTCCAGGCCACCCATGGTGGACAGACACAAAGCTGGGGTTCTGAGTACCATCTGGGTTGACATCGGCACCAACAAAAAATGAATCCTCTTCATCGTCTTGCTCCTGTTCCTCCTCAGGAGCCATTGTTGCCTGGTCATACTGGCTTTGCTGGCTAGGTACTGCGCTGTTTAAATCTGGCTCCATAGCCATCTGCTGGGCTCTCAATGCTTCATTTTTCTGATTAATGAGGGACTCTTTCAGCAGACACAGCATGGGTATAGTGACACTGATGATGGACTGATCACCGCTCACCAGTTTTGTGCAGTAGTCAAAATTATCAAGAACCTCAGATGTGTCAGCGATCCACACCCACTCCATTGTACTAATATGTCGTGGCTGACTGCCGGTCTGACGGGCATGTTGCAACTGATACTCGGATATTGCCCTCTGCTGCTCATTGATCCTCGATAACATATGGAATGTAGAGTTCCATCGTGTCGGCATGTCACAAATGAGTCTGTGGTTGGGCAAATTCAATTGCTTTTGAAGCAATGAAAGTTTTCCAACCGCTGTTGACGAATGACGAAAATGTGCACAAACTCGACGCACCTTCTCCAGTAGGTCACATAGCTCTGGGTATGTACGCAGGAATTTCTGCACTACCAGATTCAGCACGTGAGCCATGCAAGGGACGTGCACAAGGTTTCCGAGCTTAAGTGCAGCCACTAGGTTACGACCATTGTCGCTCACCACGAGACCGGTCTGGAGTTGGAGTGGGGATAGCCACTCATCTGTCTGTTCCTTCAGACCTTTCAACAGCTCTACTGCAGTGTGCGGTGTGTGACCTAAACAGATCAGCTTCAGCAGAGCCTGTTGGCGTCTTGCTGAAGCACTGCAGCAAACCTCCCAACTTGGCCGTGATGTTGAGGGCAATTGAGGATTGGTCGAGGAAGCGGAAGATGGGGTAGTGGACATATAGGATGATGCAGAGACCCTGAATGAGGTTGTGCCAGCTATCCGTGGCGTGGGTAGGATGTTTGATGTAACACTAACATCGTTTGGCACACTCTCCACAACGTTGATCCAATGCGCGGTGAGCGAGATGTACCGGCCCTGTCCTGAACTGCTTGTCCACGTGTCCGTAGTAAGGTGTACTTTCCCGGTTACAGCGTTGGTGAGGGCACGCTTGAGGTTGTTAATGACATGCTCATGTAACGCGGGGACGGCACAACGTGAAAAGTAGTGGCGGCTTGGAACCGAGTAGCGTGGTACTGCCACAGCCAAAAGCTCACGGAAAGAGTCTGTACCCACAAGCCTAAACGGCAACATCTCGACTGCTAACAACTTAGCTATCTGGGCATTTATTTTTTTGGCTAATGGGTGGGAAGAGTGGTATTTCTGCTTCCTTTCGTACAGCTGTGTCACTGATAACTGTAACGATGTTGCTGACCGACAACTGTCTGCACTCGGGTTCAGTCTCTCTGCAACCGCTGCTTGTGATGAGTACATATGAGCTGGACCAGCTTCAGCAACACTTGATTGTGACGGACGTATCTGAGTTACCGTCGCAGTCTTTGGGTCAGATGACACTGTTGTGGAAGGCTGCACTTTTGACCACTGAATAGGGTGCTGACCAGCCATGTGCTTCCGCATACTGCTGGTGCTCTGGTTTCCTTTCCCGTGGCCTCTGCTGAGCCTTGCATGGCAGATGGTACAGATGACCACATTTTCTTGAGAAGGCCCATCTTTAAAAAATTTCCACACAGTGGCTGACCGACCTCTAGGCTTGACTGTACTCCCTGAGGGATTACTGAGGCCCACATTTGAGACATTTTGTCCACCAGTTGACAAATTTTGAGCCACAGTGGACACATTTTGGGCAACAGTGGTGACTCTTTGAGTTCTGGTGGGAGGAGTCGGCCTTGCTGCCTTTGTTGGTGGGACATACACACTTTCTTCCTCCGTGCTGCTCTGCTGGCTCTGCATCGCAACATTCCACGTGGGATCAGTTGTCTCATCATCAACCCCTTCCTCTTCTAAATCTTCCCGATAACAAGATAGATTTTGCTCCCCAGATGACAAGTGTGTCACTGTCTCATCATCATCCTCCAACTCCTGAGACGGTCTAAGACTTTGCTGAAAGACACGTTCATGTGGCCGGGGTGTCTCTAAAACTTGTCCATGAATGGACAATTCTTCATCAAGTATGTCATCTACTACGGAGTCTGGCAAACCGGATTCATGTAAAGGATTATATGTACCAAATAAGTCATCTGAGTGACCCATGTCTGTGTCAACATTTTCATGGGGCTGCTGTTGGTCTGAGGAACTGTGAAGAGGTTGTGGATTAGATGACCCAGCATGGTATGTACCAACAGTAGATACAGTGCTCAAGGAACCTTGAGTGCTGCAAGAACCTGTTGTTGAGGTCTTGTCTGCCAGCCAAGACGTTAGATGCTGTTCGTCTTCCGGCCTCAATACTCGTTTACTTTCCTGACGGGGAAAGTTAGACAGGAGGAACGATCGATCAATCCTCGTCTGTCTGCCCGAACTGGTGGATAGTTGGCCACGACTACCAATGCCTGTACCTCGTCCCTGTCCCTTAGCAAGACTTTTTTTGGGATTTGGTTTTTTGTGTGACATTTTGTAATTTCTGGTGGCTTTCTGGGGGCTTGTAAAACAAGTAGCAGGTACTATTTCGTGAAAGGTACACACTAGAGGCTAAGATATTTTTAGAGAGATGGAAGGTACCGTGCGAGCTGCAGGCAGGACACCGTACAGCTACGCACTGGCACAGGAAAAAATTGTTTAGTACGCACAACCAGGCACACTTAGGCTGCGGTGCTGGCTGCGTGCAAGTTTACAAGTACCGTGCGAGCTGCAGGCAGGACACCGTACAGCTACGCACTGGCACAGGAAAAAATTGTTTAGTACGCACAACCAGGCACACTTAGGCTGCGGTGCTGGCTGCGTGCAAGTTTACAAGTACCGTGCGAGCTGCAGGCAGGACACCGTACAGCTACGCACTGGCACAGGAAAAAATTGTTTAGTACGCACAACCAGGCACACTTAGGCTGCGGTGCTGGCTGCGTGCAAGTTTACAAGTACCGTGCGAGCTGCAGGCAGGACACCGTACAGCTACGCACTGGCACAGGAAAAAATTGTTTAGTACGCACAACCAGGCACACTTAGGCTGCGGTGCTGGCTGCGTGCAAGTTTACAAGTACCGTGCGAGCTGCAGGCAGGACACCGTACAGCTACGCACTGGCACAGGAAAAAATTGTTTAGTACGCAGAACCAGGCACACTTAGGCTGCGGTGCTGGCTGCGTGCAAGTTTACAAGTACCGTGCGAGCTGCAGGCAGGACACCGTACAGCTACGCACTGGCACAGGAAAAAATTGTTTAGTACGCAGAACCAGGCACACTTAGGCTGCGGTGCTGGCTGCGTGCAAGTTTACAAGTACCGTGCGAGCTGCAGGCAGGACACCGTACAGCTACGCACTGGCACAGGAAAAAATTGTTTAGTACGCAGAACCAGGCACACTTAGGCTGCGGTGCTGGCTGCGTGCAAGTTTACAAGTACCGTGCGAGCTGCAGGCAGGACACCGTACAGCTACGCACTGGCACAGGAAAAAATTGTTTAGTACGCACAACCAGGCACACTTAGGCTGCGGTGCTGGCTGCGTGCAAGTTTACAAGTACCGTGCGAGCTGCAGGCAGGACACCGTACAGCTACGCACTGGCACAGGAAAAAATTGTTTAGTACGCACAACCAGGCACACTTAGGCTGCGGTGCTGGCTGCGTGCAAGTTTACAAGTACCGTGCGAGCTGCAGGCAGGACACCGTACAGCTACGCACTGGCACAGGAAAAAATTGTTTAGTACGCAGAACCAGGCACACTTAGGCTGCGGTGCTGGCTGCGTGCAAGTTTACAAGTACCGTGCGAGCTGCAGGCAGGACACCGTACAGCTACGCACTGGCACAGGAAAAAATTGTTTAGTACGCAGAACCAGGCACACTTAGGCTGCGGTGCTGGCTGCGTGCAAGTTTACAAGTACCGTGCGAGCTGCAGGCAGGACACCGTACAGCTACGCACTGGCACAGGAAAAAATTGTTTAGTACGCAGAACCAGGCACACTTAGGCTGCGGTGCTGGCTGCGTGCAAGTTTACAAGTACCGTGCGAGCTGCAGGCAGGACACCGTACAGCTACGCACTGGCACAGGAAAAAATTGTTTAGTACGCAGAACCAGGCACACTTAGGCTGCGGTGCTGGCTGCGTGCAAGTTTACAAGTACCGTGCGAGCTGCAGGCAGGACACCGTACAGCTACGCACTGGCACAGGAAAAAATTGTTTAGTACGCACAACCAGGCACACTTAGGCTGCGGTGCTGGCTGCGTGCAAGTTTACAAGTACCGTGCGAGCTGCAGGCAGGACACCGTACAGCTACGCACTGGCACAGGAAAAAATTGTTTAGTACGCAGAACCAGGCACACTTAGGCTGCGGTGCTGGCTGCGTGCAAGTTTACAAGTACCGTGCGAGCTGCAGGCAGGACACCGTACAGCTACGCACTGGCACAGGAAAAAATTGTTTAGTACGCAGAACCAGGCACACTTAGGCTGCGGTGCTGGCTGCGTGCAAGTTTACAAGTACCGTGCGAGCTGCAGGCAGGACACCGTACAGCTACGCACTGGCACAGGAAAAAATTGTTTAGTACGCAGAACCAGGCACACTTAGGCTGCGGTGCTGGCTGCGTGCAAGTTTACAAGTACCGTGCGAGCTGCAGGCAGGACACCGTACAGCTACGCACTGGCACAGGAAAAAATTGTTTAGTACGCAGAACCAGGCACACTTAGGCTGCGGTGCTGGCTGCGTGCAAGTTTACAAGTACCGTGCGAGCTGCAGGCAGGACACCGTACAGCTACGCACTGGCACAGGAAAAAATTGTTTAGTACGCAGAACCAGGCACACTTAGGCTGCGGTGCTGGCTGCGTGCAAGTTTACAAGTACCGTGCGAGCTGCAGGCAGGACACCGTACAGCTACGCACTGGCACAGGAAAAAATTGTTTAGTACGCAGAACCAGGCACACTTAGGCTGCGGTGCTGGCTGCGTGCAAGTTTACAAGTACCGTGCGAGCTGCAGGCAGGACACCGTACAGCTACGCACTGGCACAGGAAAAAATTGTTTAGTACGCAGAACCAGGCACACTTAGGCTGCGGTGCTGGCTGCGTGCAAGTTTACAAGTACCGTGCGAGCTGCAGGCAGGACACCGTACAGCTACGCACTGGCACAGGAAAAAATTGTTTAGTACGCAGAACCAGGCACACTTAGGCTGCGGTGCTGGCTGCGTGCAAGTTTACAAGTACCGTGCGAGCTGCAGGCAGGACACCGTACAGCAACGCACTGGCACAGGAAATTTTTTGTGGAAAAATGGCACCAAAATTATTTGGTAGACTAGTGCCAAAAATAAGAAAAAGCTTAGGATTACAGCTCTGCGGAAAGCTGGGTGAACTAAGCTCTGAGGATGGTGCTGGATTCACTGTAAGGCTGCTCCTATCTCCCCTTCCTTACAGTCCTGTACAGCAATCCTCCGTCCTGGTAGTTCTGAAAAGAACTTTTGGGTTATGTGTGAGGAATCTTGACTCCTACACTGCGTCCTGTTAGTTCTGAAAAGAACTTTTGGGTTATATGTGACTCCTACACTGCCTAACTGTCCCTAGATCTGCTCCAAGTCTCCCTGCACTAGGTCAGCTCTTCTCAGCAATGTGCCCAAAATGGCGGGGGCAAGCCTTATATACTGCCTTGCCTTGTCATAGATGACATAGGCATCACGATGGACAGCAGCCAATCATAGTCCTGACACAACCAAAGCTGCTATGCCATTACTGACTATGATTGGCTATCTTCACAAGTTTTCTGACCTAACACGCAATGCTGACTAGTAACATAAAAGATTCTGGATTCGCGAGTCCCGAATAGAGAATACAGGACTCGGAATCGCAGACTCGCTAGGATTCGGACTCGTAGACTCGCTCAGACTCGCTGCTGTTTGGGAGATTCAAGCTATATAGCGATGTGATAGAGCGAGTCTAGCGAGTCTAGCGAGTGAGAGAAAGTAAACTATGACAAAACTAAGATTGCCATTCACTTGCATTGGACTCGTTACTGAGCGAGTATTCGCTAAAAGACTCGCCGATTCCCGAGTCCAGCGAGTCCCTTAAGAATCGCCGAGTAACGAGTCCTAGCGAGTAGACTCGCTCATCCCTATTTGCAAACAATTATTTTAACCGTTTACTTTGAGCTCATTTGTCTAACTCACATGTCTTATATATAAATAAATACATTGAATCTGATTCCTCTGAAAAACTGGTTTGTCCAGTCTGAAAAGAAGCACAAAGAAAAAGTTAAAATACAAGTCAAATACTGCACTTTGTCCTTCTCCTATCTGTTATCCATATGCTAATACATTATTCACGTATAGGCAGGCAAAAACAACAGGAGGGAAAAAAACAACCTCACTGGACACATTGTATTGTTTTAATACATAACACAGGAATAATGACTGGTGACCAATGTAAAATCATCCAGCCCCATAGACAGAACACAGGAATGTTAGCACAGACTTTTTGGGGTCTACAATATGACACATTCTGCTCTTTCTCAGTCTCACCTTTATCCACATTTGGGATCTGCATTGCTTGCGACTTTTGTGCAGTTGTAGCACAGTCGGCTTTTTTACCTGTCTCTGTAAATTCAGTATTGTTAATGGCAAGTTCTTCCTCATTCTCAATACTATCAATATTCTGGTGCAATGAATGGTTCTCTAGTTCGATATTACAATAACGTTTAATGTGGCCCATCTCCCCACATTTAAAGCAATACCTAGACGTGTAAACAGCAGATACATTCTCTGATACTTCATCTTGCTCTTTTGACTCATGACACCAGTCACTTAATAGTTCTACAAATCTTTCATATGAACTGGTATTTCTTAGAGACACTCTTGTGGCATAATCCACATTACAATGATTTGCCATTGAAAATAGAAAACAACCATCATCCTGAGACATATCTGGATGATTGTAAACATTTCTATACAATGCCAGATAATCATTACAGAACAACATGGGATCATCAGATCGCCTGAATCTGGACATTACCAGGGCCTTGTCACCCCTAGTATTTCTCCTACTTAAGGTATGTTACAACTCAAATCTATTAAGGTACCTTTACACGCGGCAACTTTTCTAGGAATTTAATTGGCAACTGACTGGTTGCAGTGAAATCATGGACACATTGTTCCATTTGTACCCGGCAACAAGACAGAACAATGGTTCCATGATTTCACTGCAGCCAGTAAGTTGCCAGTGAAATTCCTAGAAAAGTTGCCAAGTGTAAATGTACCTTTAAGACACACTGCAACCTTCTACCTCATTCTGAATTTGGTTTCCTGTAGCTGTCTCCTCAACCTGGGTCTGGCAAATACGATGAGCTTTTAATGGGTTAAGAAGAGGATCCATCTCCGTTTCCACATTAAAATGATCATCCCTCTGTTCTGGGTTGGGGACAGTTTAGGAGTCAGTTGACTCCAGTGCATCACCATCCCACTGATCTGGGTTCCTCTCCATCTCTGCTTTGGCTATGGTCAAAGCATTCTTCTTGTTCACTTTCCCCTCTTCTTTCTGCACTTAGGCCACGTGCACACACTGAGTATTTGATGAGTTTTTTACCTCAGGATTTGTAGACAAAATCAGGAGAGGAGCAATCAGAGGAAAAGTCTAATAGAAACACCTGCACCACTTCTGTATGTAATCATCCAGTCAGTCCTGGTTTTGGCTACAAATCCTGAGCTAAAAAACTCATCAAATACTGAACGTGTACACGCACCCTTATACTGTTTACACATACAGCAGCCTGTTCTTCATCATGCTGAGTTCCAACACATTTGTCCATTACTAACTTATTCTGACCCTGTGCTATAACAAATGCATTCTGAGCCTCACATAGCTGTATTTCCAATTCCTGCACTTTAGTTAACATTCTTTGCTTTTCCTCATGCTGTTTTCTATATGCAGATAGCAGGATCCAGCCACTCCTACCAACAGCACATAATTCTTTCCCTTTTTCTACTTTTACTTTCTGCAAGCATTCTGCCAGTATCCTGCAAACATTTGTCCCAATGTTCACTTGAACCAACACCGTGCGACGACTTAGTCACCAAAATATGATATGGAGTTTCCTCCCACCCTGGAGTCTCAATAGACTCACTTACAACCACTTTTTGTTCCATTTCTGACAACTTTCTTTGTATATGGATATTTTGCTCATGTATATCTCGGTATGCACTGAGTAAAATCCACATATGCCGTCCTAAAGACACTACATCACTCTCTTTTGTGGGGACACCCATGAGTACATCAACAACATCAGTGGGTGCTGACCCTTTGAGCTTATTCTTCCAGGGTTCTGCCAATCCACAGCAACGCATTTCCTGTGCTATAATATTATATGGAGCCCTGGTCCAGCCAGGGATCTCCACACAATCATCCTCTTTCTTTTTCCCTTTCTTAAACATTTTGTTTGTCTGACTTTGTGCCAAAAAGCCGAACATTTTGGCCTAGTGCCAACAAATTATTCTCTTACTCAAAAATAATTTAGGATGTGAGGATTATTTCTTATAAACAATTTTCTTAAACACTTTTATACCTTTGGAATTATGAAGATCTGGATTGGTGCCCAACAAGAAAAAAGAAGGGAAAGAATAAAAAAACAAAACTACATAACGTTCACCTTCGTCCAGCATACCCCTCAAATTCACCCTTCCAGATATTCATAATCCTGCCGACTATGCCAATTTATGTTTTACCACGTGCCTATGGGTGCGTAATGGTAAATACGGCCCTGCAGTGAGATACTCTAAGTCAGGGGTCTCAAACTCGCGGCCCAGGGGCCGCATGCGGCCCCTGGGGCATCACTATGCGGCCCGCGGCACCTTGGACAACTTAATGATGCATCACCCCAGTGCAGGAGACCGCAGCAGTCCCCGCTGTGTGATGACTTCTGTCCGCAGCACTAACAAGCTCTGCCACTCAGCAAGATCAATGTCACCTGCAACAGAGCTTGTCTGCGCAGCAGCTGGAGGAAGTCATAGCACAGTGGAGGCCGGAAGCCAGCACAGCGGGGACCGCGGCGGCCCCCTGCACTGGAGCGATGCATCATTAAAGTGAGAAAAGTGTGAGTGTGTGTGAGAGGGTGAGTGCGTGAGGGTGAGTGAGGAAATGTGTATAAGTGTGTGCGAGTTTCAGTGTGTGTATGAGTGAGTGTAAGAGTGTGTATGAGGATGTGTGAAAGTGTGTGTGAGAGTATGTGTGTGAGTGTGATAGAGTGTGTATTTGAGTGTGCAAAAAGAAGGTAAAACAGGATGGGGGAATCACTATAAAAGGGGATCGGGATGGGGACATCATCACTAAAGGGGATCAAGATGGGGACAACACTACTAAAGGGGAATGACATTGGGGACATCACTAGAAAAGGAGATCAGGAAGGGGGACATCACTAGAAAAGGGGATCAGGATGGGGGACATCACTACAAAAGGGGATCATGATCGATGGGGGACATCACTAGAAAAAGGGATCAGGATAGTGGACATCACTATAAAAAGGAATCAGGATAGGGATCATCACTAGAAAAAGGGATCAGGATGGGGGACATCACTAGAAAAGGGGATCAGTATGGGGGAAATCAGTAGAAAAGGACATTACTACAGGATGGGGACATTACTACAAGAAAGGGATCAGGATTTGTACTTTACTACATTGAGCAAAAAATTCTGGTATTACTAAAAATATCACTTAGTCCTACAAGGGATGCGGCCCCCCGCTATAAATGTTTCTCTATGTGCGGCCCACCAACCCAGCCGAGTTGGGACCCCTGCTCTAAGTGTTCTGCCTTCTTACACTTTGGCACAGTGTGAAATCTGGCATACAGCATAAACCTTCTCTGTCGTCTAAATAAGCAGGCTATTTCCTTTAGTCTAACTTGTTTATTGGTCAACAGGTAATTTAAGTGGTCAAACTAGAATAATACAAATGGCACAAAAGAGTATTGTGTATCACATAAAACAAATATGACAATATACAGTACATAAAAACTTTACAGCAAGGCAGAGACTTACAGTTTTGGACACATGAGTTCATAACAGACATGAATTCTTTGTAGAATGATTGCTATGTAACCTAACAACAATCCTGGACGTTAAGATATTCACAAACAGAAGCAGTTTTCTAAGCAGCTATACTTTGACACAGGTAATGGAGGTTTTGAGAGCAATGCAGGAGGACAAGAAAAACATATGTCCCCCAAATTAAGCTGTTCACAAAATGGTTGCTACTACCCAAAATTCTAAGGGCTCGCTCACAATACACTAGCATCTTAAAGGAGAAAACAATAAGTAATGCAGGTAATGTTGCCAGATAATGCTAACCACATTAAACATCAAAAGAAAGAATATTTGTTACATTTCAAAGCATTGCTTTCTCCTACTGAATCTAAATGGACAGAACACTCCCTGCTTGGCATCTAATACCACTGTTACCACTAATTTGCTCTCTTGGCAAAAACAAAGCAGGTTCCACTGCTGGCATGAGAGATCGTTTACTCTCACCAAGGTAACACTCTTTGCATTTGACTGTGTGTACATTCCCATCCTTTCTTGGGAAGGTTTTGGTGACTAGTCCAAGTGGCCCTTCATTTTGGGTTGACTTGCTGTCTTTCATGAGTATGAAATCCCCAGATTTGATGTTTGGCTGGACTTTCTGCCACTTCACCCTGGTTTCTAAGGTAGAGATGTACTGCTTTTACCTTCTGTCCCATAAAACATTGGAGATGTATGGTGCTTGCCTCCATTGCCATCTGTAGAAATCTTTGTCACTGAATTCTGTTGATGACATGAAAGGATATGGTTGTTTCACATGAAGGCTAGTTAAGGCTTTGAGAGATCTTTCCAATCTGCCCACAGGTCTATTTTCTCTACCGGAATTGGATCATCCAAATCGAACATCTCTTGGGTGAACTCTCTACATCATTTCACCTTGGATGGTTACAGGAGCTATGAATCTGTTTGTGACAGACTGGATTCCTGTATGCGTGAATGGTTTTCTTATCTGGACGGTAAAGGCATCCGCCTTTAAAGGGAACCTGTCCCCAGGTTTTTGCCATCCCATCTGAGAGCAGCATAATAGAAATAGAGACCCAATGATGTGTCATTTACTGAGCTGTTTGCTGTCATTTTGATAAAATTACTGTTTTCAGATTTAGCAGTCTGTGAATATGCCAGACTACCTGGCAGCAGGCCAAGTAGGCTGCTAATAATAA
Source organism: Allobates femoralis (assembly GCA_033576535.1). Classification (NCBI taxonomy): domain Eukaryota; kingdom Metazoa; phylum Chordata; class Amphibia; order Anura; family Aromobatidae; genus Allobates; species Allobates femoralis. Next base: position 543,772,042 of record JARQOC010000003.1, read on the forward strand.
TGTCCAACTGATTAAACAGTGATTTTATCAAAACTACACGGAGCAGCCCAGTAAGTGACATATCACTGTAATCAGTATCTTGCGTCCTATATTATGCTTTTCTCAGATTAGGTTGCAAAAATGATACATATAAAGAGTAACTTAAAAGGGTGGCCAGAAGGCAAAGTAATTTTCATTCTCACATCCCTAATATTTAGAGCCAAAATCTAAGCTATTTTCTAATATACTTGCATTAATAATAGAGATGAGCGAACCTTTTTAAGTTCAGATTCGGTTCGGTTCACCGAATGTGCATATGTTCTCCGACTTGTTCTTCGAACGTCCGAACCCCTTTGAAATAAATGGGAGGCAAAATCAAGGGCATAGAAAGTACTTTCAAGGGTCCCAAAAGCTGCCAAAACAGCTCAATTTAGGACAGAAACCAGGAAAAGTGTCATCTCTTCCCCAGAGTTAACATTTTTAGGCTACGTTCACACATTTGCGTATTTTGTTGCGCTTTATTGCCGCGCTTTTTGCTGCGTTTCTCGGCCGCACAAAAAAGCGCAACAAAATACGCAGGGGCTTTCAAACACTGTGCTTTCTTTACCCCAGAAAGCGCAGGTGATGTGTGTCCTGCAAGAGCGTGCCGTGATATCAGAGGGGCGTTCCCAGCGCTGATTGGCCGCTCGCGGTCATGTGATATGTATCACATGACCGCGAGTGGCCAATCAGCACCGGAAACGCCCCTCTGACATCTCGGCAGGTCCTGTCAGAACACACATCGCCTGGCCTCACCACCGGACACCGGGACAGGTAAGTATTTCATTCTTTTTTATTTTTCATACATTTGGCTTTGTTTAATTTAGATTTCACAGTGTATATTAATACACTGCGAAATCTAATGGGCGGTCACAGCTGTCACAGAGGGGAGGAGGAAGCAGGTTTCCTCCTCCCCTCTGTGACATCAGAGGGAGAAACCGCAGGAGAAGCTGCGTAAAGAATTGACATCTCAATTCTTTACGCAACTGAGTTTTCTCCCAGAAAAAGCACTGCGTGTTTTTATGCAGTGTCTGCACAGCAAAGTGAATTTCCTTTTCACTTTGCTGGCAGACACAAAACACATTGCATATTTTTGAAAAGCGCTTGTAAAAAAGCGCGGCAAAATATGCAATGTGTGAACATAGCCTTATTGTGTATTTTGGATGCATGGGAGATGGCCTGGCACAGAATTTCAAGCTTCAGATGTAAGTGTGGTGGCCCTGCATCTTTGTCACCACAGTGGTACTGCACCTTGTTGCCACAGTGGTACTGCACCTACTCCACAGGTGTGGTGCCATTGCTCTTGGGTAAGCCGGGGACACAAACCTGAGACACAAACACCCTACATCCAACACCATTCCCAACTCCAGGCCAGGAGGTGCAGGGCAGGAGACACCCCTCTAGAGGGCAGTCCCCATATGCTGGCTGGAGGAAGGAGTAGTTTAGGAGGGGGGAGGAGTCAGTGAAAGAGGATTCTACATGAGACAGAGGAAGAGAGAGGAACAATATGAGAACAAAATGAAGTTCTAGGGGGTGCTAGAGCTGGTGCCTAATGGGACCAGTGAGAAGGTTGACTGAGATAACCCTAGCTAGAAGTACCCTGAATCCACAACCGCTCTGCAGGTCATTGTTGGAGTAACTGGCTGCATGAGGGGACCGGCCCCCAATCTGGTGTACACTTCTGGGTACAGTGACTACAGGGGGCCAAGAGGACTTGCTAGCCGTCACTCAGCAGGGTCCGCAGTCTCCTGCCTTGAATTAGTAGCACGAAGGTGCAGGACAGGTGAAGGAGGAAGATCAGCGCAGAAAAGGACAGCAAAGAAAGGCTTACAAAAGGGTGTCTCAACATAGTGTTCCTGAACTACCTGAGGGCCGGCCACGCTGCAAGCTGGAAGAGTATAGTACCAGGCTTGGCCTGCACTGAACGAAGAACAAGTAAAGAACTTGGTAAAAACTGCATCCCTTGTATCTGTCCACTTCTTCTGTGGCTTCCTGCATCACTACTACCACCATCATCCACATAGATGCCCATACCAATTCCCAGGGGCCCGCTCCACCTGTGGGGAGTGTTTCTATCCAAGCTGCCTTAACATCTATCCCCTGGGAACCTACACAAGCAGCCCTGGTCGTCCCTGAACAGATTCCACAGGTGGCGTCACGATCATCTACTATTCCCCTGTAATTATTTCCCTTAATTTGCTTGCTCAGGGCTAAGGAGCTGGGCAACCACCACCGTGACTCCCCAAAAGACAGCCGGCCCAACTACCAAGTACCCCGGCACTAGCGACTGTTGCATAAGCATGGTGCTCAGAGAGTCCTGCTGCATTCACAAAACAAACAATAAAAGACATCTCAAGAAGAGTCTCCACATTTAAAAAAAATAAACCAGATACAACCAAAGTGGCATGAATTAACCCAGACCAAAAATTGTTGAATGGCACAGCCTGCATGCATGGCACAGGATCTGGAACAGTGCCTGACATAGCATTATAAGGTTAAACATTGATCAGGATCAGAAAAAGGGGGATGAGTTATAGGTGTAGGACTATAGGATAGGGTGCACTCAAACCTTATGCAAAACCTCTAATAAATGTTCTGCTCCACCACTTAGGTGGCACAAATATCAGCTTCCTGCTTACTGGAAGAAGGATTCAGGTGGGTCAGTGACATGCATCTGCTCAAGCCAGTTTTATGTTTCGCCACAGTTAGGTGGCACAACTATAGGTTTCATGGATTATTACTGAATTATTTAGCTGAGTCAAAGTCCTGTATAACTAGAGTGGCCTGGGGTCCCTCAAACCTATGCAACTGCTCCATTCAATTTTATGCTCTGCCACAGTCAGATGACGCAACTATACGTTCATGGAATATTACAGAAACAATTATTCTGCCGGGTCAGTGACCTGTACAGGTCCAATGGGCACGGGGCCCTAAAACCTCATTCAACCACTCCAATCAGTTTATGCTCCGCCACACTCAGGTGTCATAAGTTTTAGCTTCATGGATTACTACAAGTAAAAAGAATCAGGTGGGAAAGTGACTTGTATAGGCTGAGTGGGCCCTTGAACCTCTTGCAACCGCTCCAGTCCATTGTATTCCCTGCCACACTAAGGTGGCACAAGAATCAGCTTCATGGACTACTACAGGAAGAAGGATTCAGGTGGGTCAGTGACCTGCTTAGGTCCAGTGGGCCCGCGAACCCCATGCAACCACTCAAGTCAATTTTATGCTCCACCACAGTCAGGTGGCACAATCTTAAGTTTCTTGGAGTACTACCAAAAAAGTTATTCAGCTGGGTCAGTGACATGTAAAGGCCTAGTGGGCAAGGGGCCCTTAAGTCTCATGCATCCGCTTCAGTCAATTTTATGCTTTGTCAAAGTCAGGTGGCACAACTATAAGTTTCATGGCGTTCTAACAAAACAATTATTCAGCTGGGTCAGGCACATGTATAGGCATAGTGCTCAGAGAGCCTTGATAGATTCATAAAACACACAATAATGGCACTCAAGAGAAGTCTCCACATTTTAAAATTAGGGCCATATACCACCAAAGTGGCACTAATTGACCCTGTATAACAATAGGAGAATGCATACGTGGCACAGGGTCTGGCCTAGCATTTAAAGTTTAAATATTCATTAGTAACAGGGGAATGAGTGACACGTGTAGGCATCATACTCACAGAACCCTGCTAAATTCAGGAAATAGACAAGGAGACCCCAAAAAGAGTCTCCACATTTTAAAAAATTAGGGCCAGATACCACGAAAGTGGTATCAATTTACCTAAAATAGAAATTGGAGAATAGTGCAGCCTACATGCATGGCACAGGGTAGGCATAGCATTTAAACATTAAATATTAATTAGTAACAGGGGAATGAATGAGACGTGTAGGTGTTGCACTCAAAGAGCTCTGCTAAATTCAGAGAACAGACAAGGAGGCCCCAAAAAGAGTCTCCACATTTCAAAAAATTACGGCCACATAATGTGGTATCATTTGACCCAGAATAAAAATTGGAGAATGGCGAGATGAATGCAGCACTCTGGAAAGTACAACATTGCCTACTCTGTCAAGTCTGTCACTGGCATAGAATACTCCTTGGAGATCCATGACTTGTTCATCTTGATGAAAGTTAGATTGTTTACACTTTCAGGAAACAGCTGGATGCTATTATCCTTCAGGACACAACCAGCAGAGCTCAATACACATACACGTTCTGAGAGAATGCTGGCTGACAGGCATGAAAAAACCTCTAAGACGATACTGGCAAGCTCAGGCCACTCCTCCCTGATGGCATGGATATTGAGCTCTAGATATTCCTGCACCATCCTCTCCAGTGGTTCACTATGTGTCAGACTTGTACTCAATTCTGCCAGTGGATGGGCTGGTTTAATAAAAATGTTCAAAGGACTCCCAGAAATTGCTTCTGACGGTTACACTGCTGCTGTTAATGTTTCTACGCTGCCGACTAGATGTCCCTCAGCTTGGAAGTTTAGATCTGTGATGCGTACTTTGTCCCTCATTGATGTGTTGGAGAAAACTAGTCCTAAGATTGTCTACCAGCTTTTTTTGATACTGCAGCATCCGTGTGTCTCTGTCCAGGGAGGGAAGTATCTAGCTAAATTGACTCTTGTACCACGGATCCAACATTATGGTAACTCAGTGGTCATTGCTAATTCAAATGCTAATGATACTGGCATCATGTTACAGATAGTGCAACAAGAAGGCGCTCATGTGTCTGATGCTTCCATGAGGCCCAAGTCCTTGTTGTGTTGGTGACGGTGTAAAAATTGATCTTCCCTCCTCCGCCCTTTCCCATCAACCTCAGACAGCAGAAAGGGCATTTCTTACTCATCTCCTAGCTATTTGGCCTTCTTCATTTGTTCATCGGCTCATGCACCTTCACTACCAGTTTGTCTGGTACCATGAGCTCCTCCCTGTTGCTCTACTCCACCCTGCCATGCCACCCGGCTGTGTGACAAGAGTCCGGACCTTTGAGATATTTATCTCATTTCCGCATCCTTCTCTTCTTCCTCCTCCATTTCCTGTGTTACCACCACCTCATCCCACAGACTTTTTAAAGTTTGCTGAAGCATGTAGGTGACCAGAATAGTAGTGCTGATGACGGCATCATAAGCGCTAACCATCTTAGTAGCCATGTTGAAACTGTGTAGAAGAGTGCAGAGGTCCTAGATCTTTGCCCACCCTTGAAGCATCATTTGCACCATATTCGGCTCACTTTGAATCACTTACACATCATTACATACTGCGCATAAAAAATAATTGGTTAACTGGATGTCTGAAGGAACTCTGTAGCGATATTAGTCGATAATCCATGGGGTGAGAACAGCGAAAGTGATCAAAGGCCGTGCCTTGTGCAGCAGCCTATCCAGGCCGGGAAAATGGCTTCAGAATTGCTGGACAACCAGGTTGAGGATATTAGCCACACAAGGCATATTTGTAAGTTTGCCCTGGCATAGGGCCGCCACCAGGTTCACACAGTTATTGCATATGGCCTTCCCTGACTCTAGATTTAGAGACAGCCATTGATGAAACTCAGCCTACATTGCTATCTACAACTCTTCAGCTTTGTGACTCACATTTCCCAGGAATTTTTATTTAAACACTGCCTGATGACGGCAAGCCCTGGCAGTCCAGTACGGATGTGAGGTGGATTCTGTCTGAACTGTTGCAACATTTAGGGAGTGGTCGAGGGCGCCGCCAGAAGCCCTAGAGGAGGTGTACTAGGCAGAAGCAGTGAATGAAGAGGTAGAGGTAGAAGTTTGTCCCTAAAGTCTTGAGGATTTCAAAACTTGAGGAGTAATCCCTTCCCTGCCTGGCCCCACAGCCATCAGAGTTATTCAGTGGCCAGTGATGGAGCTGTAACTCATCTAGCCATGTTTGTTCATCCAGGTGTCAGTGGTGATGTGCACTATGTCATACACAGAGTTTCTCACGGAACGTGTGATGGTTTCTGCCACATGTGCTGTAGCACAAGCACAGCATTGAGAAGTAATGGTGACTGGGCAACTGATACTTGGGGGTTGCAATGGCCATCAGCATTTGGAAACCGTCTGTATCCACCAGGCAAAAAGATAGCATTTCCATGGCCAATGAATTGGAGATGGTGAAGCTCTTTGCTTTGGGATGTGTAGGAGAAAATAATATTTTCTGTGACCACAACTGCAGGACCAAGGGCTGGCTGCTGTGATGATACAGGGCAGAGTAGGGTGTACCCGACAAGCTGCTGCACTGTGAGGGAGGTGCAGGCAGAGATGTTATGGTGGGTTGACAAATAAGTAGTGTACTCGGTGTCTGAGATTTGTCACAAACAGCAGGCATGTCTACTTCCATAACAACCGATGAGATCTCAGGTAAACAAGTGATTTCTGTGGCCGGAGACCTGTGTGATAACACTTGCCACAGTGACAGAGGAGGAAGAAGCAGCAGATGAGGTTGATGTGGTGGACGGTGTTCAGTAATGCATGCTAGGCACAGTTTTAGTGCATTAACTTTGCCAGAGTAATGCATGGTGCTGGGCCATGTGGCGGTTCATGTAAGTAGTAGTTAAATTGTTGTTTTTTTTGCTTATACTCACGTTTTTTGACAAACTTCTCAAATAATTTGAGTTGGGTCATCCTTTGTGATGTCAAAAAAGGCCCAGACAAGACAACTCTTACCGCCTCTGAAAACTGAAGACCCGCGATTGCTGTTGTTCAAAGTCAGAGTTGTGGCTAACTATGCAGTGCTTGTCGTGCTTGCAGCCCTCAGTCTCTGTGCAGGAATGCACAGCCTAACCTCCTTGTCTTCCTCCTCTTCTGAGTTACTCAGCTGCATGACTCTAAGTTGATTCCAATTAGAATCTCCACCCTCATCATCATCTTCTCTGTTTTTCCACTCCTCACGCTGAGAGTCACATTTCTCTTCATCCTGCCCTGAATGCACAGTACAGTGCGGGTGCTCCGAAGGTACCTGAGTCTCATCAATATCATCATCATCAACTCCACCCATAGCGGTTAACGTTGACAGTGACGAGTGTCTGGAATTCTGCTGGAACCCTACTTTGTCTGTCCCTGGATCCAAGTCTAAAAGATTTTGGGCATTGGTGCAGATACTTTCCTCCTCTGGAATATGTGAATCTTTGGAGCAGATCTCGGATACCCATGGAATTTAATGTGTGAACATCTCTGCAGTATCACACATGGGTATTTGGAGCACCACCTCTGAGGACTGTACTGTGCGTGATGTTGAGGTGGAGGATCAGGAGGACAGGCCACTTGATGCAGTGCTTGGGGTGAACTGCAGTAAAAGCACTTTCCGGGCATGGGTGTACCCAGGATCAAAACTAGGGGGGGGCAAGCCATGGTCGTTCAGGATGCGCCCGCTTCTCATACCATCACTGCGCAGCAGCACACGAACCGCTAAGGGTCCCGTGTGTTTCACTGAGCCTCCTGCTATCCACTGCCGCCCCCTTGCGCTTCCTCTTACCACAACGGTGATGCCATGCGTTGCACAGTAGAACGAATAGAAAGCAGGAAGCACCACCTACTCCTAGTGTGGACTAGGCGTCACTTCCTGCTTTTATGCGTTCCACTGTGTAACGCTCAGCGTCACCGCCTCATCCTGTATCTTCAGTTTTGGGAAGCTGCAGTGGAACCAGGAGAGGTAAGTACAGATTTTTTTTTAAGGAGTACACGCTGGCCAGAGGAGTATGGGGGAAAAAATGGGTTGGCTCACTGTGGCTGCATTATACTGTATGGAGAATTATGAGGCTGTACTGTGCTATATGGAAGGCTGTACTATGCTAAACACAGGACTGTGAGGGTGCATTATACTGTATGGAGGGCTATATGGAGAACTATGGGGGTGCATTATACTATATGGAGGACTATTGATGGTGCATTATACTGTATAGAGGACTATGGATGAATTATACTATATGGAGAATTATGGGGGTGAATTATACTATATGGAGAACTATGGAAGTGCATTATACTGTATGGAGGTGCATTATAATGTATGGAGGCATACGAGGCTACATTATACTATATAGAGGATAGTGGGGTTGCATTATGATAATTGAATGACTATGGGGGTACCTTATGAATGGGGGACTATGGGATACATTATAATACATAGAGGACTATGGGAATACATTGTAATGTATGGAGGAATGTGGGGATGCATTATAATAATTGGAGAACTATGATGCCAGAGGAGGAGGACCATATAAACCATGATGGGGGACATATATACCACGATAAAGGCCATATTCCAGGAGGAGGACCATATACAGCATGATAAGGGACATTAACACATAATGAAGGGGGAGAGGGGTCAATTTGTGAGTATTTATAGGATTTAGAATGTTACACGGAGCCCATACATCTGACCAATGTGCACGCGGAAGGTGGGGGGCCTAAATTGCGCACATGTGCCCATCAGACTTGTTACGCCACTTGGGAGCCCTATGGGGGGCTGTATATGACATGGGAGCCCTATGGGGGCTGTATATGAGATGGAAGTTCCATCTCTCATATACAGCCCCCCCCCAATGTCCCATAGGGCTCCCATCTCATATACAGCCCCCATAGAGCTCCCATATCATATACAGCCCCTTTATAGGGCTCCCATATCATATATAACCCCGCCATAGGGCACCAAAATCATATTCAGCCCCCTCATAGGGCTCCTGTATCTTATACAGCCCCTCCATAGGGCTCCCATCAAGAGAGCCCTATGGGGGGGTTGTATATGATACGGGAGCCCTATGGGGTGGGTTGTATACGATATGGCAGCCTTATGGGGGGGCTGTATATGATATTGGAGTCCCATCTCATATACAGCCTCCCATACCCCATACAGTCCTCATATCATATGCAACAAACAGCCCCCCATAGGGCTCCTATTTCATAGGCTGCATATGATATGGGAGCCCTATGGGGGGCTGTATATGATATGGGAGTCCCATATCATATACAGCCCCCCTAATGCCCTATGGGGCTCCCATATCACATATAGCCCCATAGGGCTCCCATGTCATATACAGCTCCCCCCATAGGGCTCCAATAATGGGAGCCCTTTAGGGGTCATACATATGAATGATATAGGAGCTCTATAGGGATGCTGTATATATGATATGGGAGCCTATGGGGGGCAGGGCTGTATATGAGATGGGAGTACATGTCATCTCATATACAGCACGCAGCCCCCACATAAGGCTCCCATATACAACCCTCTGGGCTCCCATCACCCAAACCCCCAGATCACTTTTTTCACATACATCTATTTTTTAACAGTTTCAGTTGTTGTCCAACTTACTTGTCTTCTTGTGAGGTCTCTGACTTCACTCTTGACTTTTGTAGCTTGCCTCGCCTCGAGCTCCTGGCTCCAGTCTCACTCCTCACCACAGCAGTGTCCCCAGACGGACCCCACTCCAGCTTCCACCGCAGCCGCAGGGCCAGGGACTCAGCCTCAGCACTTCTTAGTGGTCACTTCTAAGTCCCCCTGCAGGCCTGGCAGGCTGCCAGACAGTGCCTGCCGAGCTGATCTGCAGTCGGCAGACACTGTCTGAGGCTGAGCCCCTGCCTGCTGGCTGCTGCAGCTGCCGGCCTGCCGCCCCATGTCACACGCTGTCTGTCATGACAGTGACACTGACTGAGGCTGAGCTGAGCGCTGCCAGAGGAGTCGGACGGAGCCTGAAGTAAACCACTAACCGGCGCCGCTACAGTGAGGTGACAGGTGGAGGGGGAGGCTGAGCCTCCGGAGGTGCGGCGGCCGCCTCAGCTCAGCAGCCTCAGCCGCTGCCGAGTGTGACTGACAGTGCACACATATAATAACGCTACTAGGTGCGCACAGTGCCGCGCTCACCCCTTCCTCATGAGGGGGGGCAGCCTCTTGGGGGGGGCACCTGCCCCCCCCAGCCCCACGCTGGGTACGCCCATGTTTCCGGGCCTTATCTACAACTTGTATCACTCTGTTGCTGGCAAACAAAGAGACTGGAGTAAACTGTCCAGTGACAGATGTTGTCACTTCACTTGGAAAACGATAAGCCAGTGCTTGGTCAGTACAGCTTTCAGTCACATTAGCAGTAGCACCTACCCATGTACACTTTGAACACCAAGTCTACTCCCCCTTTCACTGGAAAGCACTTGTTTCAGGCCAAACACAGCGTTTTTGGCAGAAAATTAGGGGTTTGGCAATTAATGCTTTGAGGCCAAACACAGCCTTTTTAGGGGAAAGTAAAGGATTTGGCAATCATTGCTTAGACGGAAAAAATGCATTTTACGGGAAAGTGAAGGATTTGGTAATCACTGGTTTGAGGGAAAAAAATGTTTTTTAGGGGAAAATGAAGGATTTAGTAATCACCCCTTTAAGGCAAAAACAAAAAAATTAGGGGAAAGTGAAGGATTTGGCAGTCACTGCTTTGTGGCAAAATATGTCTTTTTAGAGGAAAGTGAAGGATTTAGCAATCACTGGTTTGAGGCAATACACAGCCTTTTCAGGGCATAATGAAGAGTTTGGCAATCACTGCTTTGAGGCCAAACACAGCTTTTGACTCACCGTGGCCGGGTTCTGCATGTCGCAGGCATTTTCTTCTCCTGTCACGGAACCGCGCCTGCGGCTGTGGGGCCCGGTGGTCCAGATCAATATTGGGTTGGCTGAACAGTAAGGATTCATTCTTGCCACCTGCGGGAATTCCAGTGATTTCTCCGGCGCTGCTTGGGCCTCCGGGGGATGTAATGCAGCAAGATGGGACGCTCCCCACAGGACGAGCGGGAGTCCCCGGAGCCAGGAGCTGCACGTGATGTTGTGAGGCAGCTTAGTTACTCTTAGCATGCGGAGTTAAAACAGTGCTGAAGAAATACAGACACCAGTGGTCTCTGTAACGGGTCTTTTACTGCAACGGGTAGATGATACAGGGTATACAGGTAACGGGTAACAGACTGGGTGGACTCAGCAATGACCGTTGTTGTTTCAGAGCTCCGAGGTGTTCCTCCGTTCTAAACTTGTTCTAGATGGGTTGCCGATGTCGCCTTAGTGTGCCAAGTTCGGGTACAAGGGGGCTACTTCAATTTCCCTGCCGGCATATACAGACCGGTGTGAGGGGAGCCAGGTTCCTTTCGGTGGGTACTCCGCTGGCAGGACGACTCTGGTTGCGGCTGCGGTGGGGTGCTCCTATAGAGCGGACCCTCCACTCCTGGTTTGCTTAGCAGTGGTGAACAACTTGCTAGCTTCGGAACCAGTGATCCGGTTGTAGATGGGCCCGGGTGTATTTTGACCCATTTAGATGTTCGCCCAGGTTCTGGTTGTTGGGCACCGGGTAATGGCGCCAACCGGTAGGTGGTCTGCAGGGCTGCACGGAACGTGCAGAGCCC
>JARQOC010000003.1:543783533-543796303 GCA_033576535.1 Allobates femoralis
CAAAGATGTGGTAATCACTTTGTATGCAAAAAACCACTATTTTGGCAATCACACAGATTTGGTAACACAATTCTTTTCAGTAAAAAAATGTCTATGTCCTAAAAGCAATTGAGTAGCTAGCTATCTTTTGTGTAGTACGGATGGAGCAGGATAGAACAGCTCTGAGCTGCAGCAGCACTGTCCCTAAGCAGTAACACTCTGAAAATGGTGGCAACTGCAAATAGCCACTACTTTATTCTGAGGGACGATGTTACTTAGGCTGCCAATGAAAAAAGCCAGTCAATAGCAATAGCCCTTGAATCTTCAACTTGTGAATGTTTTATGTTGCCCTGATTGATTTACATCCACAGAGAAAATGCTGGGGAAAAAAATGGAGTTCGACCCTATTCTGATCTCTTCCCACCTCTTCCACTGATCAAACATGTCCTGCTCGAAATCCTATACTGGCAGAAGGTAGAAGAAAAGCATCACGTAAACGCAGTAATGCTTTTTTGATTTGATCAGTTAACAAAAAAAGCAGCATTTGCCGATTTTTTAAGCAAATTGCTTGTGTTTCCGATCCCGAACCGATATGCAATGTTTGTGCCGAATTTGAAATTGGTGAACGTGTTTGGGGAAAGTTCACTCATCTCTACCCAAGACGCGGCCCCAGCTGTCTGCCTGTTCTCCTACTGCTGAAGGGTCGGTCTCCACAAGGCAGGGAGACCAGTGCCAAAGACACAGCACTATGCGATCTGCTTGCACCCTTACAATGCTCTCCTCACAGCATACTCATCTAGCCCGCAATCTCATGCCACATCCTTGCTTCCCGCCAGTGTCCTTCTCCTCCCAAAGCCTGATTCCTCTGAGCAGGGCTCCCTGAAAAATGCTTAGATGGTGCGTGCTGCACTCTACACAGATTCAAAGTGACAGTACGCCCTGTCCCGGAACTGCTTCTCAGCCTACTGCTGAGAGGCCCTGTATATTTAAGACAACTTCCCCTTTGGGAGGTGCCTGAGCAATGTTTCCTGTTCCTTAGTACAATGGCATCTGCCTCTCTAAGACTGCCACTACCTGACTCCATAGAAGAGCCTGCGGCCTTGCTCCATCAACGTAAAGACAATGACTGTTTCCTGCCTTGGCCATACCAGTGAGCTATTATACCAGTGACTGAATCCAAGCCATTCCTACCCAGTGAGGACAACCTTCACAGCTTGCCTGTGGTCCAGTTGGTCTACTTCCTTATGCTCAAGCCATTGGCATCCTTCCAGAGGAGAAACCTGGAGCAGTTTGCAAAAGAAGAGTGGTCCAAAATTCCATTTGAGCAGTGTAAGAAGCTTATTCATGGTTATAAGAAGTAGTGATGAGCCAACACCTAAGTGTTCAAATTCGGCGAATTGTGGTGTATTTGACGAATTCTTCATTGAATGTTCGTCGAACACCATCCAACCCCTTTGGAATCAATGGCAGGCAACAGCAAACACATATAAAACACTTTCAAAGGTGTCCAAAAGCTGCCACACTACTCTGAATAGTCAACAGACACCAGGAAAAGTTCCAAAAATTTACCAACAGTACAAATAGTCTCATGGTGGATTGAGGCGGTCGACAGGGTATGGGGTACTCTGGTACAGGGGCTGATGGCAGCTTCGATGGGGAGGATTACAGCCGGTCAATCCCCGGTCCCGTGCCCTGGACCCTCAATGGCGGGGAAATAGTGGGAGATAAGTTGATTGTTACCGTGACGCCACCTATCGTACCTGGTAACGGGTATACCAGCGCTGCAGCCGGCCGGTGAGGTGATGGTGGGTGCAGAAGAGTGTGGTACAGCTCCCCACAGGTGGAGCTTTACCTCAGGGCAGCGGGGATGGATGAGGGGAGAAGTAGTTGCGTCTTTGCAGACAAGGCGCTGAGTTGCGGCGGTTAAACAGGCACACAGACACACAGGGATTGTTGTTTCGGTACCTTTTACTGGTGTCGAGGTAACAGGTACAGTCCAGAGTAATAACCAGGTCCCCGATGCAACTTGGGACTTCCACCTTAGAAAGTTATGAGGCCTCCTCTGTGTCTGCGCTCTGTGGTTTGGGGTAAGTCCAGCCTGAGCCTGAACCCACCGCTTCTTCTTTTCCCTCTCGGGGCTTTGCTGATGAACTGACAATGAGGTCCTTCTACGGGGTCCCTGTTTCTCCTAAGGCCCCTGGTCCTATGCTTGGTCAGTTTCAGCGTTTCTTACTTGTTCTCCTCAGGGGATTAATTTCTCCTGAGTCCTCCGGGCTTTTGCTGTAGCAATAAATGATTACAGCGTTGAACTCTGGTGTCCGGGTGTACTAAAGGGCTGTAGCAACAGGTTTCCTTTCTTAGTTCCCTGCTTTCTCCACTTGCCTCCGACCCTTTCTCTAGGGTGCACACAGCAGTCACTGGTCCCTGGTCCTGGACCAGCTCCTCCGTCTCCTCTCTCTTCTCTCCTCATTGCAGACTGACTCTTGGGACTAACTCCTCCCCCAGGCCTGGATGCTCTTAAAGGGGAACTGACTTAAGGCAACCAGTAGAGCTCCCCCTTCAGGTCTGGGATGGAAGGTGTGATGTGCTGTGCGAACCAAGGTGTAATTCCCTCGCAGGGGTGCCACAATAGCATGGGTGCACGAGACATGGTCTGTGCCAGCCTGCACACTCTTACAAAGCACTTCAAAATAGAAGGTGGTTAACATTCACCTAAAATTTTAGAGGTGAGTGAAACTGAATTTGGGGAATTTGAGTCACTGTGGAAAAGTCACAGTAGTTTTCTACATTAAAGAAACAGAGGAAGAGGAGAAGTAAAAGGAGGATTAGACACATGTATAGGCATGTCAGTCAGAGAGCCCTACTCAAATCATGTACCACACAGCAAGGAGACCCCATCAAGAGTCCTCACTCTTCCCAAAGACCACAGCAAAATGGCATCAATTGTCCAAGACCAAAAATTGCTGAATGGCCCAGCCTGCACACACGGCACAGGGTCTGGAAAAGGACCTGGACTAGCATTTCAAGGTTAAACATTGCTCTGAAGGTATATGTTTTGTGGAGTATTATGGGAAAAACTAGAGAGGTAGGTCAGTGACCTGTATAGACCTAATGGGCCGAACACCCTCAAAGCTTATGCAAGCGCTCCCGTCAATGTTATGCCCTACCACACACTGGTGGGACAACTATAAGTTTCAAGGAGTATTAAAGGAAAAACTAATCAGGTAGGTCAGTGACCTGTTTAGGCCTAGTGGGACGGATACCCTCAAAGCTCATGCAAACGATCCCTTCAATGTCATGCCCTGCCACGCACAGGTGGGACAACTATAATTTTTGTGGAGTAATACAGGAAATAATAGAGAGGTAGGTTAGTGACCTATTTAGGCCTAGTAGGCTGGATAAACTCAAAGCTCATGCAAGCGCTCCCATCAATGTTATGCCCCGCTACTGACAGGTGGGATAACTATATGTTTTGTGTAGTATTACAGAAAAAAGTAGTCAAGTAGGTCAGTGACCTGTTTAGGCCTAGTGGGCAGGATAAACTCAAAGCTCATACAAACGCTCCCATCAATTTTATTCCCCACCACACACAGGTGGTACAACTATAAGCTTCGTGGAGTCTTAGAGGAAAAAATATTCAGTTAGGTCAGTGACCTGTTTAGGCCCAGTGGGCCAGATACACTCAAGGCTCATGGAAGCGCTCCCTTCAATGTTATGCTCTGCCACACACACGTGGGACAACTATAAGTTTTGAGGAGTATAACAGGAAGTAATAGAGAGGTAGGTCAGTGACCTGTATAGGCCTAGTGGACAGGAAAGATTGACCAAACAATGTTTTTAAGGGCCAAAAAACTGTTTATGTGGATACAGCACATTTGACAAAACCTGGTTTAATGCTTAAAACCAGTTTATGCAAACATTAAGGGAGATGTAGTAATCACTGCTTTTAAGCACCCAAAAATGTGGATGTGAATACAGAAAAATTGTTAATCACTGTTTCGATTGACAAAAAGGTTGAATATTCAGAAACAGGGGCAGGAGTGTCAGGGATAGGTATAGACTGATCTCAGGGAGACCAGTCAAGGAAAACACTGCGGGCAGCTGGCTAAAGCGCTCAAACACAGTGAAATGATGTATTGTGCCCTGTAAATTTGAATATGCAAATGAGTCCGTGGAGCCTCTATTAAGAGTCTCAAACACGGGACTGGCTCTGTTAATTCCCTTGTCATATCTTTAACTCGTAACTGAGTGGGATATTGACTGAAAGGGCCACTTAATATGGTGGTTGTGGTGGTCTCCGCAAGGATTCCACCCCAGAGCTGGGTCCTTCCCTGGAGGGATATCTGGCTAGTACCGTGTTTGAGACTCTTAATAGAGGCTCCACGGACTCTATTTGCATAGGGATAGGTATTGAGCTCAGAAAGCCCTACTCAAGTCAAGCTACAAACAGCAAGGAGACTCCAACAACAGTCCCCATTTTTCAAAAAAATTAGGCACAGCCATCCATAAAGTGGCATCAATTGCCCCAAAGTTGAAATATTGAAATGGGGAGTTAAATGCAGCACATTGAAAAGTACACAAGCGTTCAGTCTCCTCAGGCTGACACTGGGGTGGAAAAGTCCTTGCGGATCCATGACTTGTTCATCTTGATAAACATTAGTGTGTCTACACTGTCACTGGACAGCCGCGTCCGCCTATCCGTCAGCACATTACCAGCAGCGCTGGAGACACGTTCAGAGAGAACGCTGGCTGCGGGCACGACAAAATCTCCAAGGCATGAGTGGTGAGCTCAGACTATTTTCCAGTTTTGAAGCCCAAAATGCAGAAGGGTCCAGTTCCACAGTCATGGCATCAATATTCAGCTGTAGGTACTCTTGTACCATCCTCTCTAGGCGTTCACTATGCGTCACACTTGTTCTCTCTTCTGGCTTTGCACAGGCTATCTAAAAAAAAAAGGTGAAATGATTCTACAAAATTGCTGTTACCAGATCCACTGTTACTGTTAATGTTTGAGTGATGATGACTCGATGTTCCCCAGGTTGGTAATGTATAACTGCGATATTCACTAAGATTGTAAAAGCTTCTGTTGATACTCCTGCATGTGTGCGTCCTTTTCCAGGGCAGGAAGCATTTGGAAAAAAATTTACTCTTGTACCAGGGATCTAACAGTGTGGCAACCCAGTAGTCGGCATTACTTTGAATTCTAACAATCCGAGGATCATGTTGCAGGTAGTGCAGCAAGAAGGCAATCATGTGTTTTGCACATCCAGGAGGCCCAAGTCCTTGTTGTGTTGGTGGCGGCAGGAGAACATTCACGTTTGCTTCATCTGCCCTCTCCCCCAACCTCACACAACAGAAATGTGATCAAGATCTCCCTCATCTGCTGAATCTTCCATGCCCATCACCTGTTCGTCCTCCATTTCTTTCTCGGCTCCTGCATCTTCATCAATAGTTTGGCTGCTACCATGCACCCTCGTTGTTCCATCTCACCCACCCTCCCATGCCAGCCGCCTTGGTGCTGCCGGCCGTCTAGACCTTTGAGATCTTGTTATCCCTTCCGCATACGCCTCCTCCTCTACTTCGTCTCCTTCCTGGCCCACCACCTGAATCCAAATACTGATTAAAGTGTTCTCCAGCATGTAGATGACCGTAATAGTCATGTTGATAATAGCATAGTCAGTGCTAAACATCTTAGTAGCCATTTCAAAACTCTGCAAAAGGGTGCAGAGGTCCTTGATCTGAGACCACACAGCGTGATTTGCCCCACCTCTGGATCACGTTGGCCCAGGCTATAAGTCATAACATACTGCACCAGAGATCGTTGCTGCTGCCACAGTTGCTGCAACATTTGCATAGTGGAATTCCATCGTGTCGACACATCGAATTTCAGGCAGTGAACTGACAGGCCAAGAGACATTTGCAATGATGCAAGTCGTTGAGCTGCGGGATGCGAATGGCTGAACTGAGCACACAGCGGCCGTGTCCTCTGCAGAAGCGCATGTAGGCCGGGATAGTGGGCTAAAAATTGCTGGACGACCAGATTCAGGACGTGAGCCATACAAGGCACGAGTGTCACCTTGCTCTGGCGAAGGGTCGCAACCAGGTTTGCAGCGTTGTCGCACACGGCCTTCCCTGGCTACAGGTTCAGTGGAGATGACCATTGACTAAACTCGATCTCCAGAGCTGACCACAACTCCTCAGCTGTGTGACTCACATTTCCCAGACATTTTAACGTAAACACTGCCTGATGGCGATGAGCCCTGCTGTCAGCATAGTAAGGAGGTGTGCAGGATTCCTTCTGCGCAGTTTGAATGCGTGTCACACTGCCAGACAGGCTTTGGACGCAGGTGGAGGACCTAGAAGAGGTGGAGGAGGCAGAATCAGTGGAGAAACTTCTAGAAATAGAGGTTTGATGCACAACCCGTGGGGATGGCAAGACTTGTACAGCAGCCCCTTCTCCTGCTGTCACTATAGTCACCCAGTGCCCAGTCAGTGACATTTAACGCCCTTGTCCATGCTTACTCGTCCAAGTGTGTGTGTTTTATGCAACATGCTGTTTTAGCGCAGGCATGGCTTTCTTTGAGAAGTAGTGGCGACTGGGCATCTGGTACTGGGCACTGCGACGGCCATTAGGTCTCAAAAATCATATGTATCCACCAGCCAGAAAGGCAGCATTTCCGTAACCATCAGCTCGCAAATGGTGAAATTCAACCTCTTAGCTTTGGCATGCGTAGGAGGAAATGGTCTTTTACTTGTCCACAACTGAGGGACCGATGGCTGGCTACTGTGCTGAGACTGGGTTGAGTAGGGTGTCCAAGACTTCTGCTGGACTGTGAGGGAGGTGCAGGTGGACATATTATGTTGCATTCATAAAAAGGTGGTGCTCTCGATGTCTGACAGAGCTCAACACCAGCAGATGTTTGCACTTCCAAAACAGCTGATGACTTGTCAATCACACTGGCTGTTGAAGGTAAAGAGGTGGAAATTCTGCGGCCGAAGCCTGTGTGACGGCTGTGCCCACAGTCACAGAGGATGAAAAAGCCACAGATTCACTTGATGGGACAGACAGTGGTTGGCTACGTCTGTTAGGCTGCATGTCCATGTGACGGTTCATGCATGAAGTACTAAATATATTGTTTTTTTTGGCCTCTACTCAGATTTTAACAAATTTTGCAGATAACATGAGTTGGGTCATCCTTTGCGATCTGAAAAAGGCCCAGGCTAGGCAAGTCTTAGCGCCTATGCGACCTGCAGAGCCACCATGGCTTCTGCACAGAGGCAGAGTTGTGGCTGTGGATGCAGTTGTTGACATGCTTCCAGGACTCCGTCTCTGTCCAGGAAGCCGCAACCTAACTTCGTCACTAGCATCCTCCTCTACCTCCTCTCTGAGCTCATCAACTGCCTGCCTGTGGGTTGACAGTAAAGGCCCAGTTACACGGTATGAGAACGTGAACAATATCGCTCAAACGTCACGGGTTTGAGTCATTAGGACTTCGTTGTGTTTTACACCGAGATACGTCTATGATAAATCGTTGGATCGTTGATCGCAGATTTGAGAACATGTTCTCAAATGAATATCCAAAGAGCATGAAAATCGGGCACTGACCATATGTTCCTCCTGGAACCATCAGAAGAGGATAAGCGCACGTTGATCAGCTGCACAGCATAAGACCAAGCAAACTTTCCAAGAAAAGAGCGGCACTCGTGCTTCTTAAACTTATCCGGCTTTATTCATCGTCCAAGCATGGAACAGGGAATGTGCTCATGGGGAGGGAGAGGCAGATGCCGACGGCAACCATTTCGCGGTTATTACCGCTTCTTCGGGCTCTGCCGATCTTTTCTTGGAAAGTTTGCATGTTCTCAAATGAAATGATCCTCGATCAGCCAACCTGATGCATCCTTGTGTGTGACACCTCGATAATGATGTCGTTAACGACTTCTCCTATTCACAACAGTGAACAAAGGTCGTTCATTGGGTTGTGCGTACGATAGCTGGTTGCCACATCATAGGTGCATGGTCCACGATATCTATAAATGTGACATCTCACCAACGATGTCAAAAAGAAGTCCTAACGACCGCGTTCCCATGAGATCGTTGGTGATATCCTAACAATATTGTAGCGTGTAACGGTACCTTAAGTGGGATCTCCAACCACATCATCACCCTGTGTGTTCCCACACCCGTCATCCTCAGAGCCAACCTCTTCCTGCACTGAGCGCATAGTCAAGTTGTCGTTCCAATCATGTATCTGAGTCTCATCATCATCTTCCTCATTGTTTCCACCAACAGTGGTTACAGTTTGGGAATGAGGGTCTACATTATGCTCGGACCCTTCTTAATATGGGCCTGGATCCGACTCACAAAGATTTTGGGCATCGGTGCAGATCATTTCCTCGTCTTGACTCAATGAAGCTTTGGAGCAGACCTCTGATTCCCAGGCTATAGTATGAGCTCTGCAGACCCATCTGTGTTAACCTATAGTCAGTAGAGCGACTGGAGACTTGTGAGCTGTGAGGAAGCAAGTACGATAGGGGTGACACCTCTGAGGACTGGAGTGTTTGTGATGTTGAAGTTGAGGTGGAGGAGAGCCCACTTGATGGAGTGCTTGATATCCATTGCAGCACCTGTTCTTTTTAGGCGTCATGTATAAGTTTCAGCGATGCTCTGCTGCATAAGAAAGGGATGATAGCAGATCGCCCACGAAAAGAAGTAGATATTTAAGTTTGGCTTGAAGACGATATTTGTTAAGCAGATGTTTCTGTTACTTTACCCTTTCCAACACAGTGGTACTAGCCAAAAAGGATTAGCTTGGCTAGATGCTGTAAAAAAAAGACTAGTAAACACAGGAGGTGTAGCTTTCTTCACAACAGTGCTACACCAGTGTCTGGCACACACTGCTACTAGCCAAAAAGGAGTTGCTTGGCTAGATGCAGTAAAAACAGGCTAGTAAACACAGGAGGTATAGCTTTCTTTACAACAGTGTTACACCAGTGCCTGACACACACTGCTACTAGCTAAAAAGGAGTTGCTTGGCTAGTAGCAGTAAAAAATGGCTAGTAAAAACAGGAGGTGTAGCAGTCTTGACAACAGTGCTACACTAGTGCCTGGCACACACTGCTACTAGCCAAAAATGATTTGCTTGGCTAGATGCAGTAAAAAAAGGCTAGTAAACACAGAAGGTGTAGCTTTCTTCACAACAGTGCTACACCAGTGCCTGGCAAACACTGCTACTAGCAAAAAAGGATTTACTTGGCTAGATTTGGCCAGATGCTGTAAAAACACTTGGGATCAAACCTGTCTGGCAAACAGTGCTTTTAATCCCTAAAAAGGTCTGTTCTTGGAAGTAATCCCTAAACCTAATAATTATCTTTCGATGCAGCTTGGAATGGAATCGCTATCTAACTATCTTTGTAGTGCACACAGCAGTAGTGGCAGCGTCTGACACTGAGCTCCAACACTGATAAAATGGCAAAGAGAGAAATTGGCCGGGTCTTATATGGCAAGGACATATGACATACCCAGCCAATGACACAAGCCCTTGTGTGCAAAAATGTGCACTTTGCTCTATGCGTGCTGATAGTCTGACAGACCGGACCACCCACAATAAGTGCGGGAAGGAAAATAAAACTGGAGATCTGCATTATTTGACCACAGCCCTCTCCCCAGCCCCCCTCCCGCTCACTATTCCTAGACACTGAAACTCATAATAACGTTGAACAAAAGCATTACTGTGAAAAGTCAGTAAAGCTTTTGGTCAACGAACCTTTATCGAACATAACCTCGAATTACCGAATTCTTCGTCAAATGACTCAAACATAGCCCAAATAAGGTCGAATAAGGTCGAATTTGAAATTGGCGAACGTGTTCAATCAAACATCGCTCATCTCTAACAAGAAGTGATTGCAGTTATTTTTTCCATAGGGTGTGCAACTAAATATTAAGTTGAGGGTGACAGCAATTTTGTCTGGCCCATATTTGGAATTGTGTGAAATTATGTGTAATATGCCTTTTCATCTCATTTTTTTTTGTGTAGTTCCGATACACACAAAGGAAATAAATGTGTATAACAAAACATGTGTAAGTGCAATAGGAGAAATATTTCATTTTCAGGAACAATTTCATGGATGGCAACACTTTCAACTATGATGGTATAAGCAAAAAAGCAGAAGTGTTGAAGTGATAACTGCTTGTAGTAAGTGAAAGCAGTATGTTATAGTAAATCTTTGTGTTTCTATATTTTTTTTTTAATAAAGTACTCCCTATAATGCGTTCAGATTGCAAATTAATATATGGGAAAAATCATTACAACACAAAGCAACTGAAAATAATCCAAAAACGAAAGCTTTTCTTTTATTAATGTTAAGAATCCAGTTGAGTTGTCAGACACATACAGCAAAGTATTATATTTTCTTGGGAAATACAACTATTTTGTCTAATATCTACTGGAAATTGCCTAATTTTCCAAGACCTATAAGTTTCATTATAGCATTATGCCATGTTAAATCATAAAATATCATTTTAACATAGAACAACATATTAATTTCTAGGTAAAAGTAACCTACATTGAACGTAAAGACATCTATCATCATTTAAGCATGGTCATTGAACTTTAGATTTATTCTTGTCCAAATGCAACAGATAGGTCTGGTATTTAGGATGTTACAATACAAGATCACATTAATAATGCTTTTACATCTGTTGGGATATGGTGCTTCAAGACTTTAAGAATTCTTCTGTGGGATCTTCATGGTAATTGTTTTCACTTCAGTGTAAGCATGAAGGCCATATTCTCCCCTAGAAAAAAAATGGATTCACATTTATATGGCTGATATCATGCAGGGTAAATTATATAGTAGTTTTCTGAATCAAAGATAGAAAAGTATTCAAAGAGACAAGAGGCGAGAAGTGTAAACTTTTGTTTCTTTTTTTTGTTTGTTTCATAAAAAATTTTGGTTTAAAAAAATGCATTTTTTTCTTCTAGTCTGATTTAACCAATAGATAACAAATAAAAGGGAAAAATTGGTTGGGATTATTACAATTTATAGATCACATATACAGTGAAATCAGATATTTACATACACTATATAAAAAGACACATATGTTTCTCTCACTATCTCACATGAAATCAGAATAAATCTTTCCAATTGTAGGTCAATTAGGATTACCATAATTATTAATAATGCCAGAATAATGAGAGTGAGAGAATGTTTTAAAGCATTTTTTATTACTTTCTGCAAAGTCACAAGTTTACCTATATTTCATTAGTATTTGGTACCATTGCCCCTAAACTGTATGACTTTGGTAAAACATTTTGGATATCCTTCCACAAGCTTCTCACAATATTTGGTTGGAATTTGGGCCCACTCCTCCTGACAGAATTTGTAGGATTGTCTTGCTCGCTCCTGACTTTTCAGCTTTGCCCATAAGTTTTCAATAGGATAGGAGATCAGGGCTTTGTGATGGCCACTCCAAAACATTGACTATGTTATCCTAAAGCCACTTTGTAACCAGTTTGGCTGTATGCTTTGGGTGATTATCCATATAGAAGGCCCATTTCCGCCCAAGGTTTAATTTTGTGGCTGATGTCTTCAAATGTTGCTTCAGTATTGCCACATAATCCTTCCTCAAGATGCTATCTTTTTTGTGAAGTACACCAGTCCCTCCTGCAGCAGAACAACACCACAACATGATGTTGCCACCCCCATGTATCACAATTGGGATAGTGCTCTTAGGCTTCCAAGCTTCTCCCTTTTTCCTTCAAATGTAACGGTGGTCATTATGGCCAAACAGTTCATTATTAGCTTCATCAGACCACAGGACATGTCTCCAGAAATCTAGATCTTTGTTCCTGTGTGAATTGGCAAAATTGAATCTTGCTTTTTATGTTTCTTTTGAAGTAATGGCTTCTTCCTGGCAGAGTGGCCTTTCAGCCCATGTTGATACAGTATTTCTTTTACTGTGGATAATGACACAATCTTACCAACTTCCACCATCATCTTCACAAAAATATTTTGCTTTTGTTCTTGGGTTGATGCACATTTCTGACCAAAGCACGTTCCTCTCTGGGACAGCACCCGTGTCCTTCCTGAGTGGCATGATGGCTGGACATTTCAATGTGGATAATGACACAATCGTACCAGTTTCCACCATCACCTTCACAAGGTCTTTTGCTTTTTTATTCTTGGGTTTCTATGCACATGTTAGACCAAAGCATGTTCATCTCTGAGACACAGAACCTGTCTCCTTCCTGAGAGGTATATTGACTAGACATTCCCATCTTGCTTGTACAAATGAACGAGGCACCTTCAGGTATCTGGAAATTGCACCCAAGGATGAAACAGTCTTGTGAAAACTCACAATTCTATTCCTGATGTCTTGGCTGATTTCTTTAGACTTTTCCATGATGCTACACAAAGAAGCAGTGTGTTTCAGGTGTGCATTAAATACATTCACGGGTGTGTATTTAATTAACTTAGATGTTGCCAATAAACATATCAGAAGCTTCTAAACACGTGACATCATCATATGTGCTGCCCCAAATTGTTTGAAGAGATAGTGATCTTAGTGTATGTAAAATTGCAACTTTGCAGAAAGTAATAAAAATTCCTGAAAACATTCTCTCTGTCCTTATTCTGGCATTTTGCAAATATTAATAATTATAATAATTGCAATTGACCTAAAACAGGAAAGGTTTATTCTGTTTTTATGTCAGGTAGTGAGAAAAACATGAATGTGTCTTTATTTAGTGTATATAAATATCTGGTTTCAACTGTAAATGCCCTATTATAAA